>JAREIS010000141.1:1635000-2156298 GCA_030060385.1 Muscicapa striata striata | reverse complement strand
CAAACAAGACTCCAAAAACTTTAAGAATCACGGGAACAAGGGAAGAAGGAGGAATGAGCTCAATCAGAGGTCCAGTTGCCAAGAGGCAAGCCCAAACGAGACCCAGAGAAAGGGCTCGTATTGGACTCTTGGCAGAATGGGTGGCATGCTTGATGATCTTTAACGTTGTAGAAGGAGGATGCCCCAGTGTTATGCCCCCGCTTATGAAGGAGAGACCATGCAAACCCTTCTCCAAACCCACACCCAAGTAAGTCCCATGTGTTTTGATCCCAAACAATTGGCCACTTGTAAAGAAGGACAGAAAACATATTGGCTTGCCAGAAATTTAGCCTCTTTCCGGCAACGCTTGGTCGGTGAATGTCCCGTCAGCGAATGGTTCTGCCTGGAAAATAAAGATTACATTGATCGTGGAGCTGACTTAGTAAAAGAAAAACCTATATTCCCAGAGAATCAAGACCTTAGAGAAATCTCAGGAACCAATCTTTTTGTAGAAATGATAGAGAAAATCAGTCAGGAGTTTAATATAACTAATTGTTATGTGTGTGGAAGTACACAAATAGCTGACATATGGCCTTGGGAGGGCATAAGCCTTACTCCTTTAGAAATCCTGAGGTGGAAGCAAATAAATCCTAGCCTTCCAGATGAAGAAGAAAGAAGAGCAGAGAAATGGAAATTGAAAACTAAAGTAATTGGGGAAATATGTATTCAAAGAAAAGGGAGAAAATATACTACATATGTAGGGGCTATGCCCTGCAGAAAAACCATGATAGTAAAAGGGGGTATGAAAAAGTGGGTTCCTAACGAGACAGGGACCTATTGGACCGTTAATAGAACAGAAGGAGGTTGTTTATATAATGAAGTACATACGTTGTATGAATGCCCCACTCGCAGGAAGAATCCCTTCTGGGGGATAAAATCTCTCTCCAAATATTGGGAAACTCCCCTAGACGCACAGAAAAACTGGAAAGCCCCTCCCTATTTGTTTTGGATCCGTGGGGATAATGCTTATACCCAGTTGCATAAAGACTGGACAGGAATCTGCACGGTGGGGGTTATTAAGCCAGCATTCTTTTTGTTACAGAAGGAATCCGGAGTCCACCTAGGTGTGCCCCTGTACGACCAACTGTGGAAGAACCCCCGAGCCCGGAGAAGTATCGCCGATCTCAGCAGTACTCAGAGGTGGAAAGGAGATCTATGGACCCCTGAGAGAATTATAAAAACTTATGGACCAGCCACCTGGGCTCAAGATGGGTCCTGGGGTTATAGGACCCCAATATACATGTTAAATAGAATCATCAGACTACAGGCAGCCCTTGAAATTGTTTCCAACCGAACGGCTCTAGCTTTAGATTACGTTAGTGATCAGCTTGCACAAACCCGACCTGCAGTGTACCAAATTAGATTAGCCATAGACTACCTGTTGGCTGATGAAGGAGGAATCTGTGGAAAGTTTAACACTTCTGAGTGCTGCCTGGAGATCGACGATAAAAGTCAAGTCATCAGAAATCTCTCGAAAGAGATCTGGAAAATTGCTTATGTGGGAAATCAAAAGTGGACACCTATTATAAACACTGATTGGTGGGACAACTTTTGGTCATTCAGGGGATCTTGGTGGAAGAAGGTAAGTTTTATACTCCTGACTTCCTTCGCTGGCTTCTTAATCCTCCCGTGCCTGCTTCCCTGTCTAATCCGACTAATTACATCTACAGTCCAGGCCAATTTCCAAGTATCCCCAACCCCCAATACAGGGCAAGCCACTATACTAAAGTTAGAGTCCCAAGAAACAGAAGGCAATACAGACAGTAGCCCCCAAGAAACTAAAACAGCCCAACGTATCTATGATAAATTTAGAAAAGTCCGAAAATTATATAATGACTACTACCAAGATGAGCCAGAAACAGCACATTGATGTGGGATAATATAAATCCCGATCAAAGAATAAGAGAGGGGATATTGTAGTGGATGCTCAATTGGTAACCAAAAGTTGAAAAGTTAAGAATCTGTTAATGTTAAGAGTTAAGAAAATGTTTACTTACCGTTCAAGATGTACCTCTGTGTTGTGGTGCCTCCTTGTAGCCCCCAGTCCCTAGTTTCCGCCCTCTTCGTAAAATCCCCGTTCCTATATCCGCTCTCCTCTGTTACCCCTTCCGCCCTTACCCTTGCCCTACTTCCAGCCGCCTGCCGCTGCACCTTGCCAGTCAAGAAGTCCCACCCAGATATGCAAACCAGCTCGTGCTCCCAGTCAGCCACTTCAACACCGGGAGTCCTAGTCAAGACTAAAAAGACTAAAAACTATAGAATGCAGAGAACTCACCAGCCGTAAACAACTAAGAAGACGCTAAGCAAAGGGCAGAAACTCACTTTCAACGGACCATCGCTTAAAGAGTACTATGGCAACATGACACCCCTGGACAAATCGAGCCTGAGGGGAGCAGTCTGTGCGTGCGCACGAGGCTGGGACTATCCACCCCTGTGAAGGCGGCAGGCAGACCCTATCTCCGCGACACCACGGACGCTGGCTCTGGCAGCAACGGCAGGCGGCAGCCTTCCCTTCACCCCATAAATAAAAGAGCTGAATTTTAATAAAGGCTTCGGCCCCGCTGCATTTATTACACTTATCAGTGGCATCTCTTCAATCATTTCACTGACTTCAGAATACTCCTTGCTTTATTCCTCTCATTCAGGGGAGCTCAGGAGATCTGCAGTCTTATCCAGACATTAAAAGGGTTAAAATTGAACCCAGAAGGTGATGGGAGCTGGGCCAGGCCATCCTGGAAACTGTGCCAGGGCTTTCGGGCTGCACAGGCTGTGTGGAAGAAACTGGGTTAAAACTGCAAAGTCTGGCAAGCAAATGCGGGAGAGAGGCTCGGCTAGACCAGAGCCCAGCTGCATTTCTCCCAAGCTGCATGGGCAGCTGGAGGCTTCTTCTTTTCCCCCGGCCATTTCTAAGATGGTGGCGGGGCCCTGGCTGAGCTGTGGCCACACTGGGGAGGGAACTAGGACTCCAGTAAAAGTGTCCCTTTCTCCCGGCCACCAGGGCCCCCAGCCAAAAACAGGGGGAGGGAGGCCTCGGTGGCTCCCCCAGCCCTGTCCGGCCAGGCCGCGTGGGGAGGGCCGGGCGGTCTGGGCCCGCCCGGCCGGTTGTTAACCCTGTTCCTCGACAAAAGTGAAAAGAGGCAGATTAACTTTACTGGTGTAATTTATGAAAGCAAAATAATTTTTAATTGGTTACCCGGGCTGTCAATCACCAAATCAGCCCTCCGATTGGTCCTTGCTGCCCACAGAGGAAGCTCCCAGAGAGGAAACAGCCCTCCTCTGTTTCTGTGCCCCTGCAAAACCAGCCCACATGGGGAAGAAACAGCAGAAGGGAACCAGAAATCTTTGTTTCTGTTCCTATTGGGTACCAGTGTTAGGTCATTGCATGAAGAAAAAATGACATTCCAAGAAACCAGGAATGGCCGGAACCTTAGAATAAATTAGAAACCTAAGATAACTTAAGTCAACTGAAGTAATGGATGTTTGTGTGCTGTAAATAAAGCACTTTAGAACAAAAGGTCTATAATAGAAAATTACAGTGTTACTTTCTTAAAATGCAAAGGTTTGGCAGGCAGTGCTGCTGTGATTAATGCACTCCTCTTCTGGCTGTGGAGTTTCTTTCTGTGCAGTCTGAGGCACAAACGGGGCAGGGAGGTTGGGGGAAGCAATCAGGCCCTGAATGAAGGCTGCAGAGTTTGAATCTTATTTTCTTCCCCCTCAAGGTGTCTATTTTTATTTCTCATTTACTTGTCTGGTGCCTCGGAGAAAGTGCAGACAGTATGCTTAGTATATCAAAGCACGATCTGTCTGTGTTTTAATAATTACACTGTCTCTTGTAAAATAACTTTACAGTCGATTACCAAATTCTGCCTTCAGACAGCTCTGCTTTGCTCCTCCATGCAGAACCTTCACAGGTTGGTGGGGATGGCTCCATATCACAGTGATGCCCTCACTGCAACAGGAAGCATTAATAACTTCAGAGGTCAAACCTGTAATATTTTCTCAGTCTGCTTTAAATGTGAAATCCCAAATAAGACATTGATCCTGACTCCAAAGAACATTTTACACTCTGAGGGCCAAATTTCATCTAATCTTTCAGAAACACCAGGTTCCGTGACAACAGCAGAGCTCACAACAAATGACAAAGATGAACAGGGGCAAGGAAACTTCCTAGTTAAAAAAAAAAAAAACAAACAAAAAAAACAAAAAAAAAAAAAAAAAAAAAAAAACAACAAAAACAACAAAAAAAAAAAAAAAAAAAAACAAAAAAACAAAAAAAAAAAAAAAAACCAGAAAAAGAAAAACCAAAACAAAACCCTGATAAAATAAATAAAGAATAATAAAGACAAGATTCTCCTGTATGCTGACAGTGTCTTCTACAGATCCATACTTACAGCAAGAATTTTGTCATTAGCACATTGTTTTATTGCTTTCTATATGGCATGTGTCTACACTAGTTTTTTGCTACCTAAGTAGGGAAAATCAAGGAGTATAGTCACTGAATTATGACAGCAAAGATTGTCTCCCAGAGCACTACTCCACAAATGGTGAACAAATTCCCTCTACTATAAAAACAAGTTTTCTTGTTTAAATGCATTGTCTTTGATGCTGCAGTATTTCAGGAATTTAGTCACAGGGAGAGAATTCTCATATTGCATTTTTTGTCAATTTTCAATCTAAATATTTATGGGAAAGCAAGATTTATGCATCATGTGCTTATAAATGTGAAAATGCTAATGCATTTCATTCTTCAAATTAAAAAAAAAAAAAAAAAAAAAAAAAAAAAGGCAAAATTCCACCAGGCTAGATCATTTCATTGACATACACAATGTAAGAAGCAGTTTACATTAGTCACAGGACTGAACAATGTGAAGACTGTATAGATTTAGGAAATATCAGGAACATCTATCAGCATCATTTCTTTTAAGTTTGTTCTTAGGAAAAATAGAGCTAAAATATATTACTTTTGTATAAGGCACAATAAAAACATTTCAAGAAAAGAACAAAGCAGATTAAAACCCACCTAAACTAACCAAACTCACAAAACAGTGTTTTGTTTAAGTATTTCATCACCTGTCGCAGAACGAAAAGGTATTTTTGCAACAGAAACATTAAAAGATGAGAATGCTACCCATATATACCTATTCAGGATAAAAGATGGACTTCTTAGAAGCATATGAAACCATTTTCCCTCTTTTTGTACACTTTTAATTGGCAAGATATAAATTATATTACTACAATCAGAAAGAAGGTGGCTCCTGATGGAACTACCATTAAGTGCAGAGCATGTTGTATTTACCCTCCAAAAACACTCATAGGTCACTTTCACCTAGAGTGATGGTCCTTATTTTTTTTCTTAGTGTCACCATAAAAATGTGACAGAATAGTAATAATAACTAATAGTAGTCTTTTGAACAGACATCTGTCACGTTTGCTGCATAACTGTTCCTCTGAGTTTTCCATATGGACTGGATTTGGCCAATGTAAGCTTTGTGTTTCCCTTTAAATATTCTTAAGATTATTTGGCTTCCTGTATTTGAAATAGTATCTAATATTTCCAGGGTAAATATATATATAAGTACCAAATAAGAAAGAGATTGATTTGGATAAGGCCAGTGAAGATAATGATACTAAGAACAAAGATCCTCAAAAAATACCTGTTCTGCAAACAAGAGTCTTGCTGTTGCTGTTGTTGTTGGGTATTTACAGCAAGGTTTTCAAAAAGTCTCTTACCAGGACCCTTTGCTGTGTTTCTCAAACCCCAGCCACCCAGGCACTTTCCTGGCTAGCACCAGCCATGCCAGCATTAACTTGTAAACCCCATGACAGCTGGAGCACACATCCAGCATGGTTTTGTGCAACCATATGTGATACTGGTAATATATATAAAGATGTCATTTAAGTATCAGTAAAATACATTAATTCTCAACGTGGTATTTCACTGTCCCATTTAATTTAATTGCCTTAGTTTTTTTTGAGATTTTCCCCTTTTGGAGGGGGAAGAGGTCTACTGTTGGCTCTTCTCTCTCCCTCTCTCTCTTTCCTTTTTTTCTTTTTTTTTTTTTTTAGCTGCCTTCTTTCTCTATTTTCAGCTTCTCTTCTGTTTCGGCTTTTTCCATTTGTCAGACAAAGAAAATTTATTTCAATCTTAAAAATCAGGTTACAATTTTGATGCAGTCCAGTAAAAGTAATTACACACTTTCCTTATGTCAAAACACACTATGAAAATTTTGTATTTCGGAAAAAAATTTAGAAAAATTTACAAAAACAATAGCAAAAGGAACCAAAATTCAGCCTTTACATTAGACATGCAGAGACACTGTTGTGATTACTGTATGCCAGAGAAAAATGGAAGCACGTAAAAAATAGAATTTAAAAATGTCAATTTTCTCTAGTAATGCTGCAGACTTGCAGCTTGCCTTAAACAAGGCTTTAGCAGATTTCTGTTGTCTAAATCTGACATTATTATTCAAAAATAATGCTAAATGCAAATGACATCTAAATTCTTCCAGCACATTTGGCTACTGACTTTGTTCTGCACCCCTGACTCTAGTTCCCTAACCAAAGCATCTTAATTAAGAGGTTAGTAGCTCTAGGCTCCTTTGTAATCTAGAGACACAAGGATAGACTTTTCTGGGACAAATTACACCATAGGCAGATGCTATTTTTTATAGTAGATTTTCTATATAAGTTCATTTTGGAGGAGTTTCAGCTTTACCACCTGCTAGGTCTTACTAAGCAGGTGGATGTGGATGTCAGTGTTGCTTGCTACCTCTTATTCTGGTCTCCAACACAACTGCTTAGCAATGCTATGTGGAGGTCTAGGCTACAAAGGGGGCAGAAATTTGTATAAAGATAGGATTAAGAGTTGAACGCTTCCTACCGGGTAACTTCAGTGACTTCTCTTTTTTTCCTTTCACATTTTTGAGGCACCACCTAATTTTCCCACAATCTGGGAGACCACAAGCTTGTCTTGATGCCCAGTCAGAATGTTGATGTTCAATCTTGATGCAATCAGCATCAGTACTTGTATGTCAGGATGCAAGGCAAGGAAATTCTAACCACCATTTTTTTTTTTTTTTTTTTAATCTGGTGAGATTAACATTTCAGTGGGGTGTGGAAAGCACGTGTGATTTCTTGTGGGACTAGTTTAGTACTCAGTATAGTAACATGCCAGTCAGACAGTCAGTCAGTCTTCACATGATAGAAGGGAATTTCCTTGGAGGGTTCTGGTTGAGATTGTTTGTTTTGTCTGTTTGTTTTAAATATAATTTTACATAAATATTTTCTATCATTTCATATGAACAGGAATTCCACCAGTAATAGCTAAACACTCTGTTTAGACTTGGTTTCCTGAGGAGAGGGGAGAGAGAAAGTAACAATAAGGGCCTCTGACTTATGTAATCAATGGTCCAGGGTCACAGATGTCATTTATCTGGACTTGTTTAAAGCCTTATATATGGTCCTTCCACACATCCTTCTCTCTGAACTGGGTGGGTTCAATGAGTTGACTGTTAGATGAATAAGATGGTTGGACAGTCACATCCAGAGGGTCAGAGTCAACAGTTCAGCATCCCAATGGACATCAGTGACAAGTGATGTCCCTCAGGGGTCTCTTCTGGGACAAGGGCCATTACTATCGTCATTAATGACACAGGTGCAGGTATCAAGTGCACCCTCAGCAAGTTTGCAAATGACATCAAGCTAATGTCAACACACCTGGACACACCTGGATGATGGGATCCAATCTGGAAGGCCTGGACAAGCTTGAGAACTGGCCCATGGGAGTCTCATATTGTTTAACAAGATAAAGTGAAAGGGGCTGCACCTGGGCCAGGGCAACCCCCAGTGTAAACTCAGGATGAACAGATGAAGGATAGCGCTGCCCAGAAGGACTTGGGGATGCTGGTGGGTGAGAGGCTGCACATGAGCTGGGAATGAGAATTTGCAGCCCAGAAAACCAACAGTGTCCTGGGTTGCATCCAAAGCACTGAGGGCAGCAAGGTGAGGAAGGGGATTCTGCCCCTCCGCTCTGGTGAGACCCCAGCTGCAGTGTTGCCTCCAGCTCTGGGAACATGGATCTGCTGGAGCCAGTCCAGAGGAGGCCACCAAGATGATTAGAGGGATAGATCACATTTTCTTGGAGAAAAGGCTGAAAGAATTGAGATTGTTCAGGCTGGAGAAGAAAAATATTATGGATGACCTAGTTGTGGCCCTGCAGTACCTGAAGGGAGCCTACAAGAGAAATGGGATAAAACTCTTTACAAGAGTGACAGTACAAGGGGGAATGGCTTCAAACTGAAAGAGAGTGGGTTTAGATTGGATATTAGGAAGAAATTCTTTGCAGTGAGGGTGGTGAGGCACTGAAACAGGTTACTCAGAGAGATTGTGGATGCCCCATCCCTGGAAATGTTCAAGGCTATGTTCAATGGAAGTTTGAGCAAGCTGATCTGGCAAAAATTGCCCCGCCCATGGTTAGGAGTCAATTATAATTAAGATCCCTTCCAGCCCAAGCCATTGCAAAATTCTGTAATTGTATGATTCTATTTCAGTGTTTGAGCTATATGACTTCTCCTCATGTCCATATCTCTGCAAGCAAGCTGGGTAGAAACTGAGATTCTTTAAAATGTGATATCACAGTATCTCTAAGCATTATAACCCCACTCCCAGAATTTAAGTTTCAATACTTATTTATCAGATAAAATTTCTGTTTTTAAAGGGTCTGCCTAAAATTAAAATAAATGAAAATATGAGTAGAAATTTGTAAAAAGATATGGATATACTAGATAGTAGGATCCTATTATGATTAGTTTCTTGTGTAGGTTTTATTTGTAAATAATTACTGTATTTAATGCTAATTAGGATCCTTCACAAACCTAGAAATTATGCTTTCCTCCTGCTGAAGTACATCAGAGAACCTGAAATGACATTATTTCTAGTGCATCTAAACTAACAGGTATCAGATTTTTTTTTATTCATCTGTATTCTGGGGGATACACAACATTCTCCTCTGTCTTTCTTCTTTTTATAACTGCTATTATAAACTCCTCTATTTTCTTCCTATTTCCAAAAGTTATAAAAGAAAAAGATGGAGAATATTTATTTTTTTTCTGTTCTTTCCCCTTTCCCCTTTCCCATTTCCACTTTCCCCTTTCCCCTTTCCCATTTTCCCCTTCCCACTTTCCCCTTTTCCTTTTCCCTTTCCCCTTTTCCTTTTCCTTTTCCTTTTCCTTTTCCTTTTCCTTTTCCTTTTCCTTTTCCTTTTCCTTTTCCTTCCCCTGTCTCCTTTTCCCTCTTCCTATCTATCAGTCTGTTGTTGGATACTGCTGGGAACCAGGGAAAAAGCAGCCTTGAAGCCTTGCCTTTCTTAGCCTGCTCAAAGACAAGAAATTATAACAATAATTAAACACCTGCAGGGTGCATGAGAGACATGTTGTTTTGCAGAAAGCATGCTTTCAAAGAGATGTTGCCTTCTTTGACCAATGAGTCTTTTCTATTCTGTTTTGCACATACTACCCTGTATATAGTGTAGTGTTTCTTTAAATAAAGCTATCTCTCTTTTCCTTCTCCGTTGCATGAGGAACTCTGTTGCATTATCCTTTTCACTGCACTCCTATAGCCAAAATGCAACATCAGTCTCTCTCTTTCCTTCATTTATTCATTCACTCATTTTTATCATAGATTAACCAGTCTTTAAGATTTTGATGAAGTTGGGTAGATTTCTTATATGAAAATACAAAACAGTCTCAACAACTTCACACAGAGCTGCAGCATTTTGCAGAGCCCTGTGTGAGATCTGACCTAATTACCCAGAACTCAAACAGCTTAAAAGAAAATCACAGAGGTTTCAGACTCCAGGTGCTCAAAGTGAACTTCAGACATTATCCTGGTGAATGGTCCCAGGCCAGCAGCACAACATGCTCATTGGCTAGAGAGTTGCACATGTTGCTCTATTACATCCAGCTGAGGAAGGTGGATATTACTTCTATCTTAGGCAACCAGGATGAACAGACAAATTTAATATTCTCCCAGAGCATTTAATATTAAAGTTTTGCTTCAATCATAAAAGTCAGACTTGTGGGTACTCTTTCAAGCTGTTTCCTGTCTCATTCCACCCCTGATTCAAGTTCTCCTGCAGCCCAGTAGTGCTCCAGGTAAAAGGCTAGAATTGTTATATCCTCACAAGAAGTTACAGCCAGGTGAGTACAAAAAACAGGGACACTGGTATTTCCTCCATAGCTGAGCATCAGTGTAAGACACTTAAGAAAACTTTACCTGAGAATAAATACAAGGTCAAATGTCAAAATCTGAAGTTTCATAGAGGCAGGGAAGAGATGCAGGAAAAAGAAAATAGTGTCCTTATTTTGTTCTTTAGGCAATACTCCATTCCTTGTCCATTGTATATCCTTCCTGTTTAGTGAATGAGTGGCTGTTCTCCCTTGCATGCACACTTTAGTTCTGAGCTGCTGATACTTTCCAGGAATATTACAAAGGGTGACAGTTTTGTGTAGCCTTTACACCAACTAGACAACGAGAACCTAGAAACCCCTCAGAAACCAATATATCACCCTTTGAACACTGATAACTGCTTGCTACTTAATTAATTTTAGAAGAAAAATCAGTATTTATTAAAAGGAAAGGGAGAGAAAAATGGTCCCAGATCAGATACTATAATTCTCACCTGATTTTGATAGGTTTATTTCAATGCATAAATCAAATAGAAATTGCTGAGTATTGCTCATAAAATTGTATTTGTGTTTTGTTCAGAAGGTCAGAAGTTATTAAAAAGAAGAGGGAGAAATCATAACTTATCAAATACTTCACTGGATACACAGCCCTTTAATGTGTTATCTAATAATAAACTGAGAAACAAAAATAGTGTAACATACTAACCTTTAAATCAATTAGTCTTATTGTGGGAAAAATAAACAAAAGGTATTTTCTTTAGAAGACAGATAGAAATTGAAATTTTGGTGTATTGTGAGAATTATTAAATCCCTTTTTTCTTCCATAATGGAATTCACCTACATGCAAGTTTTCAGGAACTGATTGGCTTCAATTATTCTTTTGAACATCTAAGAAAGACAAACCATAGACATAAAAAGCTTCAGATATTTTGCATATTCATAATACCTTAGTGAACCACCAGGAGTGGCAATACTGCTCTCTGAATGCTAATGTAGAGCCAGCAGACAAGTTGAAGGGCAAAGCAACATAGAAATAAACCTGATTTTCCCACTTGAATTCACCACTCATTTCTGAACACTTCTTGTATTTTTTATTTTTCCATTGCTACCACTTCCTCTCTTATCTTTTTTCATTTAAAAGTCTAATTATTTGATCTACAACACGTATATGATAACGTGACTAATTTCATAACATTTTTATATCAACAATGGTCTCTACAAAAGATGTCATTTTTAGTGAGCAAACCAAAGATCTTCAATGATTGCAGGCTGATGCTTGTATCTTAAGGGTTACTAGGTATGCATAATAGCATGGTACAACATCCCTTTTTACTCAATCTAGCAAAGAATGCATGCTCACAGCAGGAAATCTTAATCATCGTTTATCAGAGTAGCAGGTAGTTCTGCTTTCAAAATATTACCTTCAGAGGACATATGTCTAAACCTTTTCTCAGAACATATTTCTATTCCAGTATAAAATTAATTAGGCTTTTAGTTTCACTGAATATATTTCAGAATTTAACAAGAAAAAGATGAAAAATGTACTTGATCTCTAATAGAGCAACATTTTTACACACAGATGAAAAAGAAAGCCAACACTGCAAAACAACTCTAAAAAATTTGAAAAGCATTTTTCTTTATGTCTGACAGTAGCTGTCATTTCAGTGATGCTTGGGAGGGCCATATGTAAATTCAGGGTCATACTGTTTGCAATTCATTCCCTCAGATAACTTTGCAAATTACTAAGGCTTATTTAGAAGAATTCTCTGGAAGGGCAATGAGTATCTCAGAAGACTATATGAGATGAGTGATGTAAATGCTATGCTGGACACAACTTGTGCAATTCTAACAAAGGGAGGAGCTATCTCAGGCCCTATATAAACATGAGAACCCCAGGTTATATCTGTCTTAAATAGAAAACATATTTAATACACTAAAAGGCACTAAGAGCTATGTAGTTTAATGGAGAAGAGTTTCAATGAGGGTGTAAGGTCTCATTTGCCAGCTGTGGAGCACAAGCCTCTTCCAAACACACCTACAGAGTCCTGTAGTTTTGATGGCCAGGTCTTTGCAAGTTCAGACTCCTTCCATTCTCCATTCCAGAGGGCATCACAAAATTTAATACTTAACACTTGCACCACAGAAAATTGTGGAATGCTTTACCCAAGATTTTTACTAAAGTGATTAACATGACTCTTTGAGGTGCTGAGAGTCTCCCTGGAAATTTAATCAGAAGCAGAACTAAATTAATCTGTTCTGGTGCTTTGTGTCCTGAGGCTCAGTCATCTCAAGCTGCTCCTGCTGCCCGTCTTAGAGCTACTCAGAAATGGATTGGTACAGACCAATCCATTTCTGAGTAGACATTGAGTTATGCTTCTTTCTTGGAATTAGAGGAAATTTTGTTCATGCTTTCTAAGTATTGGCTTAAAAAGAGTGAAATGATCAGAGCAGTTTTTATGAGTAGGGTTTTACATCTGTAAGAAGTTAAGAAGAGCCCCACCAAGCTGGATCAGCAGAGCCCTGCATTCTCAATGCTTCTGGCAATGGCAGAAGGAGAAGGGTGGGAAGAGCACATCCTGCCTGTTCTGATTGTGTCTGCACTCCATTTCTCATTGCACTCCCCAGAATCTAGAGTAATTTTAGGGGTTTTAAATAGTAGATCCCTGCCTAGTCCCTTTACTTTCTGTTTATTGCTCTTTCAACAAGTTTATCTAATCCTTTTTGCAACTAGTGATGTTTGCCTTTACAGCAGCCTACAGCACCAAGTAACAGAGATTCATTACATGCTGTGAAAAGAAATGCTATCTTTTCCATGTCTGAACCTGAATTTCTGCCAGTTTCAACAGGAGAAGGGTGCCTTCAGTCCAAATATTGTGAGAGTTGATGAATGAATGGTCCAGCGCAAGCTTGTAAACCACTGTATTTCTTGTCAGATTTTTCCTATGTAAACTGAACACTCCCATCCCTGAGAGTCACTCTGTAAGTCACTGAGAGCCACTTTGTTTCATCCATGCAACATTTTATTAATCATTTTTGCAATTTATTCATTTCAGATTTAGGTACTACTTCACTGCAAGTAATAGTGTTATTGCAGCATAATTTTTCATAAACTAAGACACTTCCTGGGGATCCCCAGTTCAATTTTGAGATTTGTTAACTTTACATATTTGCAAACTCCAAAGTAGATTTCCTGGTTTTGCTACTCAAAGAGTTCTTGTTTCAGCTTTCTGTTGGAGAAATGTCAGCTTAGGACAAATCAGATTTGTCTGTGACAGTATATTACAACTGTGCCAGCTATGAAAGTGAACTTACTCCCCAGCCTTTTTCATGCACTGGGAAAGTACAAGCCACTCTGTGTGGGATTCACTGCAGCTAACTTTAGACATCTATAGTTTAGTCGTCTACATCTGAATTAGTCACTTTGGGTTCTCTTTATAGCTATCAGAGAGAAAAGGCCCTTTAGAGCATGATTCATCTGACCTATTTAGATATCTACTTAGGAATAAGATGAATCATGTCCTATAACTTTTTTCCCTTCCCTTGACTACAGAGGGAATTAAAATATTGACTTCTGCAAATAGAGTTCATTGCATATATTTCTCTCTATGTTATTTTGACACCATTTTTCTAACAAAAAGTTAGTCTGGATATCACAGGATGACTCAATTGTTTCAGCAAATTTTCAACTGAGTTCCTGCTAAACTGCAAGCCACTGCTACAGCTGCTGTGGCATTCAGGGACCTTCACATCTTTCTTAAATGATGGGTCCTAGAACTGAACAATACTCAAGGTGAGGCTGCACACTGAAGAGAGCAGAATAATGACCTCTTTGATAAGCTGTTTGATGCATTCCTTTTTCAACCTACCCCTACAGGCAAGGATAACTCAGGCACTTGTTAATAGATGCCTTGGGGAGGATTAGAGTGAAATTACACTGAATGATCAGTGTTTTTATATATTTATATGCATGTATATGTAGGTAGAGTTTATTTTAGAACAATTTGGTTTCAATGGAAAGGGGATATGTAGCCATTTCTGTTATTAATATCTATAGTAATACAGCAATAGAAAATTATAAAGATATCACTTAAGAAAATATATAAAGAAAAGAAAAAACAGGAAACTGTAAAAGTTAATACTGGAGATGAAAGTTATAAATACCTGTGGATCCACAATGAGACTTGATGCTGCATTTTTGATGTCTGTTGGTTGAAGTGATGGTCTTGATCAGCCATGTGTGGTGGAAGCTAACAAAACAGAGAATTCAATGGGTTAATAAATGCCCAGGCTTTGGTGAGAACACCCAGGTACTTTTATGAACTAGAAACAGAAATAAAAGCTGTTTTTGTTTGTTTGTTTGTTTGTTTTTCAGATGGACTATTAGATAATATCCAACTGTAATGAGTTTCAAGGAGTTTTGAAAAGAATCTTCAGAGCTAGTGATGATATTGTAATCTATTAGTACTGCTGTCTACAAAGTGTTGTAGTACAGATTAATTCTTGCATGTTTTTTTCCAAACACTGTTATTTTCTCTTCACTCTTGTTATTCAGTCTTAACCTGTAAAGTATGTTTTGTTCTGTTTGTGCACTGCAGGACAGGTCCTGAAAAATCTTTCTATTCAAGGTATCTCCTTCTAACAAATTTTAGACTCTTCACTCTGGCAAGACAATATAAGCATGGCCCATCCTTAACAAATTTCAATATACTAAACATTTGCTTGTCAAATTCTATTCTTTGTTAAAAGTTACATCTCAATTTCTTGATCATTCTCAAGATTTAATTTTTTTCATTATCCCCTTCACAATGGATCTTTTAGGTCTAAACCAAAATCAGCCTGAAGACCTTCTGGTTCTTTCCCTTTCTGTAATAAGTATTTATTATAAAACTCATCCCCAATTTTTTGCATTGGGTTCTGCACTACACATTTCTGTACAGGGAATTTCATGGCTAGCTTTCACTGCCTGACCCAACTGAACACTGTTTAACAAAATCAAGAGCTTCAGAGCCAGCTAGTATCAGGATTGAAACTTACTACCCTCTCCTTTACTTTCATTCATTTCTTGCAGTTACTGTTCAAAGAAATGTTTAAATCTTCTGTACTCATCTTCACATTACCAGAATTATAGTGCTGGTGAGACCAGCATCCTTCTTTTCAGAATATCTTAGTAGTTTGCTTTATTTCTCATTATCACTGTTAAGAAATTAGTCAGAAGTGTCATTCCCACACTTCCTGTTTGGCTGCCGTTCTTAGGATAACCTTTGGTTTGGCATTGTGACCCACAGAGCCCCTGGTTGATTATTGCCTCTGTGTTATTTTTAACAATACCTTTAACATGGCCTCCTTTTTCTTGGCTACTTCATGCCTTTTCTATTTCTTGCTTTTTTAGGTACAAAGCCTGCAGACTTTGGCCATAAATCTGTATTGAGGATTTCTCTTCCATTCTCCCTCATTACAATCAATATTCTGAATGAGTCTCTATTTATTAACTAATGTCTTAATTTACTTTTTCCCTTGTTCTCCCTTGTTTAAGATTTTTTCCTTTCATTCATTCCTGCTATATCTCTAAAGTTGATTTTCTGTTACTCAGGGACTTAATTTTTTCCTAATTTGCCAATGAACTAAAAGATCTTTCAATACATTCAGATTTCCTATAAAGAGAGACATCTTTTAAGTTAATGTATATAGCACCTAGCACAAAGATTTTCTGCTACAAGAAAAAAATTTCTTAAATGCAAAAGGAATAAAAATTATTTTTAAATATAAATATAATTTTATATTATAAATATAATCTAAATAATAATAAATTTATATTTAAAACAATTAAGATTAAATATTTGCACATTACTTTAATATTTCATTATCTGTAACTAACATCAGTAATCATGTGGTATTTCAACTGTTACAGTCTTTTCTGTAATATATTGCCCTCTATTTATTATTTGGATAATCTGCTCAGAAATTAACGTGAAAGACTAATGATGTGCAGACACACATGGAACTAGACTCTTTTCCCCACCTTCAAAAAAGATCTTTCAGTTATTAAGTAGAATTAATGGATATTAATTTGTTCACATTCCCTATAGAATGCCTGTACAAATTAAGAGTAAACAAAGAAGGAAACTGCCCCTCATCAAAAATAATAAATATATCTAATGTGTTAGCATACTCATATAAAAGAATCTGAGAGTTCTAATTTATAAAATATTGTTCCTCAATAAATGATATTATATTTCACAGAGCAGTAATTGCTAGGCATATTCAAATCACTGCTAACATTTCTCCTTCATCTTTTGTCATGATTCAATGAAAAATGACAATTATCTCTGTGATTTCTTCAGAAATTTCTGTAGGTTTAGACTTATGCCAGTATTTAGAGTTTTGCATTCTAATACGGATGAATTTAAGGTAATGCAATGAAACACAATGAGGTCAGGCAGAAAGTAACATTTTTAGTAAAATGGCATAATAACATTTAACTTGAATTAGACTGAAGTGTCATATATTACACCCAAAAGTGGCCTCCTTCCTTTTACCAGATTTTGAAGGACTACACACTGTTTTATTTAGCATTCCATCTTTGCCAGTCACCCAGGGCACTCAGTTATAAATAAATAGAATTAATTCTGGTGAGGAACACATGTCACCACCAATTGGAAGATATCAGGAAAGTATGAGCTGAACAGCAGCTCTGCTCACTTCACCAGGTTGTCTAACATTTCAGCAACTTTCAGTGTTTAAAATCTGCTAACAGTCAGGGGAATCTAAGCAAATATAATACCAGATCTACCAATGTTGTGCTATCTGTGCTGCTTTCTTCCTGTGATCTTATTGGAAACCCATTTTACTGAACCTAGATTCAGTTGGGCTGTTTTAATTTGAAGAAGGACCACTTCAATAGTAAACTCCCTTGAAAAAATAACATTGAAATACACTAGGAATTTGGCTTGGAGGTTGGTTACCTATGCAGACTCTCTGGTTTGATGAATGACCCTTCTTCTACAAGATTGTGACTGTAAAACTTTCCAGAAATTACTTTTAGAATTAATAATCCCTCTGAAACATGGGTCATGATGAGATTGGTTTTGGGTAAAACACTTCGGATCTTGTCCCAGTAAAGTCAGAATACTTTAACAATCTTTGTTTAACAGTTACAAAAATATTTCTACATATGTGCAGTCAAAACAATAGACAAAGGCATTATGAGGAGATTTCTGTCTTGTTGCACTGTTCCAAGGCTGCACCCTGCAACCAGTGTGCAGTGTTTCCTTAGCCAGCTGAGAAAGGATCTCAGTGAGACCTTGATACCAGCAACCAGTAGCATTACATTATGTAACTTTGTCAGTCAAAAGG
Organism: Muscicapa striata striata; assembly: GCA_030060385.1. Taxonomy (NCBI): domain Eukaryota; kingdom Metazoa; phylum Chordata; class Aves; order Passeriformes; family Muscicapidae; genus Muscicapa; species Muscicapa striata. Next base: position 2,138,722 of record JAREIS010000141.1, on the reverse strand, counting down.
CATTGTCCATGTGTGGTGGAAATGAAATTACTCCTTCATGAAGTGGATTGAGTTCCACTCAACGTGTTGGGCCATTCAGTGTCCTGTGAGATCCTCCTCATATGTCAGTGAGATCATTGAAAATTCAGTGAGCTTCTCTGAAGTCTCATCACTTTGTCCTCTCCAAATATGCTTTAGATATTACTGCAGAGAAATTTAATTTACTGACATTATCTGTTTAATTCTCCTGTGTGTCAGTCTTGTATGTCAGTGGTGCTTTCTGATGTTCATATTGATATGATTTTCAGGTTTGGTGGAACAGCTAGCTGAAAAGAGCCCTTTTTTGGTTTCCAGTCATTAACAATGTGAAAGTCCTGCCATGGTTTCCTTAAACAGTAGCTGTTGTTCTGGGACTTTATCATCAAAATAATTTTTTCCCCTTTATTTTCACTGTAAGAATGTAATCACTTATCGTAAGTAAAAGAAAGCATGTAATATAGAACAAGATAAAAGTTGCTACCAGCTTTTATAGCTTAGAACACAGAATTACTAAAGTTGGAAATATCTCTAAGATCACCAAGTTCAACCATTAACCTAACCCTGACATGCCCATCACTAAACTATGTCTCTAAGGACCACATCCACAGGTTTTTTGAACACTTCCAAGAATGATGATTCCACTATTTCCCTGTTCCAACACCTGACCATCCTTTCAGAGAAGAAATTTTTTTCTTAGATTCAATCTAAACCTTTCCTGGTACAACTTGATCTATTTCTTCTTGCCCTATCCCTTGTTGCTGTCACCATGTCATAGAAGGAGATCAAATTGGTCAAGCAGGACCTGCCTTTCACAAACCCATGCTGGCTGGGCTGGTGCCCATGTTCATATCTGGCACAAGCAATTGGAAAGATTCCTTGAATGTGTCAACAGCTTTCTTACAAGTGATTGAGGAGCCAACAAGAGGTGCAATGCTGGACCTTGTGCTGACCAGCAGGGAAGAGCTGGGGGGAATGCCCTGCTCCAAGGCAGCAGTGGCTGCATTGACTGTGATGGTGCAGCTGGAGCTCCTCAGGGCAGTGAGGAGGGTCACAATAAGCTCATTGCCTGCAACTCAGGAGAGCAGACTTTGGGCTCTTCAAAGACCTGCTTGGTAGAGACCCATGGGATAGAGCCCTGTAAGACAGAGGGCTGGTTGAATTGCAGGATTCACCTCCTCTAAGCTCAGAAGCAATGCATACCAACAAGGTGGAAATCAGGCAAAAATGCCAGAAAGCCTCCAGGGATGGATAAGGAACTGCTGTGCAAACTCAGAGTGAAAAGAGAAGCTTACAGAAAGTGAACATAAAATCCTATCAGGGTTTTGTCAGGGCTTTCAGAAAACCTGAAGCCACACAGGTAGTGCCAAGTGTACTTACCTGTGTTAATTGCCTGTGAAAGAGGACTGTACAAATTTATGTTTCCTAAAGTTCCCTCTACAAATCCAGTTTGAGATAAATTTTACTACTGACTTCATATCTGTTAAAGAATCCCAAACCTTACATGGAAGTGCATCTGGGAGTAAGGCCTGTTGGGATTTTCATCTAGCTCACTGTGAAAGGATACTTCTGTTTGAATTACACGTGCTCCAGGCTAATAAATTTTGATTGCTCTGCATTGTTAGCCATCTGCTCCCACCCCTTGGGATCCCAGTTCAAGATGGAACTTAAAAGACAACAAACTGAACCCCCCAGCAGACACAGGGCAAGAGAGTTTGTACAGAAAATTAGCAAGCAAAGGAGCCAGTGAAAAGTGTTTGATTGAGACATGCATAGATGTGCACTGGCTTTTCACAATGTCTGCTGATTTATTAGAAGTAGAATAGTAGCTATAATTAAAGTTTTATATCTCTTCTTATTATAATACATTGTTTCAATATTTTTATGTATTTACCAAATTTTAAACAGTGGAAAAGAAAGGCAAGGAATGAACCTTAAAACTCAGAACAGAGAAACATATGGGAAGCTGAACCATAAAAGGAAACTCTCATATATAATGCCAGCAGTCTTAAAGATCTACATTCCACTGCTTCCAGCAAAAAAATTGGTCTAAGTGGCAAAATACATAAATAAACATCACATGTGACCAGCCAACTGGATTTAACTTCATTCCTCACCACTATCTAGGCCCAGCAATCCAGACAGCTTTTTACCCAGCAAACAGTGCACCTGTTCAAACTGTGAACAGTTTCTCCAGGAGAATGCTGTAGGAAGTGATTTTAAAGGCTTTACTGAAATCCACATAGACAACATCCACAGCCTTTCCTCTTCCACTAACAGGGTCACTTTGGCATAGAAGGAGATCAGGTTGGTCAAGCAGACTTGCTTTTTGTAAACCCATCTTGTCTGTGCCTGGTCCCCTTGTTGTCCTGCATGTGCCATATGGTAAATAAAAATTGTTTATTCACTAAATGAGATATAACCCTTTGGAAAATACAGGATATTTCATGGTGTACCTGTTATAAATGCAAATGTCATAAATGCAAGAGCTGTAGGAATTTAGTTTGTCAGACACTTTCCATGACTCTCAAAGAATCCCCAGGAGACACTATCTTATAAAGAGTAGTTATTACAGTTTTAGCATACACTCTAATTTAAAGGAAATAAGATAATTTCAAAGACATTAAAAGGTCATTGTATAGGGTTTATTGCTTCATTGTCTAATGTATTGCTTAACCATTTTTTTTCTCACATTATCCTGTCTAAAATGAAAAATATAAATAAGGGGCCATGTTTTCATTTGAAACAGCACTAGTTTTATGTGTGTGTGTGTAACAGCTGATTATAAACCTAAGACCAGATAGTATACTGCTTGCTAATAAATAAATGCAAAAAATAAGAGCAATAATGAACTATCATCTTTTTATCATCATGTTCAAGAAGAAGTCTCTGAAATTGTGTTTGTTGGTGCTTTTTCTCTTATTGCCAAGAAAACCTATGCCATATAGCAGTGTAGTAGGACTTAGTTGTTAAGTAATGGCTGGAATTTGGGAAGACTGCCTTTATGATATTTATTTGGTGACTTAGATCAAGGAGAAATTTATATGGAATAAGTAAAAATAAATCCTTAATCAATGAGACAATTTTTATTTTACAGGCTTTACATTAATAGAAAAAGCATTAATTTTAAACCTGCTTCCTTTTTGGGAGATAATAGTGGCAATTTTAAGAGGAATTGAGGTATGGGTCTTAATAAAACATGTAATTGTAGCTAAGAACTGAGTAATAACAAAAATATTTAGATGAATTGATTAAATAGGAAGACACAATTTGTCTTACAATTAGACACTTTGCTGGGCTATCACATGTAATAACAATGTGCAAGGACACCTCACAAAGGCTACTTTTCTTCCATTTTGTGTCTTACCGCCCAAAACAAAACAAAGGAAAAAAAATAAACAAAAAAAACCAGCCAATTAACCAAACAAAACCAATCCAAAAAATCAAAAAAGCAAAAAATGCCCAAAAACTGAAACCCCAAAACATCAACAAAAACACCAAAACCCCACAAAACCACACACACACGAAAAAAAGAAACACCCCAAGAGCACTGTGCAATTTTTTTCATGTGGTATAGAAGACTTAGAGAAGTTCATAAATAATTCCTGTAAGCTTTTCCTCATGAGATATTCTTCCTTTGTCCAAAATATTAATCCACTACAGAGAGTAAAGAGGTGATACAAGGTTAGCATTAATATGTGGTTTACTGTATTTTCTGAGGGTTTTTTCCATGTTTGTATTCAAAATTTCTGGTATCTGCCACCAAACTTTTAAATTATGAATTAATGAAAAATAAAATCTTCAGAAAAGACATAAAAATTTTCAAATTAACAAGTAGGTTGTTACAAATTTATTTTGTTTTAGAGTGGAACACAGATTCTTGGTTTCTTTTTCTTCTTTCAATAACTTCTACTGGTAGAGAAAAGAAAAGAAAAGAAAAGAAAAGAAAAGAAAAGAAAAGAAAAAAAGAAAAGAAAAGAAAAGAAAAGAAAAGAAAAGAAAAGAAAAGAAAAGAAAAGAAAAGAAAAGAAAAGAAAAGAAAAGAAAAAAGCAACAAAATGTGACTTAAGTAGTTACCAGAGATATTTGCCTTCTTACATTTGATCTACACTGAGTATTCCAAAATACAAGTTATATCCCTATTCAAGGCCATACACATTTAAATGCATTATAACACATCAGATTTTATTCCACTTCTGTGTTGTATACCCAAAAAAAGGGAAAGGAGATTATCTTTCCCTAGGGATCACACTAAACTTTGATCTATGACCCTAATTGAAAGTGTTAATTAACAGTCCTGGAATGGCTTTTCTGTGTCTCAAATCCAGGGGAGCTTTAGAACACCTTAAGTATATCACAATAATTAGACCACATTTCTCCTGTGGTCAATATGTGCTATGACCATGTGAAAAAGCAGAATCAAAAAATGATAAATATTAAAAAAAAAAAAAAAAAAAAAAAAAAAAAAACACAAGGAAATAAAATATGATGAAATTGAATTTGTCACTTATTCTTTAAATGTGGATTTTCATGTCCCATTAAGCTATTCATTCCCTTCCCCCTCCCCCGCCCCCAAAAAAAAATTCTTCAGGTTTCGCAGCAAAACTGAGCTACACTACAAACTGTGAATTTCTGCTGAGTCAAAAAGTTAAAAAAAGAAGACTACATTTTATTCAAAACTAGGAAAATACGAGGAATGGTGGCACAAATATGGATGGACTTTATATTCTACTGCTGAAGAGGAAGGGCTGGTCCCAGAGCAGATGGTTACATTGACCTCACCTGTGGAGAGATCAGTGCCCTCATGTCCATTTAAAAAGCAGTTCAGGCAATCAGACCTCTGCAGGAGTCAGACCCCAAATGACTGTTTCCATTTGGTGTTTCAGATGAAAAAATGAGTTGGGGTCATGAGAATATTCCCTTCTTGCAATGACCTGTGGAGCTGCAACAGCAGTCGATGGCTTTTCGGAAAACAGAAATTGCATCTTCTTTTTTTTCTCGCTCTTCTCAGGATGGGCCATAAAAAGAAACAGCCCCAGTGACTTCATAAAAACTCAAAGCAAAGTTTGTTGTTGTCATTTACTTTCTCATGAAAATCTTCACATATATTGTTTGCAGATGACAGCAGAAAATCTCAGGACAGAATGACTGATACATAGCTGCTATAAAAGCTCTGTCTGTGTCAGCAAGAATGCTTCATGACACTTGGAGAAGAGGAATTTTTGACATTTTTGTGGATAAAAAAAAATAATAAAAGAATCTGATTTTAATGAATTTGGGAATTTTTCATTATGTATTTTATTTGAGAGACAAATAGACTGTTATTTGAGAGACAGGAGAGAGAGTGGCTGCACTGTAATGAAAAGAACATGGTATATTTGATACTGTTTTTCTACACTGATATTTTTGTCACCTATGTTATTGATTCTCTATCTTCCTAAAATGGCTCCTTTGTTTGAGAAACATGTAATGCTTATCTTTACTGTTCCAGTCCTGTGTCACATGATTTTCTGGTTATTCTGTTTTGCTTACATGTGACTTTGAAACCAAGACAGCTCTTTGCTCCTTTGATGTCTGGATAGCATATATTATAAATACTTGAAAGACCTATGCCATTTGCATTTTAGCTTGATATTTTGTATTCACAATTACTTAACTAAAGGTCCTATTAATGCTAAAATCCCAAAGATTCAGGCAAATGGAACAGTTTCATAATACCCACAGATTTATCTTGAATCTTTTCAGTGAAGAACTCAGTCATCTTTTTATATTATTTGCCTTTATTCAGAGATGTGTCAAAATTTACTGATATACTGATATAAGTCAATCTATTAAGACATGATGCTCTTAAATAACAGTAAATGCAGGTTCAGAAATTGTTTGTATATTGACCTAATAGGATAAGTAAATTGCATAATATCTGTATAATTTTCACCACATATCTCTCAAAAACAAGAAATGCAAAACATCCAGGTTTAGGCAAAGATGATTTGCTAAGGAGTTTAAGAGAATGTTTATAGAAGCATGCTGAGCAATCACTATCTTGTGGTAAATGTTTTAGTTCCATCACAACTTGCCCAAAATCAACAGAGACAAACCCAGACAGAAAATTTGAAGAGCTTGAAAAAAAGCCTGAGAAGCATAATTTCATGGAATCCTACAATGTTTTGTGTTGGAAGGGACCTTAAAAGACTGTTCAGTCCAACTCCTTCTGTCACAGTCAAGGACAGCTTTCCCTAGATCAGGTTTCTCAAAGCTTTGTCCAGTCTGAGTTTGAACACTACCAGGATTCAAGGGCCATCTCATATCCAGCCTCTCATCCACCAGCTCCCCCAAGCCATTCCTGGCAGGGCTGTTCTCCATCTGTTCATCTACCAGTGCATCGTCATCCATTAGAAACTGTTTTTCTGTTTAATGACTCTTTAGCATATCATTTAGATTTCTGTCCATACTGAAAAAAGTAAAAGTGTGAGTACAAAAAAGATACTTTTTACCTGGAACTAACATGTGAGAAGTTGAGTCCTTTCTGACTAAAACTGCAGTTATATTACCTACATCCATAAGTTTTTGGTAGACCACTGCCTTTTGGAAAAAATATTTAGCATGTTCCAAAAAATAAGTAATATCCACCAAGAGTTGCTAAGGCACTTAAATATAGAGAGTTTCATGTTTTTCAAGGCTCATTTGGAGGCCTCCAGTGACATGTTTAGAGCCATAACTCAATATTTTATACTGGAGTTAAAGTTACTGAGAATGAACTCAACTTCTATATTTCTTGCCTACAGTTATTTTTCAGTCATAAAAGAAGAAATCCCGCAATTGCATGTTGTTTGATTTTGCTTTCTTTCTATTTATATTTTTAAACAGCTCTAGTGCCAGAACAATTATAAGCAGAAAGTTGAAGTTTGACCTTCACTGAGAAGTACCTTTGCTCCTGTGAAAATCGATTTTGCTTTGACAAAGGGATTCTGCAAATTGCAGTTCCGAAGAGCGAACAGTTCTTTGTGTACAACTTTAATACTTTTTGTCTGACATTTGTAGTTAAAGAAATTAATGGCAATTATGACACAAGGCTTTCTGAGCTAGAACAGTGATACGTTTTCTTATAGCCTTCTCTATTTCAGCCTGTGGTTTCACTGGCAGTTTTCTTCTTACAATTCTAGTATCAGATAGTTCTTTCTGTTTCTTTATAGCACAAATATAAAATGAGGGTGCCAGTTCCTCTCACCTTTGATCTACAGATTTCTAGTCATGCAAGAAAGGTAGAATATTAGATCTGAAATGTACCACACAAAGTTTCATACAAGTTATGAGTTTCAAAGAGATTTTCAAAGACTGTTGCAAGGCTATTCATATATAACTATCACTTACACAGGAGTCCAGTACAAATGTACAAAATAAAAATATTTTATTCTTGATATTGCATAATTTTCTAAAAACTGTTTAATCTTCTAATCAATTGAATTCCTTATGTGCTCCATTAGTAACAACACAAGTACCTCTGTGAACAAGGCAAAATACCTTCTAGCCTTCTGTTCTTTCATATGTGTGTAATTGTCATAACAACTAGTATGTTAATGAGTGAAAAAGAGGATATAGATCTATCTGGGTCTGAAGTGATAATAATATTTTAACTTGTAAATTTGATAATGAACATTGATATAGAGAATGTGTTTCTAGAAACAAATACTATATATAAATATTCATGAGGAATAATTCAGCATGAACAGCAGAAAAACAAAATTCACCCTGTCTGCCTTTCACCCTGACTGACACTAAGAAATTAGAACTGTAATATTGAAATAGGCTGACAGAAAGACTAAGGTATCTTTTTATGTTACTTAAAACACTGGGAGGAAAAAAAGAAAAGGAGACAAATATCTGAACATTATGTTTCAATAAGCTTCACTAAATAATTTTAGTGAAGACTTAACCTGTTCATTGAGGCTCCACTTATTCAAGGAATCAAAGAAACACTGATGTTGGAAAAAACATTTAAGATAATGTAGTACAACTGTTAATCCAGCACCACCCTGTTCACTACTAAACCAAATTCCCAAGTTTCATATCCACATGTCTTTGAATGCTTCCAGGAATGGTGACTCTGCCACTTTCTTGGACAGCCTATTTCACTGTATGAACACCCTTTCAGTGAAGAGATGTTTCCTAAGATCCAACCTAAACCTGTCATTTGTTACCTGGAGAAGGGACTGACCCCCACCTGGCCACATCCTCCTTTCAGGTAATTGTAGTGAATGATAAGGTCTCTTCTCACCTTCCTTTTCTCTTGGTTTAACAATCCCAGCTCTACCAGCTGCTCCTCTTGGGGCTTCTGCTCTCGACCCTTCTCCAGCTCCATTTGCCTCCTCTGGACAAGCTCCAGCACCTCAATGCCTTTCTTGTAGTGAGGGACCCAAAACTGAACATGGGATTTGAGGTGTGGCCTCACCAGTGCCGAGTACAAGAGATCAAGATTTGCTTTTCAGCTACAAAGATCAGTTTTGATTTTCTTAATAACTATCTATTCCAATTTGCTAGAAACAAGTAATCTCAAGATCCTAGGCCCTAAATATTGTAGGTTTGATCATCAGTGATTTGGACTAGATTAAAGCAGATAATCATGTAAGACAAACATACAGCAAAAGCTTGAACATTTCAGTGTGGGTAGGCTGTACTTATACTTTGGGTTTCCGTATTTTGATTCTCTTAACTAGCCTACATGTTTTTTCCAAAAGCAACTTTATCAGAATATGATATGGATGTTCATTTAAACAACTGATAATCTATTTTACTCTACAGAAGAAGAGACACAGCAGCCAACAAAAGAAGTTGATTCATTTTTAATAGCATATCAAGAAAAATCAAAATTCTGTAACAATACCTGGATATGAATAATACTTGTCTAAGATGTATTATTGCAGGATGTTATTCTCAAATACTCTGAATTGCACCACTGACACTACTACTCAGCACTGGGAGCTCAATCAGCTGATGATGGAACAGTAATTCCTTTGATCTGATTAACACTTAGAGATATATCTTCCCACTTATGTTTACAAGTTACTCCCTTCTTTTACATTGATGGGGAAAATGCTGCTGCAAGAGAGAACAAGATCATGAACTGGCTGACTTAGGATGTTCAGGCTGTAGCAATTAATTGTGTGCTATTGAACACACTTCTTTTTACAAAAAACTTGAATACCCGTGTCCAATTTGCACAGTTTAATATTGTATAAACTTCCCAGAGCTATTTACTCCATGTGTAGAGAAAAATTCTTCATGTTTTAATCAATGAACCCACATGAAAGAACATGAAAAATTATTAATTGACGTGCCATGTTAGATAACAAAGTTTTGAAGGTACATAAAACACAGATTTTTCTTTTTAAAAAGTTTCTAGACCAGAATGAATTTAGGACAATTAGTTCTAAACAGTAGTGGAGATATTCCCAAAAGCAAAAATATTCTCCCATATTCAAGGCATCATGTCCTATTATCTTCAAACTTGGAAATAATGTTTCCTGAGGACAGAAACCATGTGCAATCATTAGAAAACAAAAATCACAATGTGAGTGAAAAATAAAAAATATTATTTGTTGAGTTTCTGTCACAGCCTTTCACAGAATTAGGGCTTCAGGGTCCAAAAGTCTTTATATTAACTTATTTTAGACAAGGAAGGCCTTTATTGAAAGTTTAAATTTGAAAACTATATAATTAAGAGAAAAAAAAAATAATTTTTAAAAAGGCTACATTCACTCCCCTCCAAAAAAGAACCCCCAACAAAACACCAGATTAGATACTTCATATTTTATAAGTCTTATACAGGTTTCTTCTCTTGATTTGTCAAGGCATTTATTTGTCTAAAAATCAATTTGGAAGCACTAAAACAGCTCCAATGAGATTTTCCTGTGGCTTTCCTTTCTGATTTGTTGGAATCCAGCCAACTTTCTATTGGAAAGCTCCCTTTGAGACATTTCCCTGTGCAACAATAGAGCTGCTTGCTCAAGCAACCTGGCAGGTTTGTCTTAGAACAATGCAAATTCCCATTGCAAATTCCTTCTTTAATTGGTGCAAAGGGAAAGGGCACTGGTAATGTCCTATGATTTCCTTTCAGTCCTTGTGGAAGGCTGGGTCATATCACAGAAGATTCCCTTACTTCAAACAATAACTTCATAGAATCAAGAATACAAAATTCCATCGACACATAATTCTGTGGAGAGATGTCACAGCAAATCATTGTGACAAGGCTAGGAGACCAAACTTTTTGTGATTTACAAAAACTTATTGCTGTTGTTCACTAAATCTTGGAGCATCTCCAAAAAAATGGATTTCTACCGTTCTGATATTCAAACATCACAGTCCTGAAAACTCTGAATTATTTTAGACTTGAAGACTTACCTGAGAAGAGCAGATGCACCCTGAGCAGCTTTTTAACAGCAACACAGACTTTGTGACTGTTTCAAAACCAATTTGAGAAAAACCATATGAATATCACTGTACTGATAATTTGTGTCTCATCATGGCTTTTTCAACCTTCTCATTCTTCTTTGAGATCAGTGTATCGCAGTCAGATATATTGTAACCAGTCACACTATGTACTTTCCTTTTCAACATTAATTTGGTTTCTATGGGATGAATGACTAAAAGAATGACTAATCTGTCCTTTTACTCTATTATAATGCAATATTTTCCTCTTAATATGAATTTCTTTGTGATTATTCCATATTTTCATCAATGTAATGGACAGTGACAGTTTGCCCAAGACACAAATGTTTTTTTCACCAAATCCTTTTCAATATTTCTAGTCTTTAAAGCTATGCCAGCATTTTCTCTCTATTTCACTCTCCCCCTTTTTATTAAAGCATCCACATTTTTAATAAGCTTTCTGCAGACTTAACTACCTCTTCCCCCAGGAAATAATTCCTGTTCCTAAGCCCCGATGATTTATTTTAGTGTTTCCATGGAATAATCTTGTAGACATTTATTCATGGCCAGTGAAGTCAGTAATGCATTTTAACTGCTCCATCCACCCCCATATCAGTGCAGAATATTATTAACACCTGTATTTTTAGTTATGTACATATTTCTTCCACATCAGTTCCACTGCATTGCTCCCTTAGGATCAGACTAATAAAGGTAGTGTAATGTTTACAAATTCTAAGAAGCTTTTCTCATATGAGTTTCCTAGTGATAAGCTAAATAATAAATGAGCATGACCTTTATGAATTTGAGTTGTCTGCATTTCCTGAAGAACTCCTTTATGCTCTTTATTGTGTCCTGATTCTTCATGTTACTCCAATCTGATCTCCAACAAATAAAGCAAAGTCATATGAACTACAAGAGCAACACCAGATATTGCCTTTCTTACAAATGGCAGGCCAGTGAAGGTGAGTGAGGTTAATGCCTCCAACTATGGATTTGAACAAGGCCTCTTAAAAAAGTTTAAATCTGTGATGAACAGCCTGCTGGCATTATTTTTTTGCTTTGGAAGAAATTTTGAGGCAAATGTTTAGGGAGACTAGAAATTTCTGTATTGCCATTTTTCGCTCTAGAGAATTTATAAAAAATAGAATACAAACCATTGTCTCAGTTGTGATCTTTGCTACAAGACCAGCTCGCAATGCCTTATTCCCCACAAAGTTTTGTACATGTGGTGAATTAATAAATGTAATCCAACCATACCTAAAATTCTATATCTATCTTGCTAAAAACTATAAACTGTTTTTAACCCACATCTATGTTTAAAGATAGTTTCTACTTATATAATTTCTGTCTACCATATGTTTCATCTTGGCAGTCTTGTTATTTAATTTTAGAGTGTGTGGTTTCATAGCTACTGACAAGAAATGATACATGTACCTTTTTTTTGATTATTTGTTTCCCAAACACACACACATACATATATATATAGAGAGAGAGTAAAAAACCAAGAAATGTAATAATAATTTGCCTTATCTATTGATATTTCTGACAAAAGAACTTATGTAATTGAAATCTGTACAGTACAGCACAATACTATCACATTAGTAGAAGTCAGCATTTTGTAAAGAGCGGTGTACCCCTCAGGGAAGTGACAGACAGATTGTAAGCTGTTTTTTTTTATTATTATTTAACATGATCTAACTTAGTAGACCCATGTCATGTGAGAAAATGTGCTACGCCTGTAACTTCCATCTATGATGGGTCATACACCAAAAATGCCTTTGCTCATATCTGTATATCATTAAGCTAAAATCCATTTATCTACAGCTGCCTGACATTTATTAAAGCCCTATACAATTAGTCAATAGTTCTTAAAATAAAATGAGTCCTAAATAACTTTATGTAGTTTCTTTTTAGGGTCTGGTACAGTGATGAGTTTCGAACTTCATACAAAGTAATGTCGATAACCCATTGATACTTCAGTTGTTGCTGAGCAGTGCTTGCTCTTAATCCAGGACCTCTCAGTTTCCCGTGCTCTGCCCATGCAGGTGCACAAGAGAGCAGGACACAGCACAGCCAGGGCAGGGGACCTGAGCCAGTCAAAGAGACATTCCTCACCACAGAACATCATGCTCACCACACACACTGGCAGGATTGTCTGTGGGTGGCCAGAGACGGACTGGGGATTGGTCAGCAAGTGGTGAGCAGTTGTTTCTCTTGGTGTTTATTCACCATCACAACCTTTTCACTTCAATTTGAGTAATTATTATTGTTATTTTATTGTTTTCTGGGGGCTTTTTTGTTGTTTTTCTTATTATTACTGTTAGAAATATTAGTGTTATATTTTATTTTTAAAATATTATTAATCATTCTTTTATCAAGCCATGAGTTTGACTTTTTCTTCTCCAGTTCACCTCCTCACCTGTAATTCATTGCTGGCTCAGATTAAGCCATGTCAAACTTGATTAAACTAAGAAAGCATACTGATGGTTGAAGAAAAATGAGGAAAATGCAAGTGAAATTTTAAGATTCTTTTCCTCTTTTGCATGGTTTGATACAGAACTGCAAGAGAATATCAATATATGAGTAAATAAATAAATAAATTCTCCATGATTTCGTATTTTCCTCCATGTATTCCCTGATAACCCAGTTTTATGCCCTCCTCTCACAAATAGTAATTCTTAAACCACCTAGATTTCTAAGTTCAGGAATAATGTCTATACAATCTAGCTTTACTCAAAAAATAAAGTCCAGATGAGATAACCACGATTAAGAATTTCACTGAGTAATATTTTGAAGAAAAAGTACTTTAGAAGGCAGCAAAAATTGTTTTTCTTGATATAAATATTGTGATTTGAGGAAAATAAAGCATTTTTCTTGATTTCAAATTTGAATTAATAAAGATTTACAACTATTTAACTAAATTTAATTAGTATTAAAATGTGTTCTTATTATTAAAAATAATTTCTTACCACAAGTTCTGAAATGGGCCAGGGCTGAAAAAAATGCTGTTACCTATCAGTGGCTGGTTTGAGGCTTGTAATAGCATAGACACCTTTTAGTTTCCTTGAATCAGATCTTTGTTCAGTATAAACCAAGGTGAAAGTACTGATGACAGTGGTTATATATGGACTTATAGATGCTGAAAATTCATGCTTTTTGAGATCAGAAAAGGCCATACATTCAAAAAAGATCTTCTGAACAGTACAAGCCATAGAGTACCATGCAATAATTGTGGTAGTTACCTCAACAATTTACATGTGATACCTCTTTCAAGACATCATCACATTCAGTCCCATTCTATTTTAGTCCATTATTTCTGTCTCATTCTGGGTTTTCAGACTGAAAATGCATAAAACACTACATAATTAGAGTACTGTTCAGTCCTGATTTGGATCAGTATCTTTTCCTGGTGACTACTTATTTATCAGTGTTAACTTCACTGATGAGTTTTCAGTCCCTTTCTTGCTGTGAAGGCAGACAAATCATAGAAACTACAAACATCTTTGATATTCCAGGAGGTTGTTTTAGTTTAAAGCTAGTATTTTTTACTAAAAATCAAATCTTGGAAAAAGCTAATCACCAAAGCAAATATACATGCTTGTTCTTCTTATATTACAATGGCCTCTGTAATGCAGTTAAAAGAGCAAAATAATGCTTTTGTCAGAATTTGATGTCCATTTCTTAAAACAGTGAATGTATATACATCATATTAATTTATTTTATCATCATGCACATCATACGACATTCTACTACCCCAATGCAGCACAAAAGTCTCACTTGTAAGAAGTTTAACAAGCACTTGAATAAAGTAGAAATCTTTTTTCACCCTAATGCATTTTGGCAGAGAGATTATGCTCTGACAATAAGGAATTCTTTCCTATGCCAGAAATGTTCAGAAAGAAAATGTGACATTTAGCAACAGAATAAAAACCATGAAAATAAAAACTGAATTCACAATTGCATTGCTACTAGAAACTGATTTTCAAAATTATTATAATGTAAAAATAAAGCTAAAACCATAGCCAACAATTTTATGCACTATGTCAGCATTCATCAAATATTTCGCAACAGTGAATTATTTAAAGTTTAATATTTTAAGTTTCCATAGGCTTTTTAGGACAATAATAGCAAATTATCAATAACAGAAAATTGTTAAATATATCAGTGAAACAGATTGCAGATCCAAAGGAAAGCTGAAGAATAATTACAGCTCCAACAAATAATAATTGTGATTTTTTTTTTCCTTCAGTCAATTAACAACTGATCAACTTACAATTCTAGGGCACAGATTAAATATTTTAGTCCTTTTAAAATACCAGCAATTTGTGGCAGAATTACATCATTTCAAGATGCTTACTATGGAAAATAAACGCCCAAATAACTGCTAACTTTGGGCATCTCTATTTTTCCTCATTTCCTTTTCTAAATCCATCTTAAACCAGCTAAAATTAGACATATGAGTTCCACCATCATAATGTCCCAACTCCTTCCTTCTGCTATGTTACAGAGAAATCCAGATTAGGCAGGGATAACTAAGGTTTCAGCAGCCCATGTGAAAGCTTGGAGTGTTTTCTCAGAAAGAATAATCACACCTAATTTCTACTTTTCTTTCCACCCACTTTACAAATTATTTCCCATTACAGCCCTGGAAAAGATTTTGCAACACATGACTGATAAATTCAAAAGGTACTGCCAGGCCAGCAGAGGCATGTTAAGTGATGCTTCTTTTTATAAAAGTGACCTGCATGTAAGTGCATAATAAAACAACAGAAAGATTGTAAATAATCCAAAGAACAGCAGAAACATTGTTCAGAATGGCATTTTATATTTACCATGCTTCTCTCCATGACAGCTCAGTAGTCTGTCATGTTGTGTTGATGACCCTTGGGCAAATGCTGCCATTGTATTTAACAGATTGGTTCCCCAATAAACAACCTGAGGTCAGAGGTCTGTTTTCATATCCTACAAATCTGCTTTTGAATTTATGTTTAATTATTATTTTTGTGGCCAAAATCACAGGAACAAACAAGAGAGATTAAATTGAAGCAAGTAGATTAATAAAAACAGCATTATCTCAACAGTATTTATACAGACTGTGAGTGTCTATGAATAATTAACATGTTTTCAAACCAAGTCTAACCAAAACCAAAACAAATCAGCATGAACTAGATTGCAGTTCAAGAACATTTGGGGTGTAATCCTTTGGGACTCTGGTCTGTTCCAGGGCATTTTAAACTCTGTTACCTTCGTTCTTTCCTGCTGAGGACGAATCTGATCTCTGACACCAACAGCTGCTCAAAACACTTAGAGCTCATTATTTACCAGTTTAATCAGTAACAGCAATGCACCACTGAGCCCTGTGCAGCCCCACATGCCATGATCCTTTCTTTGTCCCAACCCAAGCCTCTCCAAATGATCCCTTCATCTACTTCATGTAATTTTACCACAGGGCTCAATGGGTACAGAGGTGCTCACACTGGCCCTGACAGCACAGACAAATGCTGCTCAAGGATTAAGGTATTTTTTGCAGAAGACTGCTAAGCATTGTCATTCTTTAACCTTCAATCTCTTTTCATGCTTGCTCTTCAACTTTTTAGAGCAGTAGGTCATAAAAAAAACTTGAAGCTGAAATACTGCCTTAAGCTGTTTAATTGTGATTTTTAATGGGTCATTGTGCTTTTAAATTTGCCATGTACATAGACTAAAAAAAAAGAAGAAAAAGTTCTGGAATTCTCTTATTAAAAAAAAAAGTCTACTTTTTAATATGAGGCTATGGTTGGAAGATCTAACTAGATAATGATGTGAAGGAAGTGGCTGAGGAGGTGACAGACAGAAATACTTCAATTGGCATAAAGGATGCCTTTACTGGAGAGCACAAGTGGCTCATGTGGGGAGACTTTTCCAGGTGAAGCAGTGTGGTTGTTGTCCTAAGAAGAGGGTTTTTACATAGTCATGTCAAGAAAACAAGTTTCTTATATTCTGCTAAATTGTTTCTATTAATCTTGAATAAATTATTATCTAAAGCATGGAAAGGTGTCCCTTGATGCTATTGTGCAACTCGGAACTTTTTTTCTTTCTACTTCAAAGGAAGCCCTGTGAGTCACTCGCATGAAACCACATTCTTCCAGCTTATTAAGGCTTCCTATAAAGAAACCACCTCAGAACAACTAACTGAAAATCGTTATTCTGAGTTACAAAAAAAAAGATACATTTATTTGCCTTTAAGTAATGTGTTCTTTGTTAAGGCTTTACACAGTCATTCCAACAAACAGTATTCTTTTAATTTGCACATTTCTCATAAAAAATCCATCTAACCAAAACATTTAAATTTCTTCTTCAGCTTTTAATGATTTAATATATTTATTTAAATGCATTTATTTAAATGTATTTCTGTGTTTATAAATTGTTTTAATTTTTTCTTCTGTTCCAATTAATACGTGTGTAACGACAGTACAGCAAGGAAATTATAGGAAGGAAAAAAGTGGGGGGGTGTTTGGGTTTTTGCAGATCAATATATCACCTAGTCTAAGGAGCAGGAGTTTGGCATGTAACCTCAATTTCTGTAGAACCTCACTGATTTCCACTGATTTTTCTATGAATACAGAAAATATTTCATTATTCTAGTTAAAGTAATATTTTTCCCAGAAAGAGGAAAGTTTTCTGTTGAATATAAACAAAATAATTAACTGTTTTCAATTATAATAAGGTGAATGTTTCATATTCTTAACCACAAAAAGTTATTAATATTCACCATAATTTATTTTTTTTCCTACTGTAATAATACTTGAGATGGATTGCAGAAAAAAAAAGCCTTATATTACACTATATGGTGCTATTCTAGGTTGAGGATGGGTACAACTCCAAAGGAGAATCAGAATTATACACTGGAATTGAAATTTGCTTTTTTGGCTTTCACAGCTGGATGGATCTTGAAAAGCTTTCACAGCTGACTGAATTCAAGGGCATCCCAACGTATGCAAACACAGTTTTTTGTTTTTTTTTGGTTTTTTTGTTTTTTTTTAAAGGGGGATGTTTAGTAACTAATTCTGTAGGTCGAATAAATCTTCCTCTGCTGCTGGGCATGCACTATCTGAGCCTATTTGAACACTTCATAAGGACTCTGGTGCTCTTTTGCCTTTACTGAAAGAAATAAACTGGAATTTTCAAGAGTTGTCTCTTCTCTCTCTCTCCCTCCCTCTTTCACTCCCTCTTTCCATCTCTTCCTTTTGTTCTCATCCAAACAAACATAATAAGAATGTGGGTCTCTCTGAACACTCCATGTTTTGTTGAACTTCTCTTGTAAATATTAAACTCTTTTGTCTTTCTCTGTGGGGATTCCCTTCCCTCCAAATTTTTTTATGCAGACAAAAGTCATCAAATTATTTTGCAGAAAAATTTTGTCAATATTTCTATGTCCTTTCTTCTACATAAGTTGTTTGAAGAATCTATTTCAAGGAAAAAATCCAAGTGAGAGGTATTTTTTCCAAAATAAAGAAGCAAGAAAATGTCAACAATTCTTCATAACCATTCTCTAGTCCTAGATTCTGCACATATATTAGTGTCCCAAAGTTTTAGCTGAATAAACACAAAAATACAAGCAATTCTCCATACAAAATGGACCAGGTCTATGTCCCAGAAGGATAACACATAATATCTTGACATGCCTTCCTTTTTATACACCATCAATTCAGGAGAGACAGGGGAAAAAGATTTCCACTTCCTGTAAAGAGAATTTAAAAAGTAATGCATGGAGATCTCTGGATGTTTTCAGGGCCAGATTGGATGGGATTTTGAGCAACCTGACCTAGTGGAAAACATCTCTGCCCATGGCAGAAGGATTGAAACTAGATGATCTTTAAGGCATCATCTAACCCAAATCGTCCTATGATGCCATGATCAGCAGTTAAATAACTTAAAGGAACTGGCTTGTAAAAAGCTGCATCCTCACAAATTTAAATTCTTGAAGACACACAAGTGTTCCATAAATAAGAAAGAGCAGTAGAAATGCTTCACTGTATTTGGATCACAGCAGTTGATTCTATAAAACTTGCACTTTAATATTTCAAACCTAAACAAAAATTTAAATTCTGTATGACAACAGTATATTAGAAAGCTATAATACAGAAGAAAACATCTAACTGTTAAATCCAATTGATGTGTATGGAATTAACATGGCACTGTCAGGATGTCAGATCTGTCTTCTAGCATCTCTTCCATTGGGTCAGGTTTAGTAAATGATTAAATAGATCTTAATTTTATGACCTCCTGACCACAATTTTGTTATGAATCCTTTTATTATGTTTTGGGGGTTTTGTTTGGTTGATTGGTTTATTGGATTCTTTTGCAATCCTACAAGATTGTTTCTGTCTTTCAGTTTCTTCTTCCAAACTTCCTACTTCCCACAACAAAGTCTCAGCCTGTCGCTTCTGATCACATTTGTTTTCCTTTTGTTCTCCAGCACTCAGGCTTGTCCTTCTAAATGTTCATCAGTTTGACCTTGTGTCTTTTTCTTGTCTGATTCTTTGCCTGGCATGTTCAATTCCATTTAAATCATTACCTTCCTTGTCAGTCCAATTGATTATTATAGGTCAATACTATAAACTGGTGGATGAAAAGTTGCACTGGTGCTTTAATACTAGAAACCACGAGTCCATTAAGAAGACATCAATGGTTAAAAATTAGGCTAAGTGAGAAAGTGCAAGTGTCTGAAGTGAGCATGATGATTTTAGTGTTTGACTCAGAAAACTGAACAGGAAATATTATATAAATATTTCATAAATTTTGTATTTTAAAAAAATTATATCTATATAATGGGAGATTCAATCTCCAAAAGGGACTAATAGTTCATTCACCAATGCTTCTGTGGCACATGCAAGAAATTAGACAAGCAAAAATGGCTTGGTGCAGAAATGGCAAGAAAATATCTGATAGCTAAATATAAACAAATCATAAAAAGTATATAACTCACTGTTTTCTGTTATTACAGTGAATGGGGATATACATAGAAGAACACAAACTTATTTTTGTATTAATATTTATCTCACTAGATGTGTATGTACTGATATGTAGAACCCAGTTCCAAAATTTCAGTGCAATTTTATTTTGCTAATTTTTATGAAAATTGTTAGCATTTTTTTTATTTTGCCTAAACATTTGCATTCTAAAAGCCACTTGGAAAATCTCAGTTCATACCCATACAAAATTGTGACATTGTTTAATTTTCTGCTACAAAGAACAGAAAAAATGCTTGTGTGCTCCAGTAATAATCACAAAATAAATTCAATAGGGAACTTGTCTACTGATGCTGCAAGCATTCTACAAACTCCTCATCCACAAGAAAGAAAGGCGAGAGAAATGCCTTTCACTGGGTCAACACCTTTAACATAAAACAGATAAACACATTCAGTTTCTGTCTATCACAGAGCATTTTCTGATGGATCTTTAAAAACGGGGGTGTAACACCTTCATGTCCTTTGAATTGTTAAACATTTGGCAGCATGTTATTAGCCCTGTACATACCAAAAATAAACCTTGTTCTTTGCTTCCTGCTTTCATGCTCACAGATTTCAAACAACCAAAGCATATGTAATAACGTTGCAAAGGGTTAGAGTTTAACACAGAATATTATTGTTAGTATTCTACCTTGCATACATTCCTTTCCTCATTTTGCATCCTAAATGCAGCAAGATATGGGTGTGCATTCTGAAAGAACAAAAAAACTACTAAATTAAAACCAAGTCATGCTTTACATTACTCTTTGGTGACATTTTTCTGTATAAGGACCTAAAACTTCACACTGAAAATGTGCATATGCATTTATTTTTTGTTATTTCCCTCCATATTTTACTCTGTAAGAGCATTGCTCAACAATAACTAAAACATCTCTGTGTTCCCAGCACTGTTTTTGTCAAATCCCAAACCCAAATCATAGCCTCATACAAACTACTACGAAGAAAATTACTGTAGTCAAAAATTACTACTGTAGTCAAAATCAAACTCTAGGTTTTAGTTAAATTTTAATGACTGTTCAATAATGTTGCTTTGCTGTGACTTAGACCACAGAGGAGCCACTGC
This sequence comes from Muscicapa striata striata, assembly GCA_030060385.1. Lineage (NCBI taxonomy): Eukaryota > Metazoa > Chordata > Aves > Passeriformes > Muscicapidae > Muscicapa > Muscicapa striata. The sequence continues at coordinate 2,118,208 of JAREIS010000141.1, read as the reverse complement.
AGTGCAAGCAAGTCATTGATACCTGTACAGGCCAATTGCTTATGGGACACTTTGATGCTGAGGACAGTGTAGGTGCATGGTATCTTTCTGTAGTTTCTGAGATCATCTCTATAAAATCTCTGCTCAAATGGGAGAATCTGCTGCCAGGTTGTTCACCTTGCAAAGTAGGCCTGAGATTGATATATATTTTCAGACATTGAAAGGAAATACTCAAGAAAGTAATTGAGAATATTGCTGCCTCTTGCAACATCTTAAGATATTGCTTGATTATGCACAAACAGTTACTTATCAAAGTAACAGCTAGTAAATTTGCCTTAGTACAACTGTGGGCAGCAGAACACTACTTCAACATTTACATTTAGTTTTCACTTTTATTTCTATTGTCTCTAATTATGGTGAGCTGGTAACAAGAGGAAAAAATAATTATTAGTTGCAAAATCAATGCTGTAGAAAATGGATTTTAAAGGACAATCTAAATGCAGTGTTTGATGCAGTTAACATTTTAATGCTGAATTTTCTTTGCTAAATGTGATAAAAGTTGCTATCCTATATATAATTAGATTAGCACTCTATTAAGAAGTTATACAAACAGAGTCCTGTTGGGGTTCTTCAATATTTTTAAGCTATTGTGCTTTAAGTGTAATCTTTCACTTTGTGATTCTCTCAGTTCTGTAGAATATCCTGATAATCTTGCAATTCTATTCTATATACCTTTGTCATAAAGCTGTATGTGTGTCTGTGCTTATGAGAGAGCAGAACATCTTCATTTTTATATATCTGATAATCCCAGTGGAACTTCTTTGCAGATCTCCTTGTGGTTTGTAGTTTCCATATTTTCCTCATATAGTCAGTTGGTTCCTTATTCATCTGCGACACATTTCACATAGATGGTTGCTAAGAAATTGCTGGAGGTAGCACAGCCTTCTCAGTTTGCTTTCAGATATATTTGCAACAAAATCATTGTAAACACTGATCAAGTCCAATATTGACTCCCATCAATATCACGCAAGGGATCACTATTAGAGGGAATTATGTATGTATTTCTTAGGGAGCAAGTATTCTAAGATTTTAAGAAATCTATTAAAAAAAAAAAAAAAAAAAAAAAAAAAAAAAAGGTAGGAATTTTATAATTGTAAGCTAAGATCACAGGCACATTAATTCTGGAAAATCACAGACTTCATGTTCGTCCGGAAAAGGACATTCTTAGGAAGCACTTTCACGTCTTGATTGAGCTCCCCATTGGTTTGCTGAAATTTTCTTATCCGTAGTCAGTGGGGTAATGTCTCTACAGCATCTTAAACAACTTTCTACATGTGACTAAGAGTGAGTTGGGGATAGGGATGTATGGTGATACTGGACCTGGACACATTTTTGTAGGATCTTTTTTGGTTTTGTGTTCATTTTGTTCTTTTGGGATTTTTTTATTTGTTTGCTAATAAAAAGAACAAAGTAAGCCATCATTAATATCACACAAAAATTTTGATAACTTATCTGATACAGGTTACATTAGTACATTAGCAATAAAAATACCCAAATTTAGGACATTTTTTCTAAAGATAGATGACCAAAATAGAAAATAAGTTGGATACTGTGCAGACAATGTCAATCAATTGGAAGTTAACCAGAGCAGGACCATGATCATACAAAGTCAAATTCAGTAATATAAAATTAATAATAATAATATTATCATAAAATAACTTCTTCTTGCGATAAAACACATCTTTTAAAATTCAATCTTACATTTTTGTAAACATGGGAGATGAGAAATTGTCAAAAACAGTGAAGGAGTTTGATGGTGTGGTGGGCTGATGTTGGCTGGATATCAGGTGTACACCAAGCTGTTCTATCATTCAGCAGAAGAACGGGGGGCAGAAAATAAGGAAAAAAACCCAGTCCTCATGGGTGAAGATAAAGACAGTTTTAAAAGCAAAATAAAAGGTCATGCATGGAAGGAAAGGAAAATTCTGTACCTCCCATCAGCAGGTGATGCCCAGCCACTTCCTGAGAAGCAGAGCTTCAGCTCTGCAGGAGCTGCTACAGAAGGAAAATGCAATTACAGCAAATTTGCAGCCCTCTCCTCCTCTTTTCTTGGCATTTATATTTGAGCAGACATCACATGGAATATCTCCTTGCCCTGGCTGTGTGCTCTCCTAGGATCTTTCCCACCCTCAGGTTACTGATGGGGAGAATGATGAGAGTCATTCTTGGTGCTGTGTGAGCCCTGCTCAGCAGCAGCCTAAGCTCTGGTGTGTTATCAACACCTTTCCAGCCACCACTGCAAAGCACAGCACTCTGAGGGCTGCTGTGGGGAAAAGTTAAGTCCATCTCAGACAGACTCAGTATAGATGCAAAATTTGCTATCCTAATTTTAGCTATTATTTTGTATACATAATGAAGACATTTTTTGTTAAAAGAATGATGACCCAGAGAAGTAAAGCAAAATTATGAGATGTGATTCTTTCCCAGTTTACAGCTCTGAAACATCTTAGCATAAAAATGTTTTCAGAATGAAGTAGAGAAGTTTTAGAGAAGCAGCAGAGAGAAATTTGCTCTGAATGCTTCTTCCTAGGCAGGTGTTCCTTCTCCACCCTGTAGAGACAGAAAGAAAACAAACAAAAAAACTTTAAATGAAATTCAAACACGATAATGATTACTTATTAGCTGCTGTTTACTCACCCTGCAGATAGATGCTTCTATATCCAAAGTCATTCAGCCCTCATGAGATAATAACAATTAACATTCTTACAGATGATTAAAAATTTAATTAAATTTTTTTAAAAACCTGAAATGTGTGAGCTGAACACAAGTACTAAGAACTACTTTCTATGATTCTAACTTGAACCTAGCGTTTGCCACTCTGTTGCTGTGAGATTTGAGGAAAAAAAAACCCCATGACTGTTCACTTTGTGATTTAACTATAATTAAAAAATTACCTAGATTAAATGTCTTTTTTTTTACCACTATTTTATTTCAAATTCAAGATCAGAATATGTGTAATTTTAATACTAGAAAAACAGTGAAAGCACTTAAATAAAGTTTTCATCTCTGTAAGTTTAAATACTTTGAAAAATACTAATTTTATCTTTACCAAATAAACAAATATATGATATCTAATATATGTTTTACTTTTTTTTACTATACACAAATGAATCAGAAATAGAGTACAGTTTATTAGGTCTGTTCTTTGCTTTTTCCTTTTTTTTTTTTTGTCATCATTATTCCCTTTATAATGCTGAGAATAATTTGTGATAATGACATGAATTTCTTGTTTGAGTTATTCCCCTTTCATCCAACCATTTATGCATTTCTGTTTTATGAGTGGGTAATGAGAAATAACAAGTAAAGATTTGCAGTGATGTGCAAATACATGAAGCACTGTACTATGTGCCTGCTCTACACAAAAGGAATATTTTCAAAACTGTAGCTGAAAATATTCAATTTATAATTCTGTATCTGTACAAAAGAATTTGCATATTTTTTTAAGAAAAAGATATTTTTTTAAAAAAAAGAAAAGTTGAGGACGAGCACAAAAATGGTATAGAGAGGAATCCTTTAGGCATTCTGCACACCCAGCTGCTGAAGAATACTATGTGACTGAAAGATGTTCAGGATTTGAATGGTCAGATGTGAAGTATGTACGTTTAAATTTGAAGGAAATTATTATGCTTCAGGTTTTTGTTCTAGTTTTCCTTACTCCACTGTGTTAAGTAAGAATTATTTACAGTCCATGAAGTATGTTGAATAATTTTCAAATAATGAAAAATTTAAATAAAAATATTGTATTTGCTTTTCAAAGTGTCTCATCATTGACATCTTTGAGATTTGCAGATGCTCCTCAGGTTGTAGAATTTGTACATAATGCTCTGTGGAAAAAAATCAGAATCAGAATAGGAAAAAAAAAATTTAGTATGTATTTTTAGTGGTGATAAAGTTAATTTCTTAATGGTAGCTACCTTGGTGCTGTGTTTATAATTTGATAACATGGATATTTTAGGTTCTGCTGAGCAGTGCTCACTCAGGGTCACTTTTCACACACCCACAAGTGATCTGGGAGTGTCCAAGGAGCTGGGAGGGCGCAGAGCCAGGAGAGCTGGCCCCAGTGCCCAGCAGGATATCCCAGACCAAACGGGATCAGGCTCAGCAATAAAGGCTGGGTGAAGGAGAAGAAACAGGGAGACACCTTTGGAATAATGGTGCTGTCTTGCCAAGCCCCTGTTATGCAGGATGGAGACCAGCTTTCCTGGAGATTGCTGAACTGCCTACCTTTGAGAAGTGATGAATGAACTGGTGACTTTTCTTTGCTTGTGTGCACAGCTTTTGCTTTACCCATTAATGTCATTAATGCCACTCATGAATTTTCTCATTTTAAACTTCTGTTTCTCTCCTTATCCCTCTGAAGAGCACGCAGTGAGCAGCTCTTCTGTGGGGCTGAGCTGTCCACCTGGGATTAAACTACAAAAATATGGTAAGTAAAAATGGCCATTTCACAGGGGACTCTAGAAGAAAATTAAGCACATTTAAAAATTTTTAAGTAAAACTTGAATATTTGTTTTGGACATATGTAATTTTTTATTAATTTAGCTCTGATGGAAAGTGCAGATATCAAAAATGCCTTATCCATTTTTAAATTCCCTGTTCTTTTATCTAAAGGAGAAGATAAATCTATCAAACTGTTCCTTTATGCCTGATCTCTTTTGACTTTTTCCAGCTATTTCCTGACGTTGATCCTCATGATTAATATCCTTGTCAGGAACATCACTGCTGTTTTTCTTTGTGCTGCCATCCCTTTCAGCTTTGGCTGTTTATTCTCAACATGCCCCCACTGATGTGGGGCTCTGAGGAGCCACTTGCATCCAATGTCCAGAAGTTGCTGAGGTGCAAGTGACCTTATCAGTGAGTCAGACTTCACTTGGGAGGTGTTAGGCACCACACTGATTTTTAAAACAGATGTTCAATCACACAGGCACGTCAACTGAGATGGAATATGGAATTGATAATAGGTGGCTGTCTAGCCCTATGGCATTTTCACTGTGAGATGACGATCTACTTATATCAATATATTTTCTGTATGAGAACATGATGAAATCAGGAGCACTAAGGTACACTCTTATGATAAACCTTTACAATTGTTTCATCCAGAGTTTGCCTTTGTAGCACACTATTGAATTTGTATGTACATAAACACACAGATAACAGAGGCAGAAGGAAACAGAGGGGGGAAAATAGACAGATTGGTGAAAGAAAATATAACAAGCCACAAAGAAAGCAAGAGCTGAGGGGTTTCTGGTTTCTTACTTGGTTTTGTTTTGATACATGTTGGGAAGAAGGTTAAGAGTCAGAGATTTTCAGAGCAGAGGATGGTTGGGGATGGACAACTCTAAAGAGTTTTGTGTGATTACTGGCTGTAGGAACAGCAGACATCTAACTTGTCTCACTTTTGGCACTGAGGGCAGATGGGAAAATCAGTGACTCAGGCCCGTGCACCCTTATGTAGGTTCTTGCCCTCCTCAGCCACAAAGGATCTGCACCTCCCCACCTGCTCAGACAGACTCATGAGACTCCATGAGATGCTGATGGAGATAGTGACCATGGACATGGCTAACAGTGGTTTTGCTCCTACTTTATTAGTGTCTGTAGGGAGATTGCAAGGGCAAAAGCACTATGAAGAATTAATTATTCAGTTATGTCTATAGTATATGTCCTTATTTGCAAACTATGGGGATTGTATAAAATCCACAGAGATAATGTATTTCTCTCTCATGCATACACACACATACACTCACTGCCCTTACACACCTCAAGGAGAACTGTATTATTCAGTTCAATTTATTTCTCAGAAATCTTAATTTCTTTCTGTCTGATTTACGGTATCACCTCAGAGATTGTTCACAGTAAGTTTTACACTTCTGTGGAATTCCATGGTGAGAGATTAATTGGAGGACACTCATTCCAGTATATTCCCCTAAAAAAAAGAAGGAGACACATACTTTATTGTAACATATTCCCCTAAAAAGAAGAAGAAAACACATACTTTATTGTAACATCAGTGTCAATTCAGAGTATTCTGCTTTTTCCAAAATACAGATCAGCTGAATATGTGGCTGTTTATTATAACAACCATGCATTTATCAGCTAAATTGTACTATTGGTACTTTCCAAGTGTAACATCTAAGTTCAACCACAGAAAACTCACAGCTTTTCAGAAAAGCCCAGCATGGGGAGCAACCACTTCCAGAAATCTGGAGCAGTTTTCCTGTCCTAGTCTGAGAGTGATGGAAAAGTTCTTAGGTAAGAAACTCAGGTTGGATGTCACTACTGATGCTGCCTCAAGGAGAGTTTCAAATTGTTGCTAACCAGATCTAGTTGTCTTTGACTGACTTTGAAAATTTAGGGTAAGTGAAAGATAAGATCAAGCTTTTAGAGAGGAAGAGGTAAAGACACATCAGAGGAAATTAAAGAAAAATGCTACAAGATCATGTGCATCTTGATGTCACAAGAATTTAAGCAAAATTCTTATGCCAAACACGTTAATTTATTTAAGGAAAAACAGATGACATAACAAGATAACAGTGATAAATGAGTAGCAAAACCAAGCTAAGAGGCAAGCAAAGATGTTAAATAAGATAGTGTAATGCCATCTTCAGTTAATCAGTAATATTTCAAATCTGGAACATTATTTTCATGATTCAAAGGGAGAAAGAGTGGAATTATATTAAATTTGCATATATTAATTACCTGGTAAATATAACCTTGACTAAACCACTGCAAGAGTAACATCATTACACCAGAACCCAAATCACATAAATTTATTTTTTTCATTCAAACATTCAATCTATTTCAGGAAACCAAATTCTGGTTTCACATATAACACTGTGACTTCAGCAGCTTACCCAAAATGAAAAAAAAAAATTTTAAAAAGCAAATTATACTCCTTTCTTATTATTCTTTAGCTATGACTTATTAGTCATTGCATGTTGACAATTTATACTAGCTTAGTTAGATATGCTTTATCAGTAATTTTATACTTTTTACCTGGGTGTCTATATGTTCTCAGCAGTTAAGGTTAATCTCTGTTCTCTCATCTTTGTTTCTGTTAAATATTTGTTTCAAATTTCTGAAGCCACACACCTGTGGTAGCTAGAATTTATTCAGATTAGTTTGTATAAAATTTCTTAGTCACCAGGATTACAGAATAACATAGATTACAAATGGTATATGATTCAATAGTGTTGTGATGATGGGTGGATGCCAAACAGCAGTTGAGCTTCTTCAGAGCCATTTGCTTGTTCCCTCACCCTTAGTGGGATCAGGGAAGAAAACAGAAGAACAAAAGTGAGAAGACTCCTGATTTGAGATAAAGATAGATTAATATGTGAAAGGAAAAGGGTAGAGGGAAGGGGACAGACACCAAACAGATGGAACAAAAGAAATCAGACCAACATCTAGCCAGTCTCGAAGCAGTGGCCTCCTTGAAATCCAAAATGTTCTTCTGCTGCTCTTTGTAAGGACGAAGTCATATGATATCAAGTGTCCCTTTGGCCAGTTTGGGTTATTTCTCCCAGCTCTATTTTCTGCCAACCTTTCATCCACTCATGCTTGATAGGCAGGAACCAGAGTAATAAAAAGAGAAAGCCTTGAGACTATGTAAGTACTGTTTACAAGCATGTTACCAACACTGTTTTAGCCAAAAAATCCAAAGCATACAGCCTGCTATGAAAGACAACTAGCCCAGTCAGACCAAGTGTTTTAGATCCAATAGATTTAATCCAAAACAAAGTATGTTTTTATTCAGCTTTAATGCTCATTTGGCTTTGAGTTTTATACACTGACTTATATCTTTCCATGGATATATCAAGCCTCTTTCTAAATAAGGCCGATACAAAGTCATCAAAGTGTGTGCTCTGAAGACTGCTTTCAGTTAAAACTAGTCACATGTTAAAAAAATGCATTGCAAGATTTTGGGTTTACCACCAGTTTTTAGAAGGTTCCAAGTACAGCAAATTAATACGAAGCTTGTCTCTTGGTTATCTAATGGCTGTACAGCAGAATGTTTAATAAATACAATTGCATCACATAATTGCATAAGAATAGCTGTGTGGGATTAGACAAAATCCTATATCAGAAACAATACTGAAAGGAATAGAATGGAAAGAGTATTCTATTGTTGCCATATATCCATAAGGGACAAAGAGAAGTTATTAAAAGTGAGGCAATAATTTTATGACATTATTATCTTTCTAGTTGTGTGAGCATAATCTTACCAATGTACCCTGCTTAAACAGCATAAGGCAAAAGAGTAATGAAGTTTTGTAGATTAATGTGTAATGTAATCATAGCAATCAACATGAGGTACTGTTCGCAAGGCATTGCTACTGTCACCATAGTTTCTACTTTTCTGCTTCAGAAGGCAAGATATTAATATTTTTCCATTGTGACTGACACAGCAATATGTAAATCACACGACTGACACAGAATCTGTTCCAAGAATATTTTTTAAAATTACCTTTTTCTGTAATCACATGCACCTGAGCATGGGACCAAGAGTGATTTTTTGTTCATGTCTCACATAAATGCAAACCACACAGAAGTATGACCAAATTTCAACTATGACTTTCATAGCTGTGGGATAGTGCACAGCTAGATATTCCTCACTCAAGTAAATTTGTTTCTTCTTACTTAGTGGGAAGCACTGCAGGTGCATTGTTTGCAATTAAGTGGATTTATGATGATAGGTTTTTTTTCTAAATGCAAGAGTTTCATTTAAGGGGTTCCACTCTGAATAGCCTGTCGCCTTTCTCCAGATTTCCAGATGCAGATTTTAAACTCTTCTTATTTAATGCTTAAAGGCTAACACATCTTCTACAGTCTCCAGACAAACAAACAAACAAATAGAAAACAAAGAACTAGTGTCATATACAAATTTCTAATTTTTTTTTTTTTTTTCTAGAGGAGTGTGCTGGTTTTGCGTGGAGGGAGGTCACCTGAGAGGAGGAGCACGGGGGCACAGAAACAGAGGAGGGCTGTTTCCTCTCTGGGAGCATCCTCTGTGGGCAGCAAGGACCAATCAGAGGGCTGATTTGGTGGTTGGCAGCCTGGGTAATCAATTAAAAAGTTATTTTGCTTTCATAAATTACACCAGTAAAGTTAATCTGCCTCTCTTTACTTCCATCAAAGGACAGAGGTAACAACCGGCCTGGCCCCGGCCTGGCCCGGCCCCCTCCCCATGCAGCCTGGCCAGACAGGGCTGGGGGAGCCACCGAGGCCTCCCTCCCCCTGTTTTTGGCTGGGGGCCCTGGTGGCCGGGGGAAAGGGACACTTTTACTGAGGTCCTGGTTCCCTCCCCAGTGTGGCCACAGCTCAGCCGGGGGCTCTGCTGCCAGGAAGTGCAGCTGGGCTTTGCAGTTTTCATCTCCTCCTCCGCACAGCCTGTGCGGCCCGAAAAGCCCAGGCACATTTTCCAGCATGGCCTGCCCCAGCTCCTTCACCTTCTGGGAGCAAATTTAACTCTTCTAATGCTTGGATAAGACTGCACATCTCCTGAACTCCCCTGAATGAGAGGAATAAAGCAAGGAGTATTCTGTAGTCAGTGAAATGAAAGCCAAGTTTCCAGATGGGAAGAAATTGAAGAGATGCCACTGATAAGTAGCTGAAAAACCTTTTTTATGGGCTATGAGGGGACTGGATTACACTGAAATTCCTTTAAACTGTGGAAAACTACTTGGGGGGGTTAAAGTGCTTGAGGAAAAAGATCTTTTACCCTGACGGAATGAGGATCTCTGTTCTGGAGACTGGAAAGATAGACAAAGACATTTAATGGAAAAAGAGATGAAGAGAATTTTGTCTTTGAACAGCTTGCCCGTAAAAGTAATACCCCATGTTTGTAGCATAACCCATAACACAGCTCTAGAAAGACTGTGAAGTTGAGAGGAGGTTGCACAATTTGCAAATTTTCCCCGGGTGGATGCAAATTGCAAAAGTGAAGACACCCCCTATGCCTGAACCAAAAAAGGAAATTTTCTCTCTAGAGTGAACTGAAATTATTATTTAAGTGGAAAACTGACTGAAGTGTTCTCTGTATGTTGTTGTTAAGAAATATAGAGGGTGGGGGAAGAGGGAATGATCTGGAAATCTTATTCTGAATTCCTTTTTTTTTTCCTGTGTTATTAATAAATTTCTTCTTATACCCTTTTAAGTTTTAGGTCTGCCTTGTCTTTGCTCCTAAATCCTATCTCTAAAAGAAATTGAATATATTAGAATTGGCAAACCCAAATCAAACCAAGACAAGGAGCTAACATCTGCTTCAAAGGTCCTGCAAAAATACTGCTATAGGGTATTTCCTGTTATTTATAAAACAAATCTCTGTCATTCACTACACTAGGAAAAGGAGACAGTAATGCTCTTTAATGTTATTTTAGCAGTTATTTCAATAGTATTCTTGGCTTTTTAAATTTGGAAAGCAGCATGATGTTACAGTGAGTAAACCATTAGCAAATGGTAACTAAAAGTAGACAGGCAAAGATGATTAGGCAATTCACCATTGACAACTGATTTATATGATGCTGTAAAAGCTAGAGGAGGCTAGATATCTCTTTTGAAATCAGAAAAGGATATACTAAAAGTAGATGACATTTGAAGATCTTATCTAAAGAGATATGATATTTTGTCTTAAATTTCCTGTAGGGATTATCTTTCCAAATCAGATCTTGCTGCATAGACTTCCTCTTATCCCACCCTTAAAGTAGTCAGCATAAGATGCTTCAAATAGGAGAGCATAACTGGGATAACTTACTTACAGATTAAGCTTGATCTAAACTGGATAAAATGTATTCTTCTGATCATAATTTAACGACTTTTATTAATTTTCTCCACCTAAATATTTATCAACTATGTTCATGTCCTGTCTGAACAACTTGTAAGCTACTAGCTTCAATACCACATTGAGTTAAAATAATGTAAAGTTGTTTTTATTTTCACAACTTTTATTTTTCTGTTTATTTTTCTTTGGGTGTCAGAACTGCAGAATGAAAAAAGAGGCATTTTATATACCATTTAAAAATATGTACCTGTACTTTGAACTGAGTAAATTGGCTTTTAAAGTACTCTGATACTTCCTATATTTCTAACTTTTATCACCAAACTCATCCACTGCAATATAAAGGTGTTTTTATAATTGCATCCATCATTAGAAAATGTGGTTGTTCACTTCATTTTTTCCTTATACAGTCCAACCTAGTTTCTTTCCTGACTACTGATGGTCACTGGTTTTACACTGAGGATAGCATGGACTTGATAATTTCCCCTATTTGATTCAGCTAATTTAACATGATCCATGTGTACAATTCTTTGATGTCATCTTTTGTTATCTGTGCTGCTGTGCTTTTGCCCCTAGAGAATTTTGACTACTATCCCATTCATATCTGCTTACCATTAGGTCCCCTAGGAGTCTTCATAGCTTTCTATGATTAATGTATATTTTTGTGGTATGCTATTTTGTCAGCTTTTTTTCTAGATTGTTAATTGCACATTCAACACTATCCTTGCAATCCTATCTAAGTCTTCTTCTAAGGCAAGATTTACAAATTGGTGTTTGGGACTTAAGTAGTGCTCTGCTTAATAAAGCCAGAAGTATTCTCACTGTCACTCATACCAAGTTTGCAGGCTAAGTGAAAACCTCTGGAGGCCCTTCCAAAAGCCTTTAACTCACTTGTTTGCTACTTGTCTGCAGCTCTGTGTGAAGTGTTAGACATTCAGGTCTGAGACATATTCCTTGGCAGCATTCCAGTGACAATTCCATTCCCTACCTTTCCATTCACAAGAGCAGAAGTAGAGAGTGAGTCCTTCACACTCTTAACACACACATACACCCAGTGTATGGGATGCAAAGCAACATGAATTATAAGATTGGTCGCGGCACCAGACCTTAGAAACCAATTTCATTGCTTCATTTGATCAAAGCTCAGAACAAGAACTTCTTATTGAAAAAATAATATACTAGAAAGGGATTTTAATTTTTTCTAAACTTTTTTACTCAAAATTTTTTCAGTGTTAGCAAACAACAATCATAATTATAATTTGAGGCAGAAATGAAATCAAATGCAAGGGTGCAAAGTGTTGCTAAAATGAGTCTGTTTCCTGCATTTGATGAACAACATAGGAAGAACTCCTGTAAGAACCCAAATCACTAAATGCAAATGACTGTTTTTGACTGAATATACTGTAATTTAACTGTAGTCTACTAATTTCAGTGTTACCTAAAAAGAATCATGAATATGTTGGTGTGTACATTTTCAACACCCTCATCAATATAAATATGAATCAAGGAAAGCTATGCCTGTGAAAATCTTCTACTTATTTCACATTCTTCAAAACTCATATTTTCCTCCTATTTCTTATTTGCACATTTCTTGCTTCTGATATAGTCCACTGATTTATTTATTATTTAAGTGTCTCTAGACAGTTATTTTTATTCTGATTCTCCCTCACAGTTTCAAGAGACATTCACTTATTTTTTCCTGTTCTGGAAGGGTTTTTTCCTCCTTTTTTATTTCCCTAGCCATCAGTGTATTTGGGGATCTCTTAGTTTCATTTAGAAAATATTTCTTCTTATTTAAAAGCTATCAGATTGGATCAGAACCCTCTAATTATTTTTCTTTGCTCTTGCTTCCTTCCTATTTTATTTTTGTTTAAGGCTATGCAATTCTGTTCCAACTTAATTTTTGCTATACACATTTTAATTAGCTGGTGTTCCAAGTCCAAGAAGTTAAATTACCTTATGTTTCATTAAGAAATTTTAATTTGCATTGTTACTTGCCATTAATTATCTTCTGTTGTTTTAAATTCCCCTTTGGAATTGTTATCTCACAAAGTTAAATTTTGCCATGTCTCCACACAACATTGAACTCAATACTAAAACCCAGTATTTGGCTATGTACTCCAAAAACCTACATGACTTATATTTAAGGACACTCTCTTTTTTGCTCCAAATTATAATAATTCAAGAGGACTAAAAACCTAGTCCATGAGTCCCACTACTCTGTGTATGCTTAAAATTGCAAAGAATAGTAGGCAAAGTAAATTGGTTCTGTATGTAAATGGAATAAAAAATATCCAAATAAAAATATATTATGGAAATTTTGGAAATAAATATGGTCAGAATTTGTTTTTTACGTATCTGAGCAAAACCTTTTCTATCCACACAATATATTTATTCTTGTAATTGTTCTTTTATATAAAATATATCGGTCACACACCCTTCTATGCAATGAAATGGGTTTTTGTCCTGTTTTCAATTTTTTAGTAAAACGAAAATAATTGCTAAGGCCAAGCACTTTTTTTTCGAGGTTCCAAGAAAAAGAATATAGTTTATGCATTTTCTTCCTACCTAATGTAATATAAAAACATCTTAAATTTTTTTTGTAAACACTTTTACCTGAATGATACCTTGAGAGCAAGTAAGTTGTTTATTAACTGAGTAAATCTTTCACTTTATTCAAATCAAGGAGCATTTGATTACACTGAGTTCATTTTTATAATACTGAATTTCTATTACTTCATTTCTTTATGTTTTTCTGCTTTTATAAATACTTTCTCATTACTTTCTTTTAAGCAAATATGCCCTAATAATAATTTTAATGCCACTGTAACATTATTACAGCATTAGAGTTGCTGACATTCACATAAATGCATGGAAATTGAGATTAAATCTTGTGTTCCCAAATAATCACGAGACTTCCTGAGATTTCAGACAGAACCTAATCTGGTATGTGTAAAGCTGGGGTTGAAAAAGCTCAGTAATACTGTTCCAAATTTCTACCATAAAAATCCTGAGTCACTTCAAAAAGATTAAAATATACCCATTGTTTCCCTGTGTTTTAACCTGAACTAAGAGTGGTCACCATCTTAAAAAAGTTGTCCAAAATGGATAGCCAGATAAATATTTCTGATTATCTTGATTATGTGCATTATATACAATCAACATATTGATTACATTGATTAAATGCATTCTGAAATTCTATCATCATTGCTGGTTCACATCAGGACTTCTGCTTTTGCTTTAGTCTATCTTGAGACAGAAATCTGATCATTGCTGGTAACATGAAATGAAACTTTACCTGGCTTTTAAGACTTCTTTAAATGTTATGCACCTGCATTTCTCTTTTTAACTCCTGTGCAAAAGTTCCACCTAGATAGACAAAGCCTGAGGAAAATCACTATGAAATAAATGCACCATATACTTACCTTCTCAGATTTTCTTGGATCTTTTATAAATATTTCAGCATTACCTGAGCAAATGATTGTTTGAATTTTTTTTCTTTGAATTTTTGTCAATCTTTGTTTGATTTTTTGTCAATTTCTTTTATATTTTTTAACAAATCTAAGCAAAAATCCAAACTAAAAAAGGCTGCAAATCCTGTTTGTCCTATTTTTCCCCATCAAGGTTATCAGTAATTGATACCATCAGAAGCTAAAATTGAGAGCATTAACACCAATACCCACATCACTCTGAAAAATGTCAATATCACCGAGAGAATCAAAAGACAAATTTGAATAGCTGTGTAAGTGAACTCCCTCTCCAGTAAATGTAGAGCCCAAAGTGTGTTTCAGTGTTCAGAAGATAAACACCAAAGGATTTCACATTTCATAAGTAATTTTCCTGCATTCATTAGTATAAATACATGCAGGGTTGAATTCTCTAACATAAATATTACATTTTTTCATGGATTTCATCAACCATTGCTCATGTATGTAGTCTTAGCAACATCAGTTAATAAATTGCCTGTGTAAATACCAATATGCACAGCCCTAAACAATTCTGAATGCTCAAAAGAAATGCTTCTACATTAAATGATTTGATATTTTATTTTAAAAAATGCAAAATACACTTCCAAAAAATAAAGAACTGCTATTAAACAGATGTATTTTGCTTCTGTTATTTATTTAATATCAAATTTATTTGCTGTCAAAACTGAATCAATTATCCCACAGTACCTTTATATGTCTTTTATTGATATTATAGAATCTGAATAGGGTTTAATGAATGTGCCAGAATATATCCAGTAAAAGAAATTAACTTTATTTTATTAAATATTTAAAATGTTAACACTTCTTACACCTCTTGTAAATTCTTATGTATTTTATTCATTCAAATGGAAAATCAATACAGACAAAAATTCTCTCTAAGTTATTTATTAATGTACTTATTTCTATTTCACATAGCATAATATTCTCCTTGTAGATATGCCAATCTTTTAAAAATAATTTTAACATTAGGGAAGGTTCAACATCACTTAAATCAGCAGAATGCCAAGGGATGCTCTGGAGTCTCTATCACTGCAGGTTTTTAAGAGTATGTTTGACAAGCCTGTTAGGAACAGTTTAGGTAGAGTTTATCTTGCCTTAGGGCAGAAGCTAGAATGAGATGACCCCTTGAATTTGCTTCCAATCCTAATTTTAGAGATTCCTAGCACCTTCAGCAACATTATCTCTTGCAACAGCAAGTATAGTCTAGGAAGTGGAATGATCTATATCAACGATTTCTAAGATCCTTTCCAAAGCCTTTACTGTTTACTAAGATTTTATTTTCTTGGAACTGCAGCAAACAAATCTGAAGAATAGATTTTTTTAATACATGTACATATGCTTGTGTACTTGTCAGCAGTTGTTGGCACTGAATTTATTGTTCTCTATATATTTAGTCTTTCTTTTTGTCTTTCAGATATGGGGAGGACTCACTAGAAAAGAATACTCACTTACCCTCCTGTGAGTTTTCTATGTTCTGGTGCTTAGGCTGAAGATCTGCTTACATGGGGGGTAAGCTGTGGTGAGACAGCCTCAAGGGGGGAGGCAACTGGCACAGGGCTCAATGGCCACTGTTCTTCCCAGGATGTGCTCTTTTAACCTCAGCATCAGCCTCTCCCCACCCTGTCCCCCATGCAGGACCTCTCCTTGCCTGGAGCTGCAGCATCTTCTCCCCAGCATCCAAAATGTCATCAAGCTTTATTTTCATGCAGTGCAGAGAAGTAGGAGGGAAGAAGCAGCACTAACTCCATTATATTACTGTTCACATAAAAGTCCTAGCACAGTTTGCTGCTCAGTAACAGATTTCTAATCACCCAGGAACTTCAACCGCTCCATTTCTTTTCTATTTTATTCTGCACTAGCAGGTTCTTGTCTTCTGCCTTACAGAAATATTTTTAATGACATTTTTTCAGTCTAAACATTTCAGACTCACAGAAATCTACTTCTTTCGACTCAAATGTTGTCTCCCCCCCCCTTTTTTTTTTTTTTAATTCATTATTTTATCAATTAAAAGATACTTTCAAAATCATGAGTGGTACTTAGTCAATAAGCTCCACTGACTTTTAATTAAAGATGGGTGACTAATTGCCCAGAGTGCAACTGAAAACTGCCCAGAAACCTTTCTTAAAAATACTCCTTCCTTTATCAATCTCAAATGCCTTCTTACCATACAGAAAGTTCAGAACATAATTTTCTCTGAAAAAATCCCTAACAAATTTTATTCAAAACTAAACAAAAGGCACAGGATCACAAAGGCCACCGAGACCTTCACACCTCTCCAAATTTCTCTGTCAGTGTAGTATGACATTCATACAGGTGTGCTCTACTCCTGTAGATATCATTGAAAATATTCATTTGATTTGAATAACATATAATCAGTCCCATAAATGGTATAAATCCTCTCAGAAATTATAATAATAATGACGTCAATAGTTTGTTCCTACAATAACAGATCTTCCTTTAACCTTATTAGAAGTACTGTATTTTTAATAAAAGGAAGAAGTATACCTAAATTCATCATGGACTTTTGAGAAATTATGTTCACTTCTGCCTTACAGATCACCTTGGGGATATTCACTTATTGGTATGGGCATAAAATGACACAAGTTTTGATGAAGAAAATGGTTTATATTCCTGCATTACACTTTACCGGGTCAAATAAAAAAAGAGAAGGAACTAATTTTCTATGCAAAGTTTGAAGGTTTCTAGGAGCTTATAGAATCCTAGAATCTTTTAGGTTGAAAAACATCTTTTAGATCCAACCATTAACAAAAGACTACCAAGTTTACCACTAAATCATGTCTCTAAAGTGCCACATCTACAGTTTTTTTAAATACCTCCAGGGTGGTGCCTCCATCATTTCCCTAGGCAGCTTCTTCCAGTGTTTCCTAATCCTTTCAGTGAATAACTTTTTTCCTAATAAAACCTCCTCTGGTGCAGCGTGGGATCATTTTTACTCATTCTATCCCTTGCTGCTTGGGAACAGATTCCATCATCCACCTCACAATAACCTTATTTCAAATTTAGAGAACTATTACAGCCTCCCTGAACCTTCTTTCCTCAGCTTTCTCAGTGACCCTTCACAGGACTTTTTCTCTAGATCCTTTACCAGCTTCATTCCTCTTCTTTGGATACAATGATAAACCACAGAAAATGAAATTGCTTTACTCAGCAAGGATCCACTACATGTTTGGAAAAGATCAATGTCCACTTTCTGCAGTGAGTTCCTCCAGTCTTTGAATAAACCTGCCATTTGTTAATTGTGGTCAAAATACAGCTGGATTAGCAATGAAATTCTCAGTGCTCTCTGAGTTCTCTGAGTGACACCAACAATTCTTATGTCAGTTATCAAGCTTTGCTTCATATAACTATGATGAAGTACAACTCCTGCAGGAAAGAATTAGGAGATAACTTCCATGAGGGAAAGGAAGGAAGACTTAAAGTGAAACATCAAAAAGTGTTCCATGAGTTCAAGATTTAAAAAGATGTCTTGCAAAGAAAGAAACACAACTGCAACTACTCAAAGTGTATATACATGTATTTCTTTTAAAACAACAACAAACTTAACCACCAAAAAAACAAACCAACCCCGCCAAAAAAACCCTAAAAATCCAACTCAAAACACCACAGATGCAGTGCCAGGAGGTTATTTATTAGGCAATTATTTTTTTGCCCAAAATGATTGTAAGAATCTAATACCACACTAAACAGTATTAATATCTATTTAATAGCTATTGTTAGGAAGCTTATTTTAACTATCATGTATTGGCTATTCCACTACAAACTGCTGTTTTTTCAATGAGGAAAAAAAAAGGGGTTTTATTTAATTGAGACAGTGATGGAAAAAATGGAATGTCAAAGAGAAGCAGTAATTGGGAAGACAAAATGATCAAAACAGCCCAAATTTATTAGTACTTCAATTTTTCTGAATATAGTTTTTCAATGAAATATTTGCCAAATTTACAATTGTCACATATAAACTTGTTAGGTTAATATTGCAGATGTTGTGGGGGTTTTGTAAGGGAAAACTGATTTTTGAAAATTTCAAATTATGTTTTTATCATAGTCAAAATAGTGGAAAACAATTGCAGAATCCCATTAGTATTAAAAGAGCCAAACACGCCTCCTGATCTGTTATTTGCCTATGATGGATTTTACTAGGCATTTATTAATTCTATTCTTCCTTTAATGTCCATCTCATCTTACATAAAAATGATGAGTTCTTTATTAAGTATTCATTTTTAATTCATTGTCAAAAAAAATTGTGGCATGATAGGTAAAAACAATTGTGATGACCAACTAGAGAATTTCCTAATCACATCAATACCACTGCGAATTTCTCCAGTGCCAACAGAATGCCTGCTTTAAAACTGCTCCCAGAAGCACAAAATTTTTGCTTTGTTTTACTGTACCAGTGATGATTTTTTTTGTTTACTGTACCACTTATGTCCTCTGCAATTAAAAGGATGAAAAAAAAATCAACTGACAGAGCTTCCTTCTTTTGGTGAACAATTTTGCTTGGAACATCTTTTCCTATAACGTAACTGTGAAAACTTACTTCAGTCTAGCTAAATATGTATAAAGTAATCAATCTCTACCCTCTATAGAATGTAAAATTAATGGAAAATCTTATGTATTTAAGGGTTTTTTAGAACTTTCACACTAATATTAAAATGGGATGAATTAAAGTTTAAATGTTTGCAACACTTCATTTAATTCCTCCCAGCTGCCTGGGATTTAACCTTGGTAGGCAGCTCAGCCCCATACCACTACTTGCTCACTCCCTTATGTTGACATTTAGAAGGGCTAACTTGAGAAAACTTGTGGTTTGAGATAAAGAAGTTTAATATGTAAAGCAAATACATGCAAAGCAAAGCAAAACAGGGATAGGCAGGTGTTCTGCCATCTCCAGGGAAGCCAGGATCCCTCACATATAACTTGGCAAGACAAAACACTGCAACTCTGAACCTTCCTCTCTTATATTTCCCCCAGCTTTTATTGTGGAGCATGAGGCCATAGGGTATGAGGTGTGCCTCTGGTCTGCAGGGCTCAGCTGTCTGAGCTGTGTCCCCTCCCAGCTTGGGTCCCCTCTCCTTGTGCACCCCCAGCCTGCTCTCTGGTGGATGGCATGAGCATCAGAAAAGGCCTTGACTCTGTACAACCACTGTTCAGCAATAACTAAAACAGCCCTGTGTGGTCAACACATCACAAAACATCCCATCTCATCAGCTACTATTGAAGGAGAACAGCTCCTTCTTAGCCGTAACATATACAGTATCAAATGTAAATATGATTTTTAGCAATTTGTTATCCATTCAGACCTTACAAAATTATTTATTTCTTACTGAAATTAATTTACTTCCCTATAGATCTCACTATTTAAAAGAACTACTCTGTGCTTTTCACTATCCTGTTTTTAGTATGGTGTTGAGCAACATCAAATGTCCTCCTATTTTTTTGTATATAATTAAAGCCCAGACCAGGTTGTTATACAGAGTGTTTATGTACCATAAACTTTTCTGCTTATCACTATATTGGGCCAATGTTGTGGGGAGGTGCACATTTTATTTTGCTTTGAAATCATCTGTTTTTTATTTTCTACTGACATCCATAAGGTGATCATCCAGCATATGAAATTGATGTATACTCTTAGGAACATAAATTGTGATTTTTCTTAAAGTTTGCCTTCATCTTAAAAAATTAAAATACTAAATACAGTTTTAAATTTCTTTTTAGAACTCTCTGTTACCATCCCACTATATTGTCTCTATTTTCTACTGCATTTGCCACTCCCTGTACCTTTTTATTCATTTGAAAGGGGAGAAAAGGCCCACTAAAGGTGGAAGTCAGTGAAGCTGTGCTAACTTGAAAAACTTTCTGTTTCTGATTACAACACATCTAATTAAGAAACAGTGAATCTGCAAAGAAACAATTACTGCTGTTATAATTTATAGTGCCTCACATGGTTCTGGTTTCAAGTGATAGTTATTGACATCTATGCTTCCACTCCTAATTAGTATTCCAGTTATAATTGAAAGGTTTCATTTCTCTATCAATATGAAATGGAGTGGTTATTATTAGTAAAACTACTGTTTAATACATTATTGTGTATAATGTACATTTTCACTTTTCTTAGGGCTAGCTGGCAGATTATGTTTTATTCCATCACAATTCTAATATGGGGAGTGGGATTGAAAAAATTATTCTAACCTAACACTCTGGGGTAGATCAGAACAAAATACAAAAATGCTTCTACTGGGTTTGATTTTGCTTTCCTCTGCTGCAGCCACATCCTGATTCATCTTTTCAGAACACAGAAAAGTATAATATGACCTGGGACTTTTGGCATGCATACATTTGAGAAATCTAAAGTTGCTGCTGTCAACTTCATCATGCTTTGTACATGGATGAAACCTGCTTGTACTAGAAGTGTGAAATTATTTTTCATTTCATATAGCAAAGTGCCAAAGCAACACAGATATTCCTTTCAGGAGTCTAGACTGAAATTTTCTTTTTAGAGAAGTACAGTAATTATACAAATAAGAGAAAACATCTGTCATCTAAGACATTTGTTTTAAAGTATATGTTGCATTTTTAAAATACATTTTCTATAAAACTTGAAACCCAAGGTTTAAGAGAATATATACAAATATATTGGGTAAGAGTAACATAATAATTAACATAATAAAAAAAGACAAATCCCTGAATATATCTCCTTCCAAGAATTTGAATGGTTATGGGAAGTACAAGCTTTTGTAGGGACATCTTAATATACTCTTCTTCTTTTCTTTTTTTTTTGTTTTAAATATCACTACATTTACCTATTGCTACTGCTTTTTTACTATCATATATGAAATTTCTTTCCCCACTTTCAATACTGTGATATACTCTATTAATAGTTCCTAACCTAATTGTTAATCTATTACCTGTACCTGTTGCAGGTATTAGAATTACTTATGAATGCTGTTTTCAAGGGAGACACGTTATTGGTCAATATTGCCCGAATGGTCTGCTATCTCTGTGCCTTAATCTCTTTTTTTCTTTTTATTTCTTTTTTTTTTGTTATTGTTGTTTGTCTAGTTTTTTGTTTGGTTTAGAAAAAGTTTGTGTAAGTAAGAGGACCATTAATGTAAAGGCACCATTAGGTGGAGGTGCTGCTCATAATGTGCTGAGGAAGTCTGTTACTTGGAGTGCATCTTAGAAAGGAAACAAAACTTGACCTGAATATTCTGACCAATTTCCTGCCTGACAGTCGTGAGATCTGAGAAAGGTTTCTGTTTCTGAGTGAGACTGCTAACAAAACACTACAAAACACTACAAAACACAATCTGTCTGTTGGAGATATTCCAATCTCCTTGACTTTTGTCTGTCTTAAGTTGACCCAGTAACTCTTCACTCATTCTGATTTTCTTCAAAATAAACATCAAACATAAGTTAGTATGTGATTTGATCTACTGAGAAAGTTCGATGTCAATGACTTTCAGGCACTGCTGATAGTCTTCAGTGCTTTAGTATGAGTAACAGTTGTGTTACCAAGACTTTGTCTTTTCTTGGTCTCTTGAAGAAGATGCGAAATAATCAAAACAAATTATCTTCCACAAGGCAGAGCAGCTTCTTTAAAAAAAATTATCAGCCTTTTTGTACAATGTTTTTAGGCAGAATAGCTGGCAGGAATAGTGTTAAACATGAGTTTATTCTACAGTGCTGCTGTTTCATCTGTTGTTTCCTCTGACTTCAATGGCTTGAAACGACAAAACTGACAAAAAAATGGCTATGAAAGAAAAGCTATTACCAGGCAGCTCAATAGGAAAAGTAATGGTGATCGTTTTAACTAAATGGCAATTGTTGGCCGTTAGTTACCAAAGTCTACAATGAAAAGATAGTAGTGATTTTAAATGTATTAAATTACAGGAGTTCAAAATGTTTCTTTTCATGTCTACACTTGTTCTCCCTGATGTTCTTTGCTCTCTATTATTTTTTTCCCCTTAAGAAAATCTGAGCTGTCTTTTCACAGAAAGAATGGTAGGGATGGATGTAGCAGACCTATCTAATGAGGTAGGTGTTATAGGACATGACATAGTGAGTGTATGAACACTACAATGCTGTGAATTGCATTTTCTTTTTCTCATTTTCCACACAGATATCAAACTGAGAAACATTCATGTCTCAAATTTTATTCTTTTCCAGTCTGATATAATTAGTGATCCAATTGTTGAAGGTGTAGGGGTAGAGAATCTTTCCAGGTGAGTCATTCTCTGCAATTTGCTTTCATATTTTTATTGTGATTTTGCTGACATTTGGGTTCCTGTCTATTTGGGAAGAGGTGTACTCAAGTGTAGGCATGGGAATTTTGCTGCACTAGAGTATTTATCAGGTAGACAACTGTGACACACCATGACTTTGATTCCTTTATCTGGGAAATTACAATTTCAAAGAGCTCATAATATAGCAGTCCACTTTTTAAGGTGTGCTGGGTCTTTGGATCCTGTGATGCTGCCTGAAATAGATGGAATCTTCTTTCACAGCAATTCCTATATAGACAGGTGCCATCAAGTAGTCTGGTGCCCTTTTACCTCCAGTTTGTACTCTCTTGTGTTAACTAAAGCAGATACTAGTAGACAAATTAATGTAGTTTTGAGGAAAACCTATTTATCAGGAGAACTTTTATTTCCTCAGCCTTTTCTTTGGTCAAAAGTTTTATTATGCACAAACATATCTCTCTACTGTTCAAAATCTGAGAAACAGGAGATTATAGCAGGACAATAAACTGAAAAAATATGGTTCAGCAACTTAAAGAAAAAAAAGTAGGAAGAAAAAAGCAAAGAAATGTTTTTTCTATCAATCAAACGCATTACGAAGAATTTAATTAGTTAATCTGGCATCTTTCAGCTTTCACATATTTCTCTATATTTATTATGACTTTTAAATGCTTATTTTCTGCCAAATGATTCATAACAAGTTTAGAGAACAAGTTCTGTCATTTTTAATGTAAAATGTTTAGAGAGAAAGTACTGAAGGAATACTAAGTGAATATAAAAGAACCTGCTTGTTTGGAGAATATTTAACTAAGGAAAGAATCATGCTATAAATTGGTAGTTGAAAGAGGCACAAAACATATTGCAGATCTTCACTGTTCCCAGAAATTTATATTTCAGAGGTAAAACCTTTACATTTGCTTCACTTCTTGCCCTACATTTGAAACCCACAGACATTTTAACAGTGACCTCAAGAGACTCCAGTCGTGCTGCAGGCCACAAGATCCTTGCTAATGCCACATAAGGGTTTGGCACTGTCTGACAACTCAGCCAAGCAATATCTCCCTCCCAATGGGCACCTCCTATAAAGGGTGACATCCTTACCTGGTTTACTGAAATCTGGGAGTTCACCTCTAATTAGAGCTGACAAAAGCTTGACACCATCAGCAGCACTGGGAACCAAAATGCAGTTTCTTGAGCATAACAAAGCCTCCAGTTCTTTCCTTTTAACATCATTAAGAGCCCTGAGGATAGCAACAGAATGTGAGGGAAGGATAATATGATCAAAAAGATGGAATCCTCTGCTGTCTTTTTCTCTGGCAGGAACCAGGTTTGAACAAAAATAAATTTCAGGCACTGATACTGTAATAGTAGAAATGAGGAATAAAATTTTCATAAAACTGAGGAAATACTAAACAGACTGCTCCAAATACAAACTTCTATTTAAAGAGAACTAATTTTTAAAATATTTGAGAAACATAATGGAGAGAAATAAGTACATAATTGCAGTTTGGATGAAGCAAATACACTATTTCTTTAGAAGTATTCATAAAAACATGCAAAATATATAGACAGTTATGTATTTATGGTAGGTGTAAATTTTCAGTCAACTTTTCCAAGACTCTGGTTTAGTGCTGCAAAGTGAAATACTTTTAAATCTGTATTTTTTAAATGAAAACTACTGTTCCAAGACTGTCCTTGTCTGTAAGCACTGGCTGACCCTGCTTGAGCAGAAGATTGGAGTAGATATTCTCAAAAGATGCCTTCCAGCCTCAACAATTCTGTGAATAAATAAATAAATGTAGTGAAAGTAGATCAGGAAGTTAAGGAGCTAATCCTTAAACTCAGCATTAGGCTTCTGGATTTGATCTAAAATGAAGATACCTTTGATATTCACGTTCTTGTACTGTTGCCCATGAAGTAAAACCGATATACACTGCTGGATGCATGATGAGCATGTGGTGTTTTTCTTCTCCTAACAGGAGCAGAGGCTGTCAACTGCTGAAGCTATCTGGAGAGCTCTGTGTGGATTGATAAGAAAGCTCAAGGAAAGGTCAGGACATGCCTTGGACTCGTTGCCACGAGTATGCAAATGGGAGTGTTTGTTACTTGTGATGTTTTAGTAACAGTGCCCAGAGATTTCAAGATGTTGGTAGTAATCTGAAAAAAAAACATCTGAGTCAGATTTATTGCCAGTAAGGATATGATGGAGTAGGGAAGAAATGGCTGGAAGACATTGCCAAGTTAGTATCCCTTAGTACTTGTGTCAAGGTACAGGTGATTGAACTCAGTTCTATCTCTAAATGCAGATAGAAACTTGAGATAAACCTGTTTGATAAGTTCTACAGGGCACTCTGGCTGGATGAGAGCCTAAAAAAGTTCATGTGCATTTGTTTTGAAAAATTATGCAATTTTAAAAGGAAATATCATTATTAATCTTAAAAATAAGCAGTGTCCTGGTTTGAAGGACAGGTGTCTGCCAATAAAGGCAGAAGCTTCTCTTTGAGATGGAGAATATAAAACCCCTCCCTCCAAACTCTTATAATTTTGAAATTAAGGGGCTCTCAGGCAAAGATATGGGAATTAGGAATCACAGTTCTTTACTAGGAAAATTAAAATAGAAGTACAGTATTACAAACAACAATCCCAGCCCTGACAGAGTCACAATACAACCTGACACCCCGTCAGTCAGGGTGTTGGTAGCAGTCCCATTAAATGGTGGCTGCATCCTCCTGCAGTGGCAGATGTGGTTCAGCTAAAGCAGTGCTCCTGTAGAAGGGTGAAGTTTTCCTCTGAAAGTCCAGGGATGATGTGGAAAGGTCCAATTTTCCTCTGGAATCCAGTGGAAAGAAGGCTGTCTTGGTGTCCAAAATCTCAGTTTTTATCTAGGTAGGAAAGGCTTGGCTCCTCCCCCTGGCTGGAGCATCTCCCAATGGGATGATGTAATTTTATCAGTCATACAATGGGACTTAATGGGCCAACAGCAGATGATCTTCCTGGATGGAGGATGGGTTGTGGAAAAGATAAAGATGACTGCCTCACCTGGTTTGAAAGATGGCCCATTAGCTGAGAATATGTGCCATGGAGATGAGGGTATCTGCCCCACCTGGCTTCAAGAGATGGTGATGAAATATACGTTTCTGGTCACATCCTGTATTGCAACCCAAAACAGCAGTTTTCATTTATTTGTGGATGCCATGACCAAAAGTCAGATGTGAGGCACATGCTTCCAACCACATCATATGAGTATTTCAGTGTAGGATTAGAGGAGAAAAACAGGCCAGAAGAATCTCTTGGACATTAAAGTTAAGTCTCTGTAATAGCAAGCAGCTATAAAATATACATAAATTCAGAATAATCCATGGGACTACATATTACACGTGGGGACTTTTTTCCAGACATGTCTTCTGTATTATTCACAGACCAGAACAATTAGTTCAATGTTTGGATTGATGCAGTGAGAAGTAAAGTTTTTGACATCCTCAGTGAAAGACTTTTACCTCTGGAATCCTTTGCTGAAGGAAAACAGAAGCTATTCTCTGACTACAACTCAAAACATTCTTCTTTTTTCAGCAGGCAAAAATACAACCATTTAGCAGATGGATATAGTAACCATAATAGGATTTACTCCATGGAGAAAGCAGAATGTCCTAGTCTGCAAGCCAATTAGTCTATCTTCACTTATTCTGTGTCTCAGAGGAAGACTGTTGATTCAGGAATCCAGTCCCCACTTGAGTTTGTTTAACTTCAGGCCATTTTCTAAAGTTTGACCATTCCATCAAAATCCTTTAAGACTAACTAATACTATAGGATTATATATCATTGTGGGAAATTTATTATTTCTATCTGTGCACAACTGTTCTATTTCAATTGTAAATGTGCTTCATGACAGTAAAAAAAAAACCAAAAAACAAACATACAAACAAACGAACAAACCCCCCAAAAAAAAAAAAAAAAAAAACAACAACAAAAAAAAAAACTAAAGAAAAAACCCTAAATCCAAAACATTTTGCAATACATGGAAAGTGAATATATTGTTTCTATAACCAACTGGAGGGAAAAAAGCCCTCACGTTATTATGGTTTTGATTTTGTGAAAACAAAGAAAGTAGCTTAAGAGAGAGGGTGGGAACCTGAGGGAGTTTATGATAACAGAATAAAGGCACCTCACCAAAATTCTCATCCCATGACCTATAGGTCTGTGTCAGGTGAACCTGTGTCACTATCTCTTCCCAGTGGAGAGTGAGTGAGAACCCAGACTGAATCAGTATTTTAAAGTACACAATACTGAAATGAGGAAAGTAAGTGCTCCATGTACTTTAGGATAAACACACAAGCTGTTTGAAAGTATTCCCTAATCATTTGCTTGTCTTGATTCCCTTTCTCTCCTCTCCCTCCACCCATGGTGCTTCACTTCCCAGCTTGGCATCTTAGCACTGGCTCTTGCCAAGCTTCTCTTCTCCTTCTCCAGTTTAATCCTTTATCTGGTAGCTCTAGGCTTGCCTAGGATTTAACTTTGTTAGTATCTTTGAGATATTCATTTAGGGCTGACAAATCTTTGCAGAACCTCCACATTGACAACTTAGATTTTCTGATTGTGGCTCTTTTTTCAGGAGTAAATGGAAGAATTTTTTTTTTCCCCCTGGAAATAAATTTTCAAGGTCAAAATAAATGTTTTTAAAAAAAAAAATAAAAAAATAAAAACACCACAAATAAAAAATATGTGGTAACTCTAAGAGTAGTGTTTTTATTAATATGAAATGGTGGGATGCCATTCAAATGAGGGCATAATATTTTTTGAATATCCTTTAATTGGAAAATGTTTGTGACTTCTTCAGTACATTAAGCATTTTGTCGTTCCAAAAAATTGAATTCTTTATCATAATAAGTTATTAATTTGTTTTCAACATACAAGCTGCTAAGAGATGTAGTCACTTAGAGGATAAAAGGAGAGATTAACTATTAATTCAATGTGTCATCAATATTTGACACTCTACTTAGCATGACTATTATCTACTACAATCTACAGAAAATATTCTCCATGCTCCCACTGCATTGCTCAAGTGCCATATGGCCATGCTTGTTTTTCTTCAAATAATTTTTACATAAACAGCTGGTGAGCTGTTTTCTTTGTAACATGGCACATATTTTTCAAGACAGTTAGGAAGGGCTGATGTAACACCAATGTCTGCACTGTTTTTCGTGTCAGCATTGTAAGGAACCTCCTATTTATTATTCAAAAATTCCAAGCTCATTCTGTGTTTTGGTTGCTTTGGGGGGGAGCCTTTTTTTTTTTTTTTTTTTTAAAGTGACTGCTGAACAAGAAGACTACATTTTCCCACTTTCTGCTGATATAATCTTTGAAATAAGACTGGGTGTAAATGAAAGCTTAATCACACAAAAGACAGTCAAATTATAAAGTTTTGTGGAAGCTCTTTAATATCCATTTAATTAAAAGTCATGTTCAGCTAGCCTAGAATTTGACCTCTGTCACCTTAGATAAAGGTAAATCTGAGTTGACTGGAATCACAGGGATTATTCCACTTACATGGTACTAAATTTATTCAATTTATTGTCTTACCTTATGCAATTGTAGGGAACAGTACTGCATAAACAATAAAAAAACCTGAGTAAAAGATGAATTTTAAATCTTTTTGTTAAATATCAGTGATGCTTTTTCAAGACTATGTACCAAAGTCTGTTTCACCCAGTGATATTAATTTGCAATAAGCTTTATGTGAAATTTAACTTTCCCAACGTATTCATGTGAAATGATTTTTAGCAATCCTTTCTATCACCTGTTAAGACAAAGTATAAGTGGTTTTATTTTATAAAAACATACATAAATATAAATATAAATATAAATATAAATATAAATATAAATATAAATATAAATATAAATATAAATATAAATATAAATATATATAACAGGAAAATCAAATTTCTGTTGTTTTCACAATATAAGGAGTGATAAATGTTTTATATGTTTTACTAGTGACCAAAGCAACCATTTGTGAAGAAAACATCATGGTATTTGACAACTGTTGAAAACACTTTATCAAGATTTGTGGAGAATATAAATTTCAGGTGAGTCAATGCTGTCAGAAATGAAGGGTTAGTTTCCCTGCCTCGTGTCATAATGTCACAGTAGTTCATAAGACACCAGGAAGACTTCTGGAGGAACACAGAGGTGTAGGACTACACTGAAATGTTACTCAATAATAGGTGAGCAGACTAGTTCCTGACAGCAAGAATCCATAATAAATTCTTCAGTTTGTGGATCTGGCACTTGATTAACACTTGATGTAGGGATTCCTGCATGTTCCAAAAGACATTATCTGCAGATGAAAGCAGTAAACTGATGGATAAATTTGCATGTTCTTGAATTTTACAGGAAATTGCAAACACTTCTGAAAATAAATTATAATGCTTACCCACAGCAAACAGTTAAAAAAAAAAAAATACTCCTTGTGGAATGTTTAGAAACTCCTGTTGGGTTTATCCTAGTTTTTTTTTGTTTCTTGTTTGCTTGGTTGGTGGATTTTTTGGGTTTTTTTAGGTGTGGGGGGTTGGTTGGTTGATTGGGTTTGGGTTGGTTTTGGTTAGGTTTTTTTCTTTTTTTTCCCTATGATCTAGCTGCACCTCTTACTTGGGACAATGTCCCATTTTAAATTAATTTCAAGAATTAGAAGTTATTTAGTTAATTTTACCTGAGTTTAATCATTTTTAGGTACAATCAGTGACAGATTAAGAATGTGTGAGACTTGTTTAGACAGATATGAGCAGAAGTTATTCAACAGCTAGCTAAAATGAATGAATGAATGAATATTTATCAACTCCAGAGAAGAAAAATTGAATGTCCCCACTGCTAGTCTTATTCACCCTGCTCCAAATCAAACATTCCCTGGCAAGCCCTGCTGCACAGAGATCTATATCAATTTTTGCTTGTCAAAGAAATCTTGATTTTCTCTAGACTGAGGCCTGAAGCTGTCTACCATCTCTGCTTCCAGATGCTGAACAACTAATGGACAAAAAGAAGAAAATCTCCTGGATTTCTATCCAAAAAGTCTACCAAATAAAAGGATAAACTGAGTCTAAAAGTGGCCCATCTCTCCAACTCCATATATTCCCAAGCAAGTAGAGGAATATCAGAGAGGCATGAACACCAGGAATGACAGAGAGTCACCATCAGGATGTGACACAGACCCAAATGGACCTTCTGCTCAATGGGGAACAGTTTGCAAGTTCAGGGCATAAGGGGGTCAAAGATGCCAACTGCATACTCAACACACATGTTCCAATTTTCTGTATTAGTACAGAACATTGTCATAACCACCCAGTGTAATTATTTTGTCCCATAAAACAGAATATATTTGATAATATGTTGGCCTATTTCTTTTCTTTATTCCCCTCAACTTACTTATTACATATTTGCTATGTTTTCTTATTGAAATTGTTCAGTAGTACTGCCTTAGAGTGGTAATAATGGTTATATGGGAGACCATTTTGCATTGTTGAAATTGCCTTTTATGAGACTGTAACTGTTTTGATCTGGTGCTCATATTGTGCTGTTTAACTTGTGTTGCAAAACATAAATATTGCTTCTTCTGTTATACTATACCAATTATGAAAGACTTAGCACTCAAGTGATCAAAATTCTGTCAAATTCTTTATTATACCAATAGTAATAATAATAATAATAATAATAATAATCTTACAATATTTCTTAAATAATGGAAAATTATTACAAGAAATGTTTGCTGAGGGAGTTAGTGAATACAGAAACAATGAAAAAGTTTTTAAATACTGAGTTTTAGACTGGATTTGATTTTTATCCCCATAAAGAAATTTATTTTGGAAAATAAAAGATACTTAAACTTTCAACATCTGCTGTATCTGTACAAGGTGCTACTATATTTAACCAGTTAAGAAGTATTTTGTTTCATTGAGTCTTTTAGTGAAAACTTAATTACTCCTGTTAAAAGTAGAAAAAAAAATGGCAGGTAATCCTTTAGCTTCGGTTTTAGTCAGGGAATATGTATTTTAAATGAACCTTTAAATGTACTACTCTAACAAGCCTGTAAACATTCACCTTTTAAACAAGATGCATTCACTTGAATAAATATTTTGACACTTCAGTCAGACATTGATTAAATTAGTTCTCTAAATCATCATCTAAATACTTCACTGAAACAGGGTAAAGTGATTACATCTTCCACACAGTAAATTCTCATTTAGTTCCAATACTAAAGGTAAAAAAAAAGTCTTTGAGCTGCAAAATTTGAAGTAAAGATTAAAGGACTGATCACTGAGCTAATCTTCTCTAACCTTGCACTGGCAGGCATTGGAATTGCCTCTATTTAATATTATTTGAAAAGAGCTCTGACTTTGATGAGGAAAAGCACATGAATATGAGAAAAAAAAGGTATTTTCAGAGACAAGTAAAAAAGCTGCCTGAATATACTGTTGAGACATTTATTTGTATTTTTTGTTGTGACAAAACTTCAGGACAAGTAGAATGTAGACACAAACACAGACACAAAGGTGTATGCATGTTCCTCTTTCATTATATGATAAATATCATATCATAATAATATATCACATGACCCAAGAGAGCTCACTATTTTTCCTCTAAGAATCTTTCATTAAGATAATTTATACTTTCCTTGATATTCATGGAACAGCTTTTTTTTCACAGCCCTTTAAACTCGGCCAAAGGTCAGAATAAGCCTCTGAAGGAGCATGTCCCATGTTCTTAAGATATTTGAGAATATCTAAGACACATAATTCCATCTAGGGTGGCTTTTTAGATTTGATCTTGATAGGAGAATTCTCCTGTCCAATAACTTTAAAAATAAATTAATTAAATACATAATATAATTTAATTTCTACAGTAAACTGAAGCTGAAAAACTTATTATAAAGAAACTAAAATAATTTTTATTCTGAAAAATTATATCAGATTCAATAATTTAAATCCAAATGTAAATGTTACTGATGCTCAAAAAAATGAGTTAACTAATTTTGCCTCAGAAATGTTTCAATCTGTGCATGTTTTAGTTACACCATATGTTTTTGTAGCTGAAAGATATTCAAAATTTAATCAATGTTATAACAGAAAATGAAGTTCTACCAGTTTATTAGGCAGTAAGAAGTTTGGTTTCTAAAATCAACTCAAAGAAAAGTTTCACATTGAAAAGGTCATATCATGCTATTTGGGCACATTAAATACAAATTCACCTGTGTGATGTAGTGAAAATCACTGGGTATTCTGAACTTTGCAGAAGTGGGGATGTGACAAAGTAATTGAAGTAATAGCAGAGGAAGATTCTCTGATCTATTGTGCAAAATTTGAGGCTCCTTTTTCACACCTCTTGACCAAAACATTTTTTACCCACAATTTCTGCTGCAGCAGAGGGTCATTTTCTGTGTGTTTTGTGGAGACCATGCTGAAGAGGCAGCAGGGGACACCTTGAGCACAGGTACCTGTGACTGTCCTTGGCTTCCACTGCTCCTCCCAGGAGCTGCTGGGGAACTGCAGGAGCAGCTCTGAAGGCAAGGGCTCTGTGCAGCCTGCACCAGGAGTGAACAGCCACAGGCTTCTTGAAATTAAAAAAAAATAAAAATAAAAATATATATAAAAAAAAAAAAATTAAAAATACCAAAGCCACATGGAAATGCTAGACTGTTCTCTTCTACAAACGTTTGAGTCTTGCAAGGGGACTTATGAGCATACACATTTTCGACATTGGTGTCTTTATTGCTGGCAGAAGTAGGCAGCTGTATTTATGTCAAAGAGAGGATCCTTGAAAAATAGAGGAAATAAGCAAGTAGCACCTTGTGATAGGCTCGTGAAAACCAAGTGAAAGCAGCACTTACTTTTTCTTCTTAGTGAGTAGCATTTCTTTTCAGTCACTTTGTGAGCAACGTGTGTGGAAAGAAAAGCTTGATGGATCAGCTCAGGGTGCCATTATGTGGAGATGAGACAGGACTGGCACATCCATCCTACTGTGGCTTTCACAGCTTTCTGGAAAATCTTATTTTTAATTCATTCTTTTAATATATGTGTATAAAACAGTTTAGGGAAACAGTCTCTGAATTTAGGTATTTTATGTTTGCAAGGTTATCCCATCAGTACATTCAAGAGCCAAAACTGCTGGATAAGATTTTCTTTATGAGTATTGATCCAAGTGGAAGAAACAGTCAAAGAAGATGGAAACAACTGCAGCAGAAATCAACAGAAATTATATGATTAGTGCTATTTTGGACAAAAAATCATGCCCTTTTCACAGGCCTGCAATACTTCCAGATAGTGTTTTGAGGACAATTCCATAGGGCTTACTGTAGAGAAGCAATATTGAACTGTATTTGATTTAAATACACTGTTTTAACACAAGAGCAATATATCAGTTGATTTAAGGCTGTTGGAGAATCTAGAATAGTGCTGTGGTTTTGTATTGGACAAAAGAGCCATTTAATAAAAAAATCATCTTAGGATTAGCATATCTAAAAAACAACCAAAAAACAAGATCAGGAAATAAATGAATAAAAATTAAAATCAAAATACAAGACAATATAAATTGTATAAGAATAGAAATCACAGAATGAACTAGGCTGGAAAAGATCTTTGAGATCATTGAGTTCAATCTGTGAAGGCCTTTAGCTTTCCTAGGAGAAAGAAAGTTTTGAACTAAAATGTCAATTTTTTTTTTTTTTTATTGATAAGATTGCTTTATATTTTGTGAGTAGTGGATTTTTTTTAGTTCTGTCTCCAGATATTTTTTTTTCCTGCTAAAAAGTTTAACTGTCTAAATAGAAACACTCATTAATATATGCAGGAAAGTAGAGAACTGAAGTTGTTCTTGGTCAAATAATTTGAAAAACTTTTTTGTTAATACATCTTCCATTAACACTATGGTTCAAGATACGCTGTATAATATTTCAATATATTTCAATGAAATTGTCACTCTAATCAATATAAATTAAATCTATAATGGGAGTGAAATTACAAGAAGAAGAGAGAATCTTTAAAAGGGCCATTTTCAAAGATAAACAGATAAGAAGTGTAAAAACATTTTCCAGGTTTTATGTTCTGCATTGAAAAAAAAGGCTATTGTCAATGAACACTGTCAGTGCTGGGAATAAGCAAAAAAAAAAACCCAACAAAACAACAGGAGTATGTCAGATGTAGGTAGTTGTAGTTACTGTCTCTAGAAGCAGACCATGCAGTTCTTCAAAGTGCAATATTAAATTTCAAAAATCATGCAGCAGTGACTCCTTTCTATTGACTGTAGTATAAAACCCCAAGCATCCATCAACTTGAGAGATTTTCTTGTATTCATTCATGAAATTCAGTGGTAGGTTATTCATTGAAAGTTTACAAGAGAGACCGTGTGAATGGAAAATGTGAGTTGCGAGCTCAATCCTAGACAACTAAAAAAAATTAACAAAAGTTAAGCACCAATAATTCCAGGCTTATTAATAAATAAATAAATAAATAAATAATAGAAATATATTTTTAGGGGAATTTTTCAAATCCAGAATAAAACAGACATCAATATTTACTGTCATCTATTCTTTCTGAAGTTATCAGGAATTTGGCCAAAGCCTTGCCAATAGCTGCAGTTCTTGTGCAGGAAGATGATTAGAGGGATGGAGCACCTTTCTTATGAGGAAAAAGCCAAGAGAGTTGCGGAGGGGGGAGAATGGTGCTCATCCTGAAGAAGAAAAGTGTTCAAGGAGACTTTATAGATTCTTCCTGTACCTAAAGAGAGTCCAGAAGTGAGATGGAGAGGGACTTTTTACAAATGCATTAGGGACAGGACGAAGGACAATGGCTTTAAACTGAAAGAGGGCAAACTTAGTTTTTACAATCAGGGTGGTAAAACCCTGGAACAGCTTGTCCAGAGAGTTGGTGGATGCCCTGTGCCATGAAACATGCAAGGATGGATGGGGGTCTAAGCAATCTGACCTAGTTGAAGATGCAGTGATGCTCATCACAGGGGTGGTGTACTGAGTGACCTTTAAAGATCCTTTCCAACCTTAACTATTCCATGATTCTATGATTGATGGAGGCATTCTCAAGGGTTGTGAGTTAAGTATAAAAATGTTTTTGTTGTGGCTGAAAGGGAAGCTCTATCTTCTTCCTCTTATCTCTCTTTTTGAAACATGACAGATGGAATGTAATTAATCTAGTTGTGAATGTCTACAAAGAGATGCTCAGTTTTGAACCAGACACCTCAGCTCTGTTATCTATCCTTTTAAAGTCAATGGAGAGACACAGTGCTTTTACAGCACAAAATACATGGAATAATTTAAATACCTATTTTAGATTAAAATAGTTGTGCATTATATCTTTCCACTGCTAACAAAGAAAACCTGAAGAGATTCTTGTAGGTCTTAGCCCCACTTATTCAAATTAGATCAATTTAATTATATGCTGTGTGTGCACATATAATAACACCTTCAATGAAGAAACTTTCTGGGTAAAAAGAAAACACCAAGTTTTTTTCCTTTGAAAAGATTCAAACTACTCAGTGGTGTGTGTTAGTTATGACATCAAGAAAGAACTTTTATTAACCTTGAATTGTCTTCACTTATTGATGAATATAAATGTTCTTGGACACTGAGGTTGAAATATCACTGTTACTTGCTGGGCAGTAGGAAGAGATGGTGTAACATGAAGTGAGATGTCCTATTGAGCTAGTAGGAAAAGAATGTGATCCCTACTGATATCACAGACAAGGATGGGTGTGTACATGACAGACACAAGAGGGAACAGCAGAGACCCCAGCTGAGTGTTTCTTGTTTCTCTTTTAAGTCAGTACTTTATATTTTCCATTTCCCCTATATCCCTTTCCTTTTCTTTTCTTCATAAGTACATAAATAAGTTTAGTTCTAGGTTAAAAGTAGAGGCCTCAGAACTGTTGGAGGGCTCTATAAATAAACCAAAGGGAATTGTAGGGATATGCAAGAGTTCCTGCTGAAATAGTGGGATCATCCTTTTTGGGGTATATGGTGAACACCCGCAGAAACAGGACAAGCAGAAAAATATCTTCATTCTGACTTTAGCTTGTGGGTCAGGGGCACAAACTGCCTAACAACTGTGCTAGGGAAAAAAATACTCTAACTGCAGCAGAAGTCATGCAATACATATGCAAATACTTGAATGCTTCCAAAACCCATCATCATCTGTGCCGGTTTCTGTCACTATTCTATATTAGATGCATTTATATTGCCAACACTGCCTCAGGCATCAATGACAAAACCTTTATTTTGTAGGAATATATTAGGGCAAGCTTACCTATATATAGCTAACTTATAATTGCAGAGAATACTTACAGCAGTAAATATATACTTTTGTGTTCTGATTTAGATAGTTTTTAGTTTCTGTTGAAAATCTGAGCAATTTTATTCAGAATAAACAGTGCATATCTTTAACATAAACATATATACACAGACTGACAGATCTCCTTTAATTAAATAATTGCACAAGCTGTGTTTTCTGCCAAGGAGAAAGTTTAAAGTTCTAGGTAGGTTTTCACCTACCACCCACTCAGAGTGGCAAAAAACCATGTAGACTTGTAGAAAAGATGTAGAATATTAGGATCTACATAGAACAAATATTTTGTTTGAACCAGAGAGGTGGGACTGTATGATGAATAATTAACTTTTTACAAATCTTTGTCAAATAGAAACACTTTATTATATTTAGAAGAGTACAAGGCAAGATAAATAGGTTTCAGCACTTTTTGCATGTAGGATGGGAACTGAGCAGAGTTTAACCACAAAAGGAGCAACAGCAAAAAAGAAATATCAGTGTTATAACTAAAACTGTGTGAATTGTTTTCTTCACAAGACAATAAACAACTTTCCCTACAGGTGTGAGAAAGGGAAATATTTCATACCGAGGCTTAGCAATGAGAGACTGCACAGAACTCAAGGAAGCCTTGACTGGGAGAAATGTGTCTGAAATAAAGGTTTACCTTGTTCTTCAGGAGGACAAAATTGCTCTTTAGGGAAAAGAAATTTCAGGCAGGATTTCGTGTACTATTGCTTCTTTGTCAAAGGTGGGATATTGATTTTATTGCCCAAATTGCAGACTGATTTTTTGTTGCTGTTGCTTACAGCAACCTCTAAAAATCCATCTTCTCCTTTCAAGTGTTGAATCTGGAAAAATCTGCAGAAATAAGCCACAAGACATGTTTGAAACTCTGGGATTTGGCTGAAGATACCATGGAGATGTCAGTGGTGATCTTTGCAGGTCACTGCAGTTGGCACACAGGGGCCCTTTACTATTAAGGGGAATTAAGACACAAATCAATGCCTAGGAATGGTGCCAGTGAAATCACAAAAGAAGGAGAAAAGCTTAGAACCAGGAAACCTTACAGAGAGGTGGAGTGTTATATACCACAAACAAGTCTGGTAATGTTCCAGGAGAAAAGACTAAGCCACCACTTAAAACTGACATTTGTGGTTAGTTTATATAGTCTGAAGGAAAGGGGGATGGCCAAGATTTTGCATAATTAGATGTATTTCAATAGCCCATCTGTAGCCTTTTAAAACTGTGAGAAATATTTGTGCACACAGTGAGCTTCTGATGAATTCCAAATTGTTCTTGGGAAAACTACTGTGCTCCTATCTTGGCAATTTATCTGATGTAGGCTCTTTGCAATTCATCCATGTAATCACAGTATAACAGGTGAGAATTAGTGGATCAAAGTGAAATGTTCAGGAACACACAACCTATCTTTTGAGAGAATTAAAAACAAATTGCCTCTCAGCTTACCACTAGCAGAGATAGCTGCTCTTTAGTTACTGTCCAGTGAACCACATGCAGTATTTAGCAAAGAAATTAGGTTTTTAAGAAATCTCATTCTTTGAAGCATTATTTGACTATGATTTGATTTTAATTTCCTGAAATAAGTAGCAACTACTACTTGAAAAATTCTTACCAGTATCTGTTGATGTCTTTGTAGTGCTGTCTTAAAAAAAATTAAAGCTTTCCAGGAGTAAATTTTGCATCCTAGAAAGGCACTTCTAGAAAATTAATATATCATAGATTTTCTATTCAGAGGAGGACTTTCTCTGTGCAAAAGAACCCTCAAATCCCAAACAAAGAGCAAAACAAACCTACACACAAAACCTCAAACCAAACCAAAATATTCAACCCTCGTTTTAATTAAAGACAGAAAAAGAAAGCAGTCCCAAGGCATATGTCTATTGACAAAAAAGAAAAAATAAATAATTCAAAATGTTATTTAGTTTTCAGTATATGTTCATTATATATTCCATATCTGGTTTCTGGTTTAAAGTTTTAATGTTTCTGGAATGTTTATTGTAGTGTAGTCAAAGTCAAGAGAAAGGTATGACAACACCTTGCACATATTTTCGGAGTGTCTGCAGGTATGTAAAATTGTATGCACATTCATGTAAAAATATTTTACATTTTCTGTAAATTTTCTGTTAATTACTTTGATATCTAAGTGTGGTGTATATTCCTGGGAACAGAAGTTTTTATATCTCTGCCCTTTTCGCTTCAAACCAGCTCTTAATACTAACAAAAGTTAGTGGCTTTTAAAAGCATAAGCAAAAACATTAGATGGAAAATATGTATTTGAAAATTCTCTGATAGAAAATACCCTGCTTGAAAATTGAAATATTTCAGAGGAAAAAAAAAAAGTTTCTCAATTTAGAATGAGAAGCATTTTGAAAATTATAATACTTCCTGTAAGGATTACATTTTTTTGCCTATTAAATTATATAATAAAAGCATGTAACTGCACAAATGAAGTATAGAAATAATCCTGCTGCCCACATTGTCTTCCCCAGAAGCAGACCTGCTTTCCCTCATATCTGAAATACAAATCAGATAAAATAGATTTTAAAGTCCATCAGCAGGGTCTTCCTTTCCCAAACCACACTAAGTTAGCCATCACAGACATAATTTTTAATGTTACTTATATCCTTCTCTGCTTTCATTCTCTTCAACTGAAAATAAGAAAGGAATGAATTATAAAGCTATCTTAAAATAAAAGCCCAAACAACAATAACTTTTTTAAAAAATTGCAAAATTACCCCTGTAACCCCTTTCTTTTTCTATAGAGTCACTAAGTGTGTCAGCTGTTCAGATTCCCTATTCCTTCTGCTTATCATCATCCCCTTCCCCACTGTGCAGCCTCACAGAAACAACTTCATTAGCTGCTGTTTACACCCAAGGTTCTTTCAGAATGCTTCTTTCTGTACATCTAAATCAGAAAGATGAGGAAAAATATTTAATACATGCAGAGGGCTTCATGGAATAAAAGTGTAATGCTGGAGCTATGTTCAATGGCCAGCATAAGAAGGGCTCAGGAATTCTCTTCTTACTTGATAGTTGTCACTGGAGGTGAGGTTAGCTCCTGATTTTAGCACTTGAGAAAGTAAGGGTCCATTCAACCAGCCAGCATTCCAATCTCAGATTACTAGATTAAAGGTCAAACTCAAGTTTTTACCTCGTGTCTCATCTTGTCTTCAATATTCAGAATCCCATCATTTTTCTACTTGTATGGGATCAGGTCAAACCATCAGCCATAAGTGCAAAATAGTAGACAGCAGAATATAATTCAAAGAGGAGATCAATCTTTAGAGGCTTTGGGGTTTTTTGTTCTATCAAAATATCAGAAAGTGCCTGGTGGCTTTGCCCTGGGAAGAAATAATCTCATTCTGATATCATGACTAGAAGATCATCACCTCCAAGTCCTATAGATATAAAATGTATTCAGGCTTCACTAAGCCCATCCTGCATCTCACCAGTACTTATTTCCTCAATTTCTTCTAAAATTACCTATTTTTGCATCTCTACAGTACTGAAAGGGAGAGGAAGGAATACTAGCTATTTCAATGGGCTGCAGCTACTATAATGTGCTATTACAATGTATACCATAAAATCCTGTTTTGGCAGAACCCATGGATTTTATGATATAATAGAAGAGTGCCAAATGTATATCTTTAATCCTAATGACTTCTATTCTTTGCAAAGAGCTAAACATCTGTAAAAGGATATTAGAATTTTATATGAGAAAAAAAAAAAAAAAAGAAAAAGGAAAAAAGCTTGGTTTACCTTGCATTAGCATTTAATGAAGCAGTAGATTATAAAACTCAGAACAAATTAAGATTATGAAGTTGCTTCCAAAATTTAAGAAATCTTCAGATATTGAAAAAATTTTGCAGTATCTACAGCCAGGACTTAAAAAATTATAGGACATTAAAAATCAATGAACTGTTTAAATTTTCTGTACATTCATGTGGAAATCATTACAGTGCTATTTTTGTAGTGCAAGACAGTGGCAATTAAGGAAAAGAATTTAAATACAGAAAGAAAAATTCAACCAATGCAATTAAACATAAAAGTGTGTTCAAGAAAACATCCCACATTAGCGCAAAATCAAAGTATGTTTGCTAATTATTAGAAAATAAAGAAGGTTCATTTTCAACTTGTTTTATATCTAGGTTTTATTTGTGCTTCTTACACTTTACACTGAGCTAGCAATTAGTACCAGAAGTCAATACAAGTGCTTGAAAACCTACTCATGTTAACTAAATATAGAAACTGCAACTTTGCTTCTTTAGTGATATTTAGAAGTTTAAAAGTTTCTGGTAATAATGCTAGCAGCTGGGATAGAAAATGAAAATTCACAGGGGAAAAAAATAACTTGAGAAGAAAATAGGAAGGACGCAATTCATCTTCAAAGAATGCTGTAATGATGGTGATGTGACAGTGAGTGTTTGTTTTCCCTTATTGCTTTCCCCATGCAAAAAATCCAGACTTGCCCCTTCTGAACAACTGATTAAAATCATCAGTCTCTGATGTTAATTCCAGTTAATTCTGTAGTCAAAACTTTGTTATTGCCTGTTATTACAAATCTAGGCAGATTTTTGCAGAGGTAGGGTTTTCTTTGCTACACATACAGAAAGCTAAGTGCATGAAATCTGGAATGCATTGCTTTCTCATTTTGAACTAACATTACTTACTGTTTGATCAGAATAGGTAGGTAGGTAGGTAGGTAGGTAGATAGATAGATAGATAGATAGATAGATAGATAGATAGATAGATAGATAGATAGAGATAGAGAGAGAGATAGAGAGATGTATATCTTAGGTATAAAAATAGCATGGGTTTCAGTTGTTTTCTCTGTCTTCTGAGACAGCCTAGCATCCAGAATTTCAGTGCCTGTCTTTGACAAAACACTTCAATGGCTATGTCAGACTTTAAACTAGGTTTTATACTTTATTAATCTTGGAGTAATTAGTTTCTGTCTTCCTCATTCTTAAAATCTGACCAAATCTCCATGCTTCTCTTCTGAGGCAACACTCATCCTCTCCTAAAGGATGCTGAACAGGTCTGGGAAAAAAAGGATATTTCAAACAGAATATAAAGAAGTCTGACTCTATCCCAGCTCTCAACATAATTACTTATGTTGAGTTCTGCATCGATGCTACTATCTAGATGGCTACATGTATTTTAAATGCCTTTTTTCTTAAAGAAAAAATCCATTATCCTGGGTTTGAATTTAAATATAAGCAGAACTAGGTAAGTCAGGTAAGTGGGGAGAAATATTTCTCAGGGAAGAATGGGTTTTATGAATACAGTTCCCCATTTATGAAAATGTTGGATGCAAGAGTTTCTACCCTATAGATTTTAGTAAGTGATTTGAATTTTTCTGTCTTCTCTTTTAGCTTTATTACCTAAAAGTTAATAACCACTTTTCTAAAAAACATTAATTATTTACAAATGTAAGGAATTAAAGAGCTTATCTTATATTTTGCTGATTCAGGTTATGCACATTTAATGTTGAAAAAAGGTGAATCTAAAATGTTATTAAAAATATTTTTGCTGTGATTTGTACCAATTTATTTCTGAAAGGAAATTAAAAATGTGGAAAAGTAATCTAATATTTGATTGCTGTTTTTAAAATATAATTTAAAAATGCTGTATACAAACTAAATGAAAAATATGTGTATTCAAAAAACCTGGAGTACTTAAAATAAAATATTAATGAATTAATTTCTTTTTGAGGTAGTTGGGTTATATCCAGTTTTATCAACACATAATTCTACAAACATCATATCTCAGCATTTCTAACCCATTTTTTTATTCATGGATCAGGAAAGGAAAGCAAGCTTTCATATTTTGTCTGTCAACAAATTTTGTCTGTTAACAAGATGGTTTAAAGCTAAAAAGAAGCAAAGATCATGTCTGCATCTGAAGAACAGTCTATGGCTTTCAAAAACTGGGTTGTGCAGTCAATGGTGTTCTTAATTTACACAGTTTATTTCTTTAAAATTACAGTGGCTTAAATGCATTTCCTGCATAATATTTTTGTTAAATTTAAAATTTTATCAAGGACATTAGAATAATTTTATACTAAAATATGTTTGGCTTGTTATTTCTTTTTTATTTTGACATATTTGCTGTTTTTGTTTTATTTTTTTTTTTAAACAAGACGGTGTGTGTTTAATTGAAGAAAAAAAAAAATCAGCGGGTTTTCTTTGTGTTCCTCTCCACCATGTATATTATATACTTTTTATTAGGAACATTCATATTGATGAACATCTTATTTTTTATATTCTGTTATTCTCATTTTTCCATTCTAAATTTGTTCTGTGAATCATTTTCTATTGAATGGAAATCATAGGAAACAAATCCAGAGAATAAAACATAAGTTTAACTAGTTGTGAAATAAAGAAAAAACCCTGAATTTGCAGAAATAGATTTGCTATTTTGTCACAGCAGTGATTAGCCTTATTTTCTCCAGAAATATGGTGTCTGGATCAAAATAAATGAATATAGGTTAAAAAAAATGTATTAAATTATTGACACCTTGTAAATCCATATTGCATCTGAGTGCCAGCCTGACTATAAATGTGGAGATGGGTAACACTGGAGAACTTCAGGTTTGGGCCCTGCTGTTCACCACCAAGTCCTGCCATCTGCGCTGCAAACATTGGAATGAAGTGTGTAAGACTCCTCTTGGATGTGCAGAGATGCAACTGCCTGTGCAGGAGCAGCACAGAGATGTGGCCCAACTCTCTGGCATGGTGTGTGCCAAAGCAATCCCCACGTCACAGAAAGGCAAGACACAGATTTGGAACACAACATTGGAACTGCTTCAGAGCTGCATACAGTTTTTTTCTACCCTGTTCTACATGTTGGAGTTTTCTAAGATTTTGAAATGCTTTGGACAACTTACACATCTTCAGTTTTTAGACAGAACATGTATTATCATCAGTAGCTTCAGAAATTAATTTACTTCCATGTGTTATGAAAAAGAAGAATCAGAAATGCACATTTCTGTTTCTCTTTGCAAACCTTCATGATAGTACAGATGAATAATCAGCTAAGTCTGAGTCCTGTGCCTGACTAATATTAAAATGTCAGGGCTCCATGGAAATGCCAGTGTTCTTTGCTCTGTTCTTCAGTGACACAGTGGTTTAAACATCCCTCTTACTTTCAAAAAGGGATCATGTATCTTGACAACAACATGATGTAGAAATGTGGTAAGGTCTTAGAACAGGCATTCCAGGCTATCCAGGTCAGGGTCCAGGGCTAATAAAATCCTGGTGGTTTGTGCTCTCTCATATCCATATGTAGCCCCCACAATGTTCCCATGAAAATACCAGTCATAGTCAAAGAAAAAGACAGGATAGTGCAGACACTCATGTAATTTGTCTTCAAAAACTTGCAGAATGCAAGTTTTGCACCCTAGTGAAGGCTTTACTCTTTC
The DNA here is from genome assembly GCA_030060385.1 of Muscicapa striata striata. NCBI lineage: Eukaryota > Metazoa > Chordata > Aves > Passeriformes > Muscicapidae > Muscicapa > Muscicapa striata. The sequence goes on along the minus strand of JAREIS010000141.1, from coordinate 2,074,892 downwards.
TAGTTTGCAGAATGGTCTTTGACATGAAGGTTGATTCGTTCTGGCAATTTAATTGCAGAAATGCCTTTGACCAGAAAAAAAAATAATTAGGTAAATACTTACCTGTTTGGCTTTGTGTTTTACTTCATGTAACTCTTGTAATGTCTTTTGTGGGTAAAAATGTAAATCACTAGTAAGTAGCAAACAGTTCTAATAAACCTCATCAGTGTGTAAGAGGGATTTAATGTTTTATAGCCGAATATTTTTTCTGCTATTATAATCAATCAATTAGGATTGTAATTACAGTTTCATTAGCATGATTATAGTTTAAATCTGTCCATTTTCCCATTTAATAAATAAGTATGTATTCATACACATATCCTTATTTTTACCAGGGTCTACAATTAAGCCCATGAAAATAATTTCAGATAGAAATTTCAGCTGAGTTTTTTTCCTCTGTCTTTTATTGTTGTTCTTGAAAATTCATCATTTTGAGCTTACTTTCAGACATTCTGGCCATTTCTAATATGAAGAACATGGTCTTTAAAATTTAATTAAAACTTCCACATTTTCATTCTGTTCAAGTGATTGTGTCATTCCAGAATAGTTTTTTTTTTAGCTAATTAAGAGCAAGTAATTTTTATTGAATAAGTATTTTCTCATTCTATTAAAAACTTGTTAACAAAGAGTAAATTCACTTCAAGCAATCAGTACATTATTTCATTTTGAAAACTTCGCCATGATTATTAGTGAGTCAGATGAATGCTTGTGGGTAACACTGACCTTGACAGAGCAGAGATGACATTACAGAACTATAAAGGATAGAAAAACATCCCTTTGGAAAAACCTCCAGAGAGGCTTTGTGGCCATTGCATCAGAAAGAAAAAAGCACAAATAATGAATCAAAATTTTAAAAACCATCCCAAATAAAAAATATTATTAGGAGCATGCTTGAAATCATTGTTGTTCACTAATAATGTCAGTCATCACTGTCAGTGAATGTACAAATTTTCCCACATGATATCACACAGCATGGGCAAAGTGCTGAATTAGAAGTAAAGATAATGGAGTCTGCAATCCAGAAAGGGTTCCTTCTTAAATTTAAGGTAAAAATAAATCTATAATACAAATGTCTTTTTTTTTTTTTTTTTTAATTTTTTGGAAGCTGGGAAAAGTATATTGAGAAAATGTTATATTCAACACTTCTTTGACATATATTATGAAAGGTGACAACCTCAAAAGCTGTAGGTGGGATGTAATTAGGCTTTATTATCCCCATTTTACAGATGGAAATCTGAGACATATACCAATCAAAAGCTGCAGAAGGCAGAGATTATAATACAGAAGCCATTTTTTTTTTCCTGGCATAAAAGAACTTCCAGTGATTTTATTAAGCATTATCTATATCTCACTCGGAAAAAAAAAAAAAAAAAAAAAAAAAAAAAAACAAACAAACGATCAAAAAGAACTCTCAGTTTTACCAATCCTCAGTCCTACACTACATCCTCCAGCAGTTTATACTGCCTTCAGGCAAGTCGCCTTGTTGGGAGTGTTAAAGATGCTTTACACGGGTTTTAGGGTTTTAGGTGTTACACCATAATGAGATGATCAATGGGGGTTCCCACTGGGGTCTGGGTATCCCACAGAGCTGAATTCCTCAGGAGTGGTAATTGCAAGCTCTCTTCTGTCTGGAGGATCTAGGTGTGAGAACAGGCAGCTGTGTGATTCAGTCAGTAAATTCTGCAACCTGGAGGAGCCGATTAAGGAGGTCTGAAAGGACGAGGGGTGTGTCCAGCTGCATTTTTAAAGAGAGGGTGCTGGAGATCACATTGTATGTGGAGTTGTGCTAAACAGCTACACTCAGCAGGATTTTGGTTTGAACAGGGTCTGTTTGTTTGAAACATCCCAACAAATTAAACACATTTTAAATCCTGGAGGATGTGTCTATGATTATTAACACCTAAACGGCAATCTGAATGAGCAAGAAAGAGAGATTGTCTTTCTTAGAATTTCTCTGCTTAAGACTTTTGTGTGTCTACCCATAATATTCCTGGTTGTCCAAAATACATGTTTTTTAAGAAGAAGGAGGAAAAAAAGGACAAACAAATGCTAGTATATGGAAATTACCTACTTCTGTGAAGATGCAAAGTACTGCAGATGCTGCTCATAAATGTATTTCTATATTCTTCTGACACTGAATCTCTCTAAGTATTGAATGTTTTTTGGTTTTACAAGGAAACGTTTCCCATGTTATACAACGTTTTGTGGGCAGACAGTTATTGTTCTTTGCTCTGTTTCACCCAGAAATATAAATTTGTGCCTGAGCTGTCATCAGAAAGTGATGCACCCATTAAAAAGCACACTTTAAACTTCGTGGTAAACACGTTTTTTTAAAGTTCTTTAGAGTTACAATCTCCATAATTGATATGTCTTATGTAAATGAAGTATAATAACAGCATCTCTTCATTCACTGCTGAAATGCAGCCACCCTCAGCAGGGAGATGTGGTTCAGCAGGGCACAGCAGGACAGTCCCTGGAATTCCAGTCAGCTGGAATTTAAGGTAGGCTGTGTGTAATTACTTGCATTGAAATCTGGTAGACACTGCAGACCTCCTACACATTTTGTTTTGTATGATCCACATTATGAGGAGTACCTTCAGTTGATATTAGCACATCTTATTGCTAAAAAAAAAACAAAAACAAACCAAACAGACAAAAAACAAACAAACAAACAAAAAACCCAAGCCCAAAAGGTACTAAACTCTTCTTACTCATAGCATAACCTGCCCCATGCAAGAAAAAGCTTCCTTCTGGCTACAGCAGGTCCTCTCTGTTCTGATGAACTGCCACAGAAATTCTTCTATTAACGCTGCTCAGTCATAACACTTAAGGGAAGAAATGCTTTGTTACCATTGGATTATTCTTGAGAAAGTGTTCTTGAGAAGTTTTACAATCATATCTAAAAAGCTTTATTTCCTTCTAGATTTACTTGAACCTTCACAAAGTATTTAATTTAAATGACATTGATTCAGTCTTCTTACAGTTTGACTGGTAAACCTACATGTCTGAAGAGGCAGATTCATTCAATTCCTACATCGAAGATTTTGGAGTGTTCCTGTATTTTGGAGGTGCCCAGACAGGAGGTCTAATCCTGTATTCCAAGTTTTTTTCTCTTTTGCTCCCAAAGTTGTTTACCCCTCTTTTTTCTTAACTCATCTTTATATATACCTAGTGCCAAGTTAGCCCTTTTCTAACTTATCCAGCAGAATCTTTGGGGCTGACATGACACAGTTTTCCTTCAGGCTCAACATCCCACTCAATGATGTCAGTCTGAATGTCAAAGCTGAACAGGTTTTGGCTATTTTGGGTTCTCCCATGAAAATTTTAGATGCCACAGTCACCCTCAGTGATTGCCCCTTAAACTGGCATTTTTTGTCAGAAAGATTATTGCCTTGTATAAAAAAATACTTCTCTCTTTTCCCCTATCCCACTTATGCCTGCATATAATTTATTCTTCTATCATGAAAAAAAAAAAAAAAGGTTTGCTTATTTTAGTTTTTTTTTTTTTTTTTGATTTCTTATAGTCACTTAGTCACTTGTATATACATAATATTGTACAGTATTAGCTGAATTTAAATGTATAGGTAATAAATTCCCACGTGGAAAGATGTTTAGATACACATTTTTCTTAGGTGTATTTATAAATAGAGTTAGTTATCTTTTTCTGTGTATGAGCAGTATTGTAATGTCATCAATGACTGCATAAGTTAGAACCAGTGCTGCTAAAATCTGGTGGTACCCTGCACAGATGATGAGAGTTCTGTAAGAATTGAAAATTCAATGGAAAATGTAGGTAAGTAAAAAAATTTTGGCGAGAAACTTCCAGCAGCTCTTGTGATTCATAATAGAAGTTTATATAGTTTTAATTCTAATTTTCAATTTCAAAACTTTGTGGTTTTGGGATTTTGATTGGTTTGATTTTTTTGTTGTTTCCTTTTATTGTTATTTTTAAATAATTAGTTTGAAATATATTTCAGGATGTGGGTATAGAATTTAATGAACACAGTGTACACTCATGAAGTAATCAAACCAAGCAAAAAAAAAAATTACCTCACTTTTAATTGGTTTAAAAAATCTCTCATATTCTAGTCTCTTACTTAAATTCAGGTAGATCATCCTTAAAATTTGTCTTTTATATTATTAATTTAACCTTCCAAGTGGAGTAATTGCTTCTATGGTGTCATCTGTTTACATCCATTTTCTATCAGTGGTAATAAAATGATTTTCATTCTTTTATATATCTGTTCAGATTTTATTTTTACTTTTGTCCCCACAGTTCTCAGCTGTCTTAATTCAAGACCTTAAATAGATCACAAATTAAACTATTCAACTTCAAAAATTACCATTCTTTACTCCATGAGTGTCTCTGTGACTAATCAAAGGCAAGATAAACCTTGATTCAAACTAACTGTGTTCTGCAGTCCCTGAACAGGGAATTCTGTGTCTGTCTTGTATGTTCCTTGTTTGCAGAATTGTCTTTATTTCCATTTGAAACCCTACTGCTTTTATGCATTTAAAGTTCCTGCCACAGTTATTCCTCAGAAACAAATAAAAAAGAAAACAAGCAATGTTACATTATATATGTAATTAACATATGTTAATAATGTTAATAAGTTCTTGTTAACAAAGGTTTAATAAATGTTGAGTTTCCAATATGAATTTTGTTTACATATATGATTTTGGGAAATAGAACAGATATCCTGTTACTAGATTATGTGAACAGTGCCCAGAGGAATATGTTCTACCAAAATTTCTGTCTTTCATTGGTTTGCTAGCTCAGTAGAATTACAAATATTGGTCAATGAAATCCAAAAATTCTCCAATGCCTTTTTTTTTTTTTTTTTTTTCCTGATGCATGCAAAAATTGAGACTGTCAGGATATATAAGTACTGAAATATAAGAAAGGTGCCCAAATATATCAGTCTGATGCTGAAAGAATCTAGCTTTGCTTTGTTTTCAATGGGGTCAGGAAGACCCTCTGGAAATTTCTTCAGTTGTTCACAAGACAGAAGAATTGATAAATAAGGCGATTAATGAGCACTACAATGTCAGTAATCACACCAACAGTTATTTGTGGCCAAGTGTCTAAGTCTATAAATTGTATGTTAGATACTTGAACGGGGACTAAAGACAGAGAGAGAAAGCTGCACACAGTATTTTGCTTCCTTTGTAATGCATTATGGATCAAGAACACACAGCTGACTGGCATCAGATTTTGGAGAGCAGGGTGGTCCTTGAGGAGTGTCTGCACCATTCAGTCACAGAGTCCTTGAGACACCTGTAAGTTTTTTGTTGCAATACTTTGCCTTGAACAGCTTCTCTACTCTTTTTTGGTGATGCCTCTTCCACATTGAATCCTGTTTTCTTTGGAAGCAATTTATACATTCTGTCAATTTACTGTCACACATGATGAAAATGTATTTATTGAGGGTGAAGCAAGCTCTACAGACACCATTCTTCAGCAATCATGTCCATACTCCTCTGAGGTCTATGACTGTGAAACAAATTGCAGCTATTCTATGAAATCCAAATAGATATATGTGAAAACATGTATTACTGCAATACAAATATTTAGATTAATTTTTGCAGCATTTTAAAAATAAAAATCAGTTTGCTGATACAATATTGAGTAAAGATTTTTTAAACTTCAAGTTAATGGAGAATTATAAATAAAGAGGTGCTTGCGTTTTAATTTGAGATGAGGCAAAATTTCAAATTACATTATCATATTTCTGATATGCATGCAAAATTAATGTAGGGAAATTGGGCACAGGAGTCAACAGGTTTAGAATAAAACTCTGATGAGTTTGAGATGTTATTGTATTGTCTTAATTATCAGTGTAGTTTTTTCAGATTCAAGAACAATAAATCACAATCCACATAGTAAACCAAAGAAAGAAACAAAGACACCAACAATCCAGTTGAACAGATAACAATTCCTTGATTAATTTATATAGAATGCATAAAAGTGAATGAAGTTACATTCTGTGGCTTCAGGTATCTTGTTTTAGTCTTATATTTAGTCTTTCAGCATTATTCTGTTTATCTGTAACCCAGAGTAACAAGACTGCAGTGGAGTCCCCATGCTTATCCCCATTATTGTTCACAGATAGATAAAATTAAAATGTGTAAATAGTAATGATTATGTATTGCTTAAATATGAAGGTGCTGTGCTAAAAACTCGCTGTATTAATATATAAACATTAAGGACTATTTACTCAAACTAATGGCAGATAAATTTGGTGTCACTAAGGACATAAAGGAATTTTTAGCCATTGCAAAATTAAGAAGACCAAGTATGGAAACATTTTCATGAGAGTTCCAGGAATCCTATGTAAGAATTTCCAAATAATGATTTTTATATTAATAGGAAAATTAATAGTGAGTATTGAGAGAAACTTTGTCCTTGCATTGAAGCAGTTCAGTAGACAATTAGAGCTATTAAAAAAACATCTAAGACTAACCTCAGAGGAACAGCATCCCAAATCTCAGAAGGAAAGGATAGAAAACATAAAGTATTCTTAAGAACGATTTTTAGCTACCTCTTTGAATATCAGATTAGGTCTTCTGTCATCATAGTTCCTACATTAACTGCTACTTAGTGAGCACATCAATAATTGAAGCAACACACAGTTTAAAATTCTGAAATACCACTTATATATGTTGTCAATATGATTTCATTATACATATATATATATATATATTGCAGAGAAATACTTAATTTCCTTATCTATCTTATATTTCAAAAACACCATAAATACATGAATTTTCTCTTGGTTTCTTTTTCATTTCGTTGATTTTTTTTTTTTTTTTTTTTTTTTTTTGTACTGCAGAGAAGTTTTTTTTACTAAAACCAAATGTCTTTATTGTCATACTTGATGTGAGACTTCAGGCAAGAATAATGGACTACTTAGTATGTCTTATTCAGTACATTTGTACAATTTTTGGGTCTGAGACTGGGATTACTGGCACTGATGTTTAGGATTTATTTAGCAACTTTTATGGAGCTGAAAATTGCTGGGTTTTTTAAATCCAGGACCAGTAAAACATCTATTTACTCTGTCTCAACCCACAAAGTCTTTTTGCATTGGGATATTTCATTTTCTGACCAGATGAGCACTAGGGTTAGGGTTAGAGTTGGGTTTTTCAGTGAAATCTTGGTTAAATGCATCATGTCAGGAGGCAGAGGAGGTTGGCTGCTCCACGTGACAAGGACAGGCAGGTGCCAGGGGAGGCATCAAGCACAACCTCACAGGCTCAGGGTACCCCTATGAGGGTGGGAGAACATTTCATGATGACAAACTCATGTGAGTTTGAGTCAGAACTTTCAGGCAACTCCAGTGTGATGACACCAGGCCAAGGACCTTCTGAGAAGTCAGCCTCTGGCCTGGGTCCAACCACACTGTGTGTCAGGTACTGTATTTCTAACTCTGTGTTAGCCATCACAGTTGTTGATTTTACTTTTGGAAGAGTTATACAGAGGATGTTTACCAGGCAAAGGAAAATGTTTACTTAGTAAAGAGTCATGGAAAGAGGATATATAAACACAGAAATAAGTATTTTCTGTAAAAACAGTCCATATGTTGATTTAATGTTTAATTTCTACTCTTCCTTTCATTTTTTTGTTTTCAGGACTCCTCAATCCCATTCCAATTATTTTAGAAACTCTGAATGCAAGACTGATGACTTCCTTTCCTCTATGGGTGAAGATGATGTTGTCAAAGACGATATTTCAAATTATTGTTGTTCCTACTACTTTTTAAAGAATTGTATCCCATATTCTACAACTCTGACCTCAAGAATTATCCTAGCATCTGAATAAATGTGATTAACTGCCTTTATTATTGTTTTAAAATCAAGTTCATGCATGTGCTAACACCCCAAAGCACCCAATCAAAAGCGATGTTCATAAGATTTATCTAGAGCTACCTATTATATATTCTCAACTATTTTAAGACAGATCCACTTTAAACTAAGCACCAAGTACTCACCTAACACCCACTTAGCAGAAGTGGGTTCTTGCAGTGAGCAAACTGTGTACTGTATAAAATTTTAGTGCACAAAATCCTAATTTGTATTGTTGTAGAAAATTCAGTCATTTTCCCAGTGTGAGTGTAGTAAATATGTAATGCATGTATCAAGTGTATAATGCTAACAAATGAAGCTAAAGATCACTTTGGCTAGTCCTTAAAACTGAATAGAATACTTATAATGTATATTTTTTTTCCCTCCTAAGCGCAGGCTATTACTGTAAACAGTAATGACCATCTTTTTAGCATTCTGTTATCAATGTAAGCTCCTTAATGAGTGCAGATCTACTAATCATGACACATTAAATGGAGCCTGTGATTTCATAGCTTTTCAGAATATTCAGATAATTCCACTGAAAATCAAAACATACACCTGATTTTTAAACTCCTGGAAATTTGAGGTTTTTAATAAAATCCCCAATAAGGACAGTATGTGAAAGGCAGAGAAAGTGTTGGACAGGTGCCACTAAACATCCAGGGCTACCTACTAACTATTTAAAAAATTAAAAAAAAATTTAGACTTTACAACCAGAAGTTTAAACAAGGTCTAGTCTGCATGCATTTGAAGAGAAATTATACCCAGAAAGTGCTTGGAGTACAGGGCACACTCTTAACAGGGTGTGTTCCAGTTACAGACCTTAGAAGTCTGCTTATCAGTTTGAAACAGACACTTTTGTAGAGAACTGAATGCACAAATGTTTCTGGTACCTAGCTTATTAGAATTATAATAAAACTAGTCTGTCAGTATTTAATAAGGAAGTGTTTATTTAAAATTCCTATCTTCAAATGCTACAAGTACAAACCAGTGAATCTTCATGAATCTTATGATACAGCTAGTTAAGCATGACTACTATCTTTTATGCCTAAAGTAATGCTGCTGGTGAAATTCAGTGGCTTGACATGGGCCACACCAAAAGAATCAGTATTGGAGCTGATGAGATTAAAAATGGTCCCTTGGCTTTGTTCATGCTTCAGAACAATTTTGTGCTTCCCTTGTTTTTTAACAATTTTTTACCCATGTCTATCTGAAAGCATGACTTTCAGTACAGCTGCTGCTTGACTTGCAATGTTCTATATCCAAATATCCTCCTGGATGAAGAGAGAATGGCAAAATCTCTGCATGAGAACTCTGTCACAGAAATACTACATTTTCCTTTTCCTGTGGTCTAGGAGTAAGCTCTTTAAACATGGCTTTTCTCTCTGTCATGAGAAACTATAAGTCTCTGAAAGATTTTTTTTTTTCTTTAGTGATGGAGGGGTGTTGCATGTATCATGGCCAAAGGGAAAGAGTTTGCACAACCTTTTATTAAACTGGGAATGCCAGATTTTCAAAAGTACACAGAAGCAAAATATAGTTTTCTTGGGTAAATATTTATTTGGTTTGGAGGAGATATCTTTCAGCATCCAATAAAGAAGTACATTCTGGAAAATACAGTCCTTTGCTCATATTGATTTATTTCATGAAGCCTGAGAACAGACTTGAGAATGACTTGATGCTGTTGACTGAAATAAGTAAGTTGCAACTGGTATTACAAATACTGGAGGAACTAAAAAAAAATGAAATAACATTGAGGAATCATAAATGTGCCATTCAGCCAAGGATGGATATTTCTGGAATTGTGTTGAGTGGGGATTGCTTCATCATAAAGCAAAATGGTTCCTTTTGGAACACTGCCCAGACTTACCTAACTGTATTAACTCCAAGTAGATATTGCTGCATAAATGTCAGGGCAAAATGAGCAATGGTAGACTAGACAGGGCCCTGAGACAAGTGTTTTAAATAAGAAGTGTTTCACACTACCACCAAATCTGACTTAAGGGAGAAAATTAGATACTAGGATATCACAAGTAAAAATTTTCATAAATAAAAGTTTGATCAGAAACATTATCTTGTGTGATTTATGGAAAGGAGCAAGATTGTTTTCCCAAAAATGGACATTTCAATGGGTTTTCCAAACCTTCAAATGCAATTTAATATATTTGAAATGTTTTGGAATTTGAATGCCTTCTTTTAAAGTTACTTATGATATATTATTGAAAGAGAGCAAAAAGAATATACAGTAAATATGGTTTTCATTTGGGATTTTTTTGTGTTAAATCTGATGGAATATCATTCAATTGCAAGGTACTGAGGGTAGAACTACCTGCAAAAATCGTTATTCTAATACATACCTTCTAAAAATGGAAATCTTTCACACCAATTCCTTCCACAGTTTTCCTCAGGTGATGTTTAATGTAGTTTTAGTTATCAAAAGAAAAACAGTGTTCTAGCTGTACTTCATCTATGTTCCACTCTATATCCAGGACTGACACAAATATACAATGTAAGTTACCCTTGCTCCAGACACTTCCATTGATGCAAAACTACACTTTTTGACTCAGATGCAGGAATGCAAATCTAAGCTTTTCAGCACATTTTGATTTAGTAAGGATTTTAACATGAGTTCTCCTATTTCCCACTTGCTATCATGGTTTAACCTCATGCAGCAACAAAATACCATGCAGCCACTTGCTCAGTCCCCCATCAGCAGGATCAGGAAAGAACAGAAAGAGCAAAAGCTGGAAAAATTGTGAGTTGAGATAAAGACAGCTCAGTAGGCAAATAGCTGCACACACAAGCAAAGCAAAACAAGAAATTCAGTCACTGTTTCTGGAGGGCAGGCAGGTGTTCAGCCCTCCCCAGGAAGGCCAGGATCCAACAAGTGTAACAGTGACTTGGGAAGACAAAACATCACCCACCCAAAATATCCTCCCCTTTCCTCCTTCTCTCCTCCACTCTATATCCTGAGCCTGATGCCACATGTTTTGGAATATCCCCCTGGTCAGTGGGGGTCACCTGTCCTGGCTGTGTCTCCTCCCAGTTTCACACCAGCACGGCAGTACAAAAATCAGGAAACACACTTGGCTCTTACATGGCTCTGTGTAAGCCCTGCTCAGCAGTAACAAACCATTTTAAATTATCAACCCTGTGCATTGTGTGTATTAACACAAGTCCAAAACACATCTCCACCAGGCACCGGGAAGGAAATTAACTCTACCCCAGCCAAAATCAGCACCATTGTCATACAGAAAAAGCAGCTCCATTAAAAGACTGAATAATAAGACTAAACAAATAAAAATCTGTTCAATTCATTTTAGCTATATTTGGCTTTAATTTTTTTTTCCTAATTTCAAATGAAGGCTGGAACACAAAAAACCCAACAAACAAACCCAAATATTTATATTTTTGTGTGCATGTATAACTTATTATTATCTTTTTTTTTTGATATATGATGTGCTGTATTATTATGAAAGACAGAAACTTTCTTCAACCTTTATAAAGTTTAGTTAAGTACCAGATCTGTATTTTTATATCACATTCCACACCTATTGCGAACATATAAAATTATTCATTTAAATCGATTTATTAAATATAATATTCTGAAGTTTAGAAAGTACTAGGATGGCTATTTTTAGGATTGATTTATTAAACATGTCATACATTTCCTTGATACATAGACTGAATCTTTAACACCTTAATCTAAAATACAAAGGACACATCAAAAGGTGAGAACATGCTGTATAACTATTCATGTGTGTGAAGAAAAATTATTTGTGAAAGTATTTCTTCATGAGACAAGAGACTGTTCTAAGAACAGAAGCAAAAGGTTTATCAGAGCAGAAGCAAAAGTCTGAATCTGAGAGTTGAAAACTAATGTAAAGCTTCTGAGAATTGGAAAAAGTAAAAGATGTGGGGAAAGAATTGTATGCAGGGGAAATACATGCAAAAAGAATGGAGGGACAGTTTGATTTATGTCCTTGATGATCAACAATCTTGCAAATTTAAAGAAACAAATTTAGTGAATGATGTAGGACTGACAAAGAGCAAATTCAGATATAGCAGTAACTAATGATAAAACCCTTCTGAAAGAGGAAAAGTTGGTACTCAAGTGGAAACTGAAGTAAATGTATTCTTTTCAATAGTCTCAAACTGAAGACATTCTCCAGCAGCAATTCCTAACATGCTTTAGCTTAGTTATAAACTACAGCATTTCTGGCAAATTTGTTTGGTAATCAGTAAATACAAACCACAAATAAGTAAATCCACTGAACTGCAGACATTGTTGGTACTAACCCCCACTTGAACACTGTATTTTGCTATATACCCACAGGTCATTGACTCATAAAAGAATTTCATCAAACCTGGATGTTCCAGTCATGTTGAAGAATTTCCAAGTATTTTCACATTGCTGAAACATATTCCAAAACTCCACTTTACATTTTAAATAGTCTGGTCTAAAACTACTTATAAGACATTCTCCAAGACATAGAAGAGAGTTTTGTTGATCTCTGGGAATAGAATTCTTCTGCCAGCACAGAAAGGGAGCTTTTTTTTCCTGACTAGTAGCTATGTCTGGTTTCACCAAGAGCTTTACATGTCTAATTGTCTCATCATCTGTCACACCAGTGGCCAGGAGCACAAACCAATAAAAGGAATCCTGTCATATTATTTTCTCTCTCAAACAGTGCATGCCAAGGTACAATAATAAGATACAGTGAGAAGTTACATTACTCAGATAACAATTACATCTCTTCAACTTAGGAAAAAATAAAATAAAATAACATAAAATAACATAAAATAACATAAAATAACATAACATAAAATAAAATAAAATAAAATAAAATAAAATAAAATAAAATAAAATAAAATAAAATAGTGACAAAGGAAGTGGTTTGTCACTACAGAACAGCTCTACTGACCTCAAAGCTGAGGAGGAGCCAGATGTGGGTTCCAGTGAGACATCTGGGCCAAGTGACCCTGACCCATGTTGCTCCACCAGCAGTAAGAGTTGAGGGGTAATAGTGGTGACTCCCTGCTGCAAGGCACAGAGGAACCTCTCTGCCAGCCTGACCTGGTGTCTAAAGAACTTTGCTGCTTATGGAAGCCTGGATCCAAGATGTTGAAGGGAGAATGCTGAAGTGTGTCCAGTAACTCTATGCCAACAACTGCCAGAAACAGGATTTAATTTTTTATGCCCCTGGAAACGATTTAAGAATGAGCATCTGCTTAGGATAAAAATCATTTTGTGGCACATGAAGCACAAGAAGGTCATCAGGAGTAGTCATCTTAGGTCCATTGGGGAAGTCATGACTGACCAACCTGAGAAACTTCAACAATGAAATGTTTTGGTAAATATTAGGAGAACAGTGGATTTGTTTACCTTGATTTCAGTAAGGAATTTGACACTGTCTCCAAGAAGATCCTCAGGGACAACTTTTTGATATATGGACTGGCCGAGAAGACAGTAAGGTGGATTGGAAATTAATGGTTGGCCTCGAGGATGGTGTTCAGTGGCACTAAGTCCAGTTGGAGGCCAGAAATTAGCAATATAGACCAGAGCTCAATCTGGTTCAACATCTTCCTAAATGATCTGGGTGAGGGGCCAGAGTGCACCTGCAGGAGATTTGCTGCAGACACTAACCTGGGAGGAGTAGCTGACATGTCAGAGTTGTGCTGCCATCCTGGGGATCTTGACAGACTGCAGAAATGAGCTGTTGGGAGCCTCATGCTGTTCAGCATGGGGAAGGGCAGAGTCCCAAACCTGGGAAGAAAAGAACCTATACACCAGCACATGCTGGAGGCCAACAAGCTGGAAAGCAGTTTTGCCCTCCTTTTAACTGTCCTGACTGTTATTGGTATATCAAAAAAGAGTATCTAGTAAATTCTAGATGTACCAAGTCTGAGACACATATTGAGTTCTAAATATCGTGTGTGGGTCTCTCAGTGACAGTTACAGAGTCACAGTAGGTCTGTGATTATTTGTAATTCAAAATATTATTGTTTAGTATTTGAGAAACAAGCTTGCAGGCTTGAGAAGTGACTTGCAGAATTTCTTCAGAACTATACACACTGCTTTTTTCTGTCTTTGCCCTGTCAGCACTCAGTTTTCATGCTTGGATAACCCAAATCTAAATGAGAAGGTCCTTCAATGATCTCAAAAATGTGTCCTGCCAGGGTCTCTGCTGCCTGTTCTCTCTCTGTTGGTAATAGATGAGCATGAATACAGTACACAGACAGGAAATATTCCTATATCTCTGATTCTTTGACCTAAGAAAGAGATCTGACACCTTTGGACCTTGTTCCTTTGTCTGAGTAAGTAAATCTTGGTCACTGTGGCCTGGTCCTCAGTACACCACTGGCACATGTAGTATCTGACTGCAGAATTTCACTGCAGAAATCTCATTCAGATCCTTCCTTATGATTCATTTCTGCATACTCTCATAGAATTGCTGTAATTATTCAGGGTGGGCTCTGGGATTTCTGGGGACAGGTGTCACTGCTCAGCTACCCTCATCCGCTCCAGTGGTTACATTGTGAAGAACCGTGGGAAAATGTGCCAGTTATTCCAGAACTCAGCACAGACCCACAGACAAATCTTCACTGAAACGCTCTCACTGCCTCTGTGTGCAACCTCCCCCAAGTTTCCAGTTTTCAGAAGCTGAGTTTTTGATAACTGCTACTTCCAAGAATTTTTTTCACAATCTCCCCCTTCAGTTAAGCTTTGCACTTAACAACTTTCATGTAACTGCAATCTCAGAATTGTAACACATCTACTCTAATTCAGTTTATGAATATGTTTTTCAATGCTCGACATAACTATGTCTTCCCAAAGGCAGCAATCCTCTTTTTTGTCTTTTTTTTTTTTTTTTTTTTTAATCTAAGCCAGGATTTTTTCCCCAGAACTAAGATATTTTACTGTAAGAGAGAAAATACACTGTCTTTTCCCACCCCCTTTTCTCTTCAGTCTAGCTATGGTGTCACTTGTGTCTGCCTAGAGTGACAACAAATTCACTTCAGCATACAGCAGGGGCAGCTGCCTTTCTCTGTGTTGTGTCATCAGTTTCTGTTAGAGACATAGAATTAGAATCAGTTTCCTACCTAAAAGCACCTGGTGTTATTTTAGGTGTCCTAGGACCTCCTTCTACTGGTCTAGAAATATGCAAATATTTTGTAGGCATTCTGTGTCATAAACATCAGCTACATGGATGTCCCAGGCATTTTGTAGCTTTCAAAATATCAACTGATGTGTGCATTTAGGGAATAAGATACTGCCCAATGAGTCATACTCATGACATGGCAGGGGATCCCACTTATGGAATTTGCATTTATGGGGCCCCTTGAAATCCCTGATTTCCTTTCAGGTAGGGTTACACACCACTTCATCTTCTGTAAGACAATATTTAAAATTATAAACCTTGATTTGCTGATATTATTGTGTAATTCTAAGAAATGTATACCTGACTCCACGGAGTTTTAATTTTAATATTTTTAAAATATTTTTCATGATGTTTCCTCCTAATACATTGAATTGAATTGAATATGACAGTGACAACTTGGCACATGTCTTAATCTACACTTTTTTGCAAAATGCTTGAACTTAAAATTCTAAACTTTTCTGTTCTTTTCAGATATTCGCTTCAGTATAGCATTTCTAGGAGAAAAAGAACCCAACCACAAACAAACAATAATAGAAGACCCATAATAAACACACAATCTCTCCTATTTTGTATGTACAGTATTGTGTTTAGTTTAGTATCCTTCAGTAAAGTTCTTTGTGAAGGCGAAAATGAAATTGGGAAGTAGGGAAGAAGGGAAGCTTCCCTTGCAGTTAACAAAGTTACCTTATCCTGCTACAGGCTGACATCTTTGACTTGTTGCTCATTGATTGCATGTATACAATATCATTTCTGTTCCACTCAAAATACCTCTATCGTTCACTCTATCTTTTTAATTGCTAAAGTGACCTTCATGTTACTGTCTTCATATGCATTATCCACTAAAGCTGGTCTCCTCATTTGAGTTGGTTTTGAATGTAGGGAACATGTTCTCTCTCTCATGCATCTGGCACCCTTAATGCTGGGATAAGTTTATTCTTAGAAATAGTATGAACATACACAGTAATTTGTTAAAGACTTTTTCTTCACTGCATATTTTTGCACTGTTTTGTGAGATTGTCTCCCCTTAATTTTTATGACATTTGTGATATGGAACAAATTTCTTGATATTCAGTAATGAATATTCATTTCAAGTAATGAAATCTAGTTTTCTATTAACTTTTCTTTGATTCTCTGCCTGTTCTCTTTCTATGCACAGCCATGACAGTCAGCACAAGACAACACGAGCCAAGGCTAATCCAGGCTGCAAGTCTGTGACTGACAAACATTGAAAATTAACTGATTTTGCACCTGTTGGTTATCATCTTGTTTCATGGCTGAAGAGTTTTGCACAAATTCTGACTCACAGATGCCTGTCAGTCTAAAATATATACTAGCATTTTTTAAAATCAGATTAACAGAAATTCTAGACTGAGAAAGATCTTTATTAGTCATGTCTTTCACTTGCAGATCTTTTGAGGAAATATCAAGAATGTCAGCTTTCTCCAAACAACATCAGATATTGATTCAAAGGCATCCACAGTGTTTCTGGACCACATTCTCCAGCTTCATGTCATCTAAATATTGCAGAGTTCTTTTGTGACATAGGTGGTAAAAAAAGCCAATTCCCTTATTTCCATGATAAATCACAGTTACTGAAACAACAATTACATCTATATTTAAAGCTTGCAAAAGTTAGCTTTCAACATTTTTAAACAAGGCTTTGTCAATCAAGAACTGGCTTAGATGAGAACTCTTCCATGTGAAACAAATCTATGCATAATAATAATTTAAAAAGAAATAAATACTAATAATTTCATAAACCAGCCAGCTGTTTAAATCTTTCCTGGATATCAGTCTTTTAACCATAACTATTCTTATCAGAGCTATCTGTCTATCTGTTATGTGTCCAGTGCCTCAAGAAAAAGCATCCATACTTCTTCCTTGACATGGGAGCACTCCCATAACTATCACCAGCAGGCAATGCCCACCAAAGCTCTCATATATAGGGTGAACCTGTAATATCTTAGTCCATCAGCATGTATTCTGTTCTTCCTCTCCTGTATGGCCCAGGATGTTGAAGCCTCACTGTGTCCTTTAAACTTACAGGAGGTAATTTCCAGACTGTCTCAATGAGAGCTTGGTCAATAGCTGCAAGTTCTGACTGAAAGGGATCAAATACAATGCCTGGAAACCTTTATACTTGAATTGATCAAATTCAAGTAACAGTGGATCAGGAAGGTTCACTCACTGGTTTTGGAGCTCCATAAGACACCTGAGGGCAATGTATTTGGGGTTTTTTAGCCCCCCCACTGCAGAATTACCTTATATCCTTTCCATACTCACTTCTGGAGCGTGACACTGATGAAATCATATCATTGAGTTGCTGGGCCTGGCCAGCCAGTGAGACTCATAACTAAAATCCAGAATATAATAGGATCAGGAAGTGCAAAGGGGAAATGTTCTGTAGAATATAAGGACCAGATAATAATTTTATTATCACTTGAGCACTAGGCTTGGCCCTCCCAGTTCTTACTAGGCCAAAATCTGAACCTGCAGTTTGTGGAAGAGGAATAGGCACTTTGTCTGAGTGTAAAGCTGGTTGGAGAAATTTGCAGAGCCAAGAATATCTTTTCTATAAAAATCTCCATAAAGAGCTCTACCCAACATACAAGGAAATTTTTATCAGGACTGAATGTCCCAGACACTATGGGGTGGAGGTTTCCATCAGTGTGATGGGACAAATTCCTCTCTCTACAAGAAAGCAGCAAGAGGTGAAAAAATGTGTTTTGAAGGGGAAAGGGGCCTTGTGGGCAGAGGTTTATGGAGAACTGTGCTGTGGAATGAAATGAAGACAAAAGTCAGAAAAATACAAGTGGGATGGACTTTGCAGTGTGTATGTGAATGGTGTCAAATAGAGCTGTCACTTCACAGAAGTCACAGTAACACTCCCAGCAACTTTATTTTGGGACTGTTCAGGGGGCCTTTTATGCACAGCTTCATGTGGTGATTCTGCTCATTATGTATTTATGTTGATAAAACAGGTACCTAGCTGCTAGGTTGTGTGATAAAAGCCTGATCCCTGTACACACTGAGGCACAAAGGGTGTCCCCAGTCACATGTGGGAATATGGATCCTCAGCAGCCTCACCACAGCCAGGCTACCAGACCTGGCAGTTCCTAACACTGAGAATCTGCAGCTGACTCTTATACATCAAATTATTAATTCAATTTCAGCAACTGACGATGCATGAGATCTACTTTTGGGGATAGTAAGGATGATAGGATAAAACATTATCACCAATACTGCAAGTAATTAAACCGTTTCTAATCTCAGATTTTGATAAAATTTTGTAGAATATTGACCTCAAACATTAACACTGTATCTTTGAAACCACTCCCAATCCAAAAGACATTTTAGCCACCATTGGAAAGAACAAATAGCCACTACTGACTGACAAAATACTGAAGCCCAGCAGAGTGCACCCTATAAAGCCATTTAAAAAAAATTTGCCAGCCTGCTTCTGTATATAATGTATTGGTGGTTTCAAAGTGGATTTACTGAGGCTAAACCATTGTTTCACAAACCAGTAAATGTCTAATGAATCTGGCTTTCAGAAGCAAGAACACTGATTACCCTTTCCAAGGCTACAATAATGTAACAAAAAGAAGTGTACTACCCTGCTTCATCTGTCTTTCAATACCCTGAAATCAGTTGTAGGCTGTTGCTCATCTCACCTTGGTCAAAAACAAGTAGGAGCTTTGAAACATGACCTGAACTGTGGAGGTGTGTCACTCTTAGCAAAGTGTCAGCAGCATCCAGCAACCTGGCAAAGAACCTACTAGAAGGTTGAAGAATAGAGAAATATTGCTCTTTGTTATGGTGATACTAATCACAATTGATGGAAGAAGAGCATGATGAGCAAGGCAAAAAAATGAGTTAGAAGGTGCTAGTTGTCAGATTTAGTTTCTTCTCCTGAGTTCCCTTTTTCCATCTTCCAATTTTCTCAACCTTGTAAGGTTTTTCAAGGACAGTGGCATATGGGGCCTGTTTTGAAGGACTGCATGTCAAAGCTAAAGGCATAAATGAAATAAGAATTCTGTCAAGTAAGTCCTCCAGCTCAGCTAACACAGAGGGAAAGCCTCTTGTGGACATCACTGAGTGCTCCAGCATGAGAAAGCAGTTTTGTGCAGCACACAGACATGATCATGAGATTTCTTATAGTCTGTGATATTAGGCAGTGAAATTTGCTAAAAGCTGACAGTTTTACAAGCTATGAATAAGAAATTCCACTTGCCCACACTGCCACAATATCTGAACAGCCTGTTCTATATATTTCTTTAGTCCTTTGTACAACCAGCTGCCATACACATATTATTTGTGAAAAAAATGCATTCTTTTTATAGAGGTGTTTCCCATATTCTGGCAGAGTTAATTGCAACACAGCATTCTTCATTTATTTAGAACTTGGTTTAATGTGTTTGCACACTTCTTATGCATATTGGTTGCTGATTTTTTTAAGGTGTGATAAAGTCTGGGAATTTTTTCTTTCTTCATCATGTTAATTTTAGTACTTTTATTTCCATATGTATGTAGTTAACATGAGATTTAACATATTTTCTTATGCAACAGTTATAACAGACAATGCATGTGTCAGCAGATCTAAAATATGTTTCTGTGAAAATATCTCATAAAATAATAGCATGATATGGTAAAAAAAAAATTCAAACTAAATAGGATGAACTTACCAACATTTTATTTAAATGCTCCACAATGGAAGATCCTGTGGCTTAAGACATGATGTATTTTTTAATATTTTCCCTTGACTCATTTAACCAGGTTTGTTGCTCTTATAAAAAGGTTTAATTTTATTCTTTCTGTGTTGATGTAAATATGCATTTTCCATCATGCTGCCTTAATTGAGTCAATAGAAATTTTATAGATCTGTTTTAACTATCATATTTTGCCTTTTGGTGGCTTTTCCTACCAAAGTATTTATTTTCTCATATAGCATAGTTTCATAATTTCATATATGTTAATTGTAGCTTCTCCAATTAATTTCTTGGCAGGAATATCATTTAGGCTAGCAGCATCCATTTTCACTTTATATCTGTGCCATTAGTATAGTATTAACTCAATAAAAGCTGTACAGACAACACAAGTATTTGTATAAAAAAAGTTGCAATTTTCTAACATTTGAATTCATAAAGCTACTTCAATGTAATTTTCCTAGAATACTCAAAACAGTATTAATAAATTAAATAGTATAATAAATTTCAATTTTATAAGGAAAGGAGTTTAATATATAATATAAGTATACTATTTAGTATACTATTTATTCACTTGAAGTTAATTATTTGATCAATAATGAAAAAGGAGACTTTATTCTTATTTATGTGATTATGTATTTTTTCCAGTTAAGAAATAAAAATTATATCATTTTTACAGTTAGAACTTTGAAAGATTTTGATTTTACTCAGTTTAATGTCTTTTGCTTATTTTTTCCCATGACTTTGACACAAAATCTGAATTCCTACTAAGGTAATATAATCCAACCAGTAGACCAGAAAAACTAAATACAAATGTTACTGAGATCTCGGGACTGAACCAACCACTATTTTTAAAAGAATGGAGCCAAATTCAGTGGTGCTCAGTGACAGAATTAGCAGAAATAGACTGGAACTAAAATAAATAAACTGAATATAAATAAATAAAAGGAAACATAGGAGGTTTTTGACTATGAAGGTGATTGAGCCCTAGCACAGATTACCCAAGAAGACTGTGAAAGCTGTAGATACCAAAGATTTTGGGGTATCAAAAGGCATCTGGACATCACTGTGACATGTTAGGTATCCTTGCTTGGGCTGGGTGGTTAGACATGAACTCCAGGGATGCCTTTAAATTCAGCTGTTCTGTGATTCTCTGAACATGTTCATAGGACATTTTTTTCAAGTGAGATTCACCATTAGCTTGGATTTGGAGACTGGTGCCCTCAGTCTCTAATGTTCTTTCTCTAAAACCATCTCAAATGTTTTTCTAAAGAAGACAAACTGAATAGAATTAATTTGTAATGGACAAGTCTAATTTAAGAAGTAATTGTGTCTGTCATCAGTTTTGAGGACAAAAAGGGGTAATGTAAAAGCCAGGTGGCTTCTTCTACCTGCAGAGTGCTACATCTTTGTCCAAAACTGCATATTGAAAAGACTAAACTAGTACAGATGAAAAAACACCTAATACAAATACTAAGGCAACATTTTTGAATGTCTAGCTTTACTGTCTTTTTTTCTTCTTCTTTTTTCTTCAATGGTAAAGCTCAGTATTTTAATATTTTTATACATAGCCAAAGGAATTGAAGTTTTTTTGAGGGTATAGGATGCTTCTTAAATTCTTGGCCTAAAAATCTGTTCTGTGTTTCTGGGAGAAACTCAGTAAGGAGGGGGCCAGGATGAATTAGTCACAGTCACTTACATGGCTTTCTGTCCTTTAGCACTTTGCAAACTGAGATAGGTCTTACAACCATCCATCAGCTGACATATCCCAAATGTCTCAGTGCTCCCAGGTTATCCACTTACCTTTGCTTTATTATTCATCATCCTAGGTTTACTTTCTCTTGCTCTATTTCCTTTTCAGAAATTTACTGCTAACAATGCAAACATTTTGCTGTAGTATCTTGCCTTTCTCCAAAACATTTAATGATTACTTCTATATTTCAAAATTTTAAAGAATCATTTATAAGACCTTCTGTTTAGCTGAAATAAATTTCATTTGATCTACTTTGTTTATGTCAAGTTCATATAATTAACATTTTCTGGGCAAAATTCACTTGGCTCTTGATTTTTTACATATTCACAAACCTTGGAAAGGAATAAAGTTTTCCTCAATCAAAAGTTTTCAGGAAAAAGAATGTGATGTAGGGTCCACCATGCCTACCAGACAATGGAACTGGAGTCAGTCTGTAGAGGTTCAATTCTACCAATTTGTGCACATCTGTTATTTCACTTCTTTTATACTGGGGACTGGGTGACACAGCAAACTGTTAAGTTGACCTTTTCATTCTCATAAGACATGTGAACAAAATTCTCTGTAAATAAGAGCAAGAAAATTTGAGAAACCAAATAGAAGTTTCAGTGCATGACAGAGGACAGCAGGCTTCTTTGAAGCAATGGGAGGAGACATTATTTTTGACAGAAGTTTGTTTTAATGAAAGGCATTGATGAAGATGGAGTCTCCATCAGTGGGAAGAATGGGAAATATCCACAAGGAGGGAAACTTGTCATAATCAGAATTCCCTGCTAATAACAGACTCCATGAAAAAAAAGTGGCACAGACTGGTGTTTCAGATGATGTGCTAATATGAAATAATATTAAATCCAAAAGTCTAAGGAAAAAAAAAAAAAGAGATGCTGAATTAACATGTAGTGGTCCTGTGGAGCTGAGTGAAATGACAGTGACTGAAACATCTGAATTCAGTTTTTTCCAACAACTTGAAACTTAGACCACCCATATAACATTCTTTTACCCCTTTGGAGCCTTTATACCTTATGAATAAGCACATCATTTGACATTAGATTCACAGCAGTATTAGCTCCCTTTTTCCCTGGTTATAATGACAAGAATATGTGTTAATTGGTGTTAGAGTTTTGTTAAAGTTTCATATAGTGTAAAATGTCAGCAGAGCCAGTAGTGTTCAAACAAACCCATTATTTTAGAAAAATTACCTTCTGTAGTCTCCTATTTGAGATAAAACAGAAGAGAGCACAGCAGGTTATTTTGGTTTTGTAGTGCTTATGTTAAGCAATTAGCTGGAATTGTTGATTGCCCCCTTAGAAATAGTCAGGTACAGTTATCTTATGAAACATTTCTACAGTTGTTTTCATTTAGAATATACCCCATGGCTTTGCATCTTGGATAGAGAAAACCTGTTTTGCTGCCTGCTCCAATATCATTCCTATTTCAGATTGTAATAGACCATCATCCTGTGCCAGTACTTGATGTTGTGATGAGTTTGGAGCACAATTTGTGCAAGCCTGCAGGAACTGGAAGATGTAGATATGTAGAGTCAAGAGCCAGAAAGTCTCTCCATTAAAGCCCTTGTATGACTGAGGCTTCTGGTGCCATAAGGTACTCTGTACATGAAATTATGGAAATGTTTTCCAAACCTCTCTTTTGCTACCACTGAAGAAGAGTAAATCTTCACTAAATCATCATGAAATCCCATGGCTCTGTCTAGAAGTTCTTAAATGGCATAAAAAGGGAAAGCCATAGAATCACTGAAATTGTGGTTGCATATTCAAATAACAAGATATATCAGAATATCTTGCACATAAAATGAAATAATTATGTTTATTTGAGGTAGAAAAGGGCAATCTAAAGATTCCTTTGAAAATTTCTGTATGCTAAAGATTTTTCCTCATTCTGTGATAAACTTCGGCCTTCTGTGAGGACACATGCTTACCATAAAATAATAGGATATATTGTTCTTATGTGTATGGAGACATTAATAGAGTTACAGTTAGAGAATTACTAAAGAATGAAATAATAGACTCCTAACTTCATCAGTTCTTGTCTGTGATGTATTCACCAGAATTGGGAACCAGAACCCTTTTTTCTTCTTTTTGTTTCCTATCTCTACACTAATCTCTGTGGCAGCACTACCATAGTATCTGACTCTATCATGTTTAAGAACAGATTTATCAATTGATTTTCATAGAAAATCTTGAGAATCAAGAAAATTTTCCATTAAAAATATTTTATTTTTGTAAAATGTATTTTGATCAAATAATTGTTTATTAAAAACAATTGGCAACTATTTTTTCCTGAAAATAAATGCTGAAAATGCAAACACTTTCATACTTCAGATTCTGACACAAATACAAAACAAACAAACAAACAAAGAAACAAACAAACAAAAACCAACAAACCAAAACAAAAAACACCAATGAAAAATAAAAAAAGACACCAAAAAACCCCATCAAATTAAAAAAGTTTAAAATTAGTGAAATTAAAAAAAAACCAAAAACAATCCCAATCAGGTCTAGGAAGAGGGTTTAGGGTAATTCTTTTTTCCCTTTTGCTCAGATCACAGAAGAAGTTCTGGTAATAGTTAAATTGATTTCCAGGTTAATCTGAATAGAGACTTTATTTTGCTACAGTTTTTAGTTCTGAATGCTGACCTCAGTAAAAATAACAGTTACTCTTAGAAGCAGTTTCCAGTAGTACTTCCCAGAAGTTAAAGTCTCACAGACTTAACCAATGACAGATGATACACCTTCCTGAAAGACATTTTTTAGCTTGCTTGGTTGCTTTCAGCATTTCAACACTCTGCATCTCTGACAGTTTATGTTTAGTCCTGCCATGTATTTTCAGGGGAAGACAAATTAGAAGATCAATTTCTTCCTCAGATAAGAAGAAAAGGAGAAAGATGAAGAAAGATGAAATGCTGAATTTGAATTTGAATGTTTAATGTTTGACAAGCCAAAATCACCTTTTTCTTGACTTCTGCCATTTCCCTTCAGATAAGGTTGAAATATTTCCTTTTATTCCCTGCTTCAGGTCACTTGTATATGTTTTCTTTGAAATGATTTGTAGAATCATTTAATACTGCTTAATTTATTTGCTTTAGAAAAAAAGACAATGAAAACAAAACAAACAAACAAAAAAAAAAAAAACAAAAATAATTAAAACACATTCCTTTTACTAAAAAAAAAAAAAAAAAAAAAAGCCATTCCAATCTTACACCAATTTATTATGCTTTATTACTTCCTTAGGATTTTAATCTCTGCTATGCTTTATGAAAACTAGCACATCTCTACATTTCTTTCTGGGTGATTGAGTCAATTACAATCTCTCCACTGACCTCACTTGTGAAAGCTGTAGCATTCTTTCCTAGTGATCACTTTTATGGGGCAAAGAACATCAATTAAAAATCAGGAGCAGAGGGACAAAATAGCAAAATAGCAAACACAAACTTTGACTACTAAATAATTCAAGCTGAAAGGTTTAGAATTTCATGGTCATTTAGAAGAGTTTTGGTTCTGTCATAAAACAATTGCTCAGTAAATTTGAAACTGTTTTTCTCTTAATATGGATCACATAATAGGTTAATTGTGGTTTATTTCCTCTTTCTATTTCAAAATGACATTTTTAAAAAGATTTGCATATTTTGAAAACAAATGTCATGCTCTCTCTTTGTCACTTTGTCTCTTTTTCTGGCACAATAAGTATTTTATAATCACACAAGATATTATTGTATTGCCTGATGGGTTACTGTCACTGCTGGAGTTATTCTCATTTGTCCTTATAAACTCTGCTTGCAAAGTCAAAACAACTGAAAAAAAAACTCTTATTAATACTGCATCATCTTTAGCAATTGTAGTATGAAATTAATTTTAAAATTTGATTAAGAATCAATGAACTTACTCATGGTAAGATTGTTCAAAGTGGTTGTTCTGGAGCCAATGTGTGAAAGTTCCATTTTCTAGCCGAGGGCTAGCATATGTATCTGGCTGAAGCCAGAAATCAGGACACTTAGTTATGCCTTTTGTTACTCCAAGATTGATAATTTATCCATTTACGTAAAAAACTGGAAAGAAGAAAAATCTGTTTTCATTTTGGGTTGATCCTACCAAGAAGTGACTTCTGAGAGGTCAAAATGGCACCAAGTAATATAATGGTGTTACAGCTGACTAGTATGAATAATAGCATTTTTAAAATATTATTTCCAGAAGGCTAATATTTCTAAAGTAATTTCCACAGGAGTACATGTTGTCACATAGTGAACTCTAAAATCCATTATACAAGTGGAAACATACCAGTGATTTCCAGGAGCATTGGTCAGCCACAACCCTTCGTGATAATCTCTTGACCAAGTAATGACTTGTGTACATATTCTTCTTGGACATAAAAACTAATGGTTTCAATTTCTAAATAATAACAGGACTTCTTTTTCCTAGCTTTGTTCCATGTCTCCATGTCAAGAAAATGCCTCCTTTGATTCATATTGAGATTTAATTTGGGATACTATGAAACGTTAAAATCCTCTCTGTACTTTGAAAACGTTATCCTTTTTATATTTTTTTTACAGGCAAAAAAAGAAAAAATTATATCATTGTTGTTACTGTAGCAAACTTGCACCTCATCTATTTCCTTAAAATTTCTCTGAGTAGTTCATAGACCTCCCCCTTTTAATTAAGTTTACTTGATGCTTTGGAATAGCTACCTAGAACAGAGGCTGGACAGAGCTAGAGAATAAAATAAATATTTATTAAAGGCTTTCAGTAGATGCACTCTGGGCAGTGCAGGAGCCTCACAGAGGCTACACCCAAATGGACAATGGTCACACATTTTTCAGACAGATATAAGTTTGGTCTATTTGCATATCAGGGGTTAATTGTCCAATTAAAGCTCCAGGTAATAAAGTCATATTTCCTCAGTTTGCTCTACCCCCTGATTCAATTTGTTTATACTTTTCAGGGCCTGAGGCCAAGGATGTCCTTGGTTCTCAGGCTTAGAACGATTGTTTAGTCTGACCAAAATGTGAAGAGATCTTATTAACACTCTATATGGAGTTCAGAGTTCTGCACGATGTACTATGCAGTGCAGGATCTGAAAAATACACAAGGTAAAAACTTAAGGCATCATTCTCAAATTTTAGGTTTGTAGTAAAACTTCGGAACATCTGCATTCCATGTTTGTGATCTCTTGTTCCTCCAATTCCTTTAATGCCAACCACAGGAAAATTATAAAATAGTGTCTGTCCTGCACTTTAGCAAGTGGGCTACCACAAAACCACCACTAACAAGTACTTCTGTGATTATATTGATCTATACCAAGATATTACAAATTAATATAGCAATCAATTATATAGTCTCAATCAGTATTATCCAGCAATAAATAGCAGCAAAACCAAGGAGGTGTAGAGTTTTCTATGACAGCAAAACCCAGAAGGTATATTACAGGTTACTACAAACTTACTGTTTGTGAATCAACTTTATCACCAGTATAGCAGCACATATCCTGGGTGTGCAACATGGGAAGTTTCCAGAGACAGAGGCTCAACTTTGCATAAAAATTTAGTCCTTTTCAAATCCTTAATATACAGCATGACATAAGGCATCACCAGTTTGAACAGTCAATATATGCTGTTAATTTTCATTTTACGCCTGTCATGACATTTTCTGTTCTTTCCCATTTTATATTCCCAGAATATTTCTACCTTTTCAGAAAAGAAGTTGTCATTAAAATTTCTTGATTTTGTACTTTTTAGTGGTATCTGAGGGTACCTCTGGTTTCTAGGTAACCCATATGTACTTCAGAGACGCCACCTATACTTTTCCAGTTTCTGGCTCTCAGGCCTAGTCCTGGGCTCACATCTTCCTTGTTATGAGACAGCTTCTCTGTCACTATATTTCAGTTTACAGTTCCTTCTATTCAGGACATTTGTCCTTCTAACAGGCCAAATTTAAGGCTATTTACATCAATCTTGTTTTACATATTTAATGACACCTCTCTATAAGTACATTATTGACCTTCAGTTCAATATTTTAATTAACATTTTTCACTTCCATGACCTAACATTCAACCTTAGGAAGTCTTAGCAAATTGTCAAAAACCTGTTATTTGAAAATGTAGACTTAGATTTGGTTTCTAAACACTATAATTTATGGCTTGTTTTTTTTCATACTGAAATCTAATTTTTAAATTAAAGCATTTCAAAACATATTCTGAGAGTTTTTAAGAACTTGTGCAAAAGAGTAGAGTGATTCATTCAGTGTATTCCTTCCTGGTATTTGAAGGGTAGGAGGTTGATTACTTGTTTAATGGATGTTCAATCATTCTACATAGAAAACTTGAAGACATGTTCAGTTTGTTGCTATATTAATGTCTTTCAAATGTATCTACTGCTTGTTCTGCATACACCTCCTCCTCGTTCCTTTCAACAAAATTCTGCATAAACAAGAATTGTCGAGTATATGAAGCATGCAGTATATTAAAAATAAAATGTCTTGCACTGGATGTGAGTGAAAAAGTTCCTCAGCGTACCTGAATGTAAGTTTGCTATATTCTATATTTTCCTGTATGTGCATGACAGCATATAATGTCAAATTTTGTGGAACACTGACTCATGCCAATGATTGTTCTATATTCTCCTCTAACATGTGTTCTCATGATAAGAAATGTGACAAGTACCAACACCAAATGCTACTCTTCTTTTTCTAATTTGATGGCAGGAAAACTAGGTTGAGATTATAGCCACAGCCAGAAAAAAAATTCATTTGGGACAGGGAGAAAAAACTGTCTGGATCAGCAGCAGGGTTAAGATGAGGGAAAGTGTCTACTTTTAAATGTCTTCACCTTTCAGCAGCTGGGATTTATGAGGACTGTTTGTACCAGCAATGGTAGCTTGTCTCCAAACAGGATGAATGGTTGAAATGCTTTTGTTATGAACTGAGGTTTCTCAGAGAAGCAGATTGCCAGAGTATCCATGCTTGAGGGTTTTGAATTATCAAGAAAGATGCTGGAATATCTACTGATGTCTGCTGATACACCTGCAGCAGGCTCACCTCAAAGACCATGAAGCTGAGGCAATGTAGAGTCAGACAAAGAGAGTAGGAAGAAGACACCACATTAGTGAAGATTAATCAATCCAGTGAATTAGAAAGAACAAGAACTTGAATTTAGCTCTCATGAGGGAGATCTTACCATTTTAAGCTATTACTCTCTGGAATTCCTGTCCAGGTTTGACCACAAATCCTATTCCAGTAAAAAAAAACCTATTAGACATGTCAATCAGAAATGCTTGTTGTCAATGGATTCTCTTTTGAAAAGACAACATAATCTAAAATGAGAGACATTTCTGTTTTCAAATATCAATAAGCTCCCCGTACCTTTCCTCCAAACAAAAAGAAGCATGCAAAATTACAGTGATTGAATGCTCAAGATGGCAGTGTGGTTTTCTTTTCTGAAGAATTTTTCCCCTAGTAGTCACAGAGAATGATGTGGAACATATTTTTCACAAAGTCTACCTGATAATTATACTGCATCCATAACAGTACACACAAATGATATTACATTATTCATGTGAAAAGCACATTTCTTGTCTTGCAGAGTATTAGCATTTATTTAAAAATACTATTATTTCAATTATTTATCTCCTGTTGTTATGCTTCATCTCTTAGTCCACAGAAATAAATCCAAGGACTGTCAGTGACAGTAGCAACATAGCAGCTGAAGAACCAGGAGGTTCATTTTTGATTCAAAAGTATCATGTCAAACCACTGAATCAATTATAAAGAAAAGGCCATGTTTTCATTAATGTCCCTGTTGAACAGAAGGTACATTGGAACTGAAATTCTCTGGCTAGAATTTGACATGAATCTGTGAGTAGACATTTCATTCAGGATTTAAGATCACTAACTAACCTTTTTCCTGCTGAGTCTGGCCCTAATCTTGTATTCCAGGGATGCTGAGGAAGTGTTACTCTGCATGTCCTCTCTGAGCAAGTTTTCTTACACTCTGTAGCTGCCTAAGAAGTTAATAACTTGTTGTGCTCTGTCCCAGAGCGGATACAGAAATTTAACTCTTGGTCACTTGGATCAGAATCCTGTCTGCAGTAATTCAGCACGTTTTAATTGCAATGAAAATACATTTTGTGAGCTATTGATCTAGCATGGTATCAGTAGGTGTCAAGAAAGAGTGTTCAAACAGAATTAGCCTCTTTATGCTACACATTGGTGGTCTGAGCTAAAGAGATTTATTTGTTTTTCATTTCTATACTACATTACTCTTCTACAGTACATTTTTAGATGTGGACTTTGCACTGAGATACTTCAGCTAGCACACTGATGGAGAATTTTGTGGGCTTTGATTTCTGCCTGCTATGGACTAAATAATAAGGTCATAACCTGATTCCTATCAGTCTCTTCTTAAGAGATAAAAATCCTACACATTTTCTATCTCCTTTATAAAAATATATCTTGGAAATTCCCAAAACAATTATCAAAAATATTGTTGCATTTGCAAGAAGAAAAAGATAAAGAAAGCAAAACCTAGAAATGGAAGTATCATGGAAGAACAGCAAACATTTTCTCCGATCTTTTGCCTTTTAGAGGTAGCTGAGTAGAGCCTAAGCAAAATTTAAAATTTTACTTCTGTGGTTGATCCTTGTTTAATTAGAGCATGAATTCCAAAATGGCTGAAGATGAAAGTGAGACCATAAGACGTGTTAGTTCATGATACAGTTAATTACAAATTTTGTTCCCTGAAAGTTGATTCTACCCTGGAATAAGACTGAGAATGGCATATTTGTTGCATCTGCCATGTAACTATGGCTACAACAAATCACTTTGTTTTATATGTGATGTTTTTGAAAGCTATTTCTACCAATTTAGACAACATTTCTGAAAACTGAATGTTTTTAACAAGAGTGGGAAATGTTCTAAGTGACAAAGGTTCATCTACATTAGTATTTTGTCTTGTATCAAATGTACTATTTGAATCAAATAACTTGGTTTTGCACTCATTTTGGTACACATCACAGAGTAGTCTCAGAATGCACTATTTGGATTTCCTTGAGTTGCAAGTGAATCAGATGTTTTCCAACAGCACATAGAGCAATTCCACTACTCACATCTGTCAAAAGAAGGCTAGAAAAAGCAGTAGTAAAACTCTCTGTAATTCTGATAGCATGAATGTCACGTCATTAGCACTAACATTTTGTTATCCAGACAGTTTTATTTGTTGCCACCAATTTTCCTCATTGCCAGATCAGAAGTAAAGCAGGCATGCAATTTCTTAATGGACCAGTCTAACTTCAAGGGAAGAATAATTGTGTCTTTTAAATGAATGCATGTAAGTTTTAGCAGTGGCCATTTCCCAGTAACACAATGAGAAATTCTGACCATGTGGGGTTTTTTCCCTTTATCAGAGATCTGTATATTTGAATAATAGGGTACTTTGAAATAACTCCCCATTGGACATAACACTCCATTGGACTAACCCCTTTCATATAATGAAGCAACTCTATTTCCTCCAAAAAACCAAAACCAAACCAACAAGAATAGTGGTGGTGTTCGCTGCAAGATATTATTCCTGCTTCTGTATTCATTATTCAGACCAATACTGGTTGGGAAAGAGTTGTCCCCTGGGATTTTTTTTTTGTTTTTCTCTTTTTGGTAATTTTTATTTTCCTGATTTTTGTTCTGATTGCTCCATGAATATTCTGTTCTCTCTGTTGTTACCAAAATATACCTGAAATCACTAGTCACTGCCAAAAACTGGCACATCTTTATTTTTACAAAACACTATTGCTAAGTCCCTTATACTGCTGAGCACATATGCATCTATCCTTTTGTGCAAAATTTTATCACTCACACAGACAAAGCTTGGCTTATCTTATAATGTATCTTTTAGTGCTAAATCTAACCTTTTCAAGTTGTAAATATAATAGTATTTACTTCTTTTGTAGAATGACACTTGGAAAAGTTTGTTATCTTTAAGAAATTAGGTTTTCCAAAATACTTATTTTGTGATTACTTACAAGAACTAGAGGTCTATTTTTCACTAATCAAACACTATTCACACAGAACCCACCAGTTTTGAAATATTTGACAGAAAGAGAACTGGCCCACTTGACACCTTGCAGTAATCTGAGCTTTTTTTTTTTTTTTTTTTTTTTTTTGAGGCTGTACTTAATCCAGTTACAATCTTCTTTGTGTTTTTCAAAATCAAGAAAGAAACATGCAGAACTCTTTCTCAGTTTTTTTCATCACTCAGAGAATGAGGTTTTCTTCTCAGTAGAAGAGAAGCAGTATCAGATTATTAGCACAAATGGAAGAATGCTTGAAGAAATGCCTTTTCATCAAAATATGCTGAGGATAAGTTACAGGGCTTTGAAAGCTCATGATATTCAACAAGGTTTAAGAAACTGTCTGAGGGCCCAAATCAAAATCCCTATGTCACTTTCCATGAAAGAACTGAGTGAAAACACTGGGTTTAATTTGCTTTTTGCCTTTTTTTTTTTTTTTTTTTTTTTTCTGAAGGTGTACAATTCAAATATATTCCATTTTATGAAAATATAGCAAATATAACAAAATGTTAGTTTGTGTTGGTTTGGGTTTTTTTGGGGGGAGGGCGGGGATGAAAACTAAACAAACAAAGAAATAAAAAGCTTAAAACAATAGTTTATTGATAAAGTGTAAGTAAACACAGTTTTTATTCTCTGGCTTGTTCTAAAATATCTATTTTATTTAGTGATGTTTTTGACCCAAGAATGAAATTTACATGTAAGGACTAGACCATTGGATCCATTTAGATTGCTATTATTTGTTATTCTGCTCCTCAAATAAGCCATTCTTCACATTAAAAAAAAAAAAATTCAAAAAAAAAATTAGGAGAAAACCAGGGCCTACAGCCCTGTACTTGTCCAAAACAAGTACAGCATAGCAAAGCTGAATAACAGACTCTAAACACAAAGGATGGTTAAATTTCCCCTTTCTTTCAGACCTACAGAAATAAATAGGCATAGAATTAGAAATAATTGCACTGTGATGATTTCCTCTGTATAGCAGATATTTAAGGTTGATATTGCAACAGTAACCCAGAAGATTTAACTCTAATATGATATTGTTGATATGTTATTGCTTTTTTTAAGAAAGGGAAAAATGGCATTGCTTGCTAATAAATATACTTAACAATCACCACAATAGAAATGGTCAGAGTAAATAAAAATGTGATTATCTTTCAACAGATGTAATGACAGACAAACACATAAAACACAGTTCATTGGAGAAAATTATATTTTCTTCATTGCCAAATCATCTGCAAAACCACAATATATATTATAAAACAGTTTGTTAGGTTGTTGTTTTTTTTCCTGGGAAAATTATGATAGCTACTTCTGCACCAGCTGTTTGATACCTTCCCTTCTTGCAAATTGATTTAAGTACTCATATGGCAAAAGCACTCCCTTTCCCAAATTTACATATGTAAATGATGAACTTCCCACCTTTAAGTGTCATCTCTACTTACTTATTGCTGTCTTTATAGCATCCAGATTGACACAAAAGTGGAGACTCTTCTGGACTTGGTTTTGTAGAAATAAAAAAAAAAATATTTGTTCAGCTTCAAAGGGCACAGCAACACACGTTGGAAGAACAGAAATTAATGGAATAAGAGCAGCTATGAACAAGGAATTGCATTGGCTGTATAATCATGTGAGCAGTGTTGGCTACTTAAACAAAACATACATCCATCCAAATACATATATAGGTATATGTACATATTTCACTCTTTGTCTGTGGTAACTGTAATTACATATGGTTCATAAGGGTCTAGCATGAGCAGAATAATGAGCAGACACCTCTCTGCAAACAAGGTTTTATGCAAAATTCACTTTAGATTGAGGAGGTAAGACTGAGGGATTCAGGCTAATAACATTCACCAGAACATCAATTGCAACAAACATCTTTAGTAGACCATCTAAACTAGCATTAGAAATAGAGTTATGATAGATAATACTACACAACTAAATAATAGAAGTCAAGTTTGGGTAAACCTGTATCTAATGTTAGCAAGAAGAAGGAAGATATAAGGTAAGGGTACTGTGTCAAATTTTGGAGGGAAGGTATTGAGGGGCTGGAGAGAGTCCAGAGAAGGGCAGTGGAGCTGGGGAAGGGTCTGGAGCACAAGTGTGATGAGGAGCAGCTGGGGGAGCTGGGGAAGCTCAGCCTGGGGAAAAGAAGGCTCAGGGTTGACCTTATCATACTCAACAACTGCCTGAAAAGAGGCTGTGGAGAGATACACCTCTGCTTCAGATGAACAGAGACAGAACAAAGGAAAATGGCCTCATGCTAAGTGGATATTTAGGTTGGATATATGGAAAAAATTCTACCCTGAAAGAGTGGTTAAGTTTTGGAACAGCCTGCCCATGGTGGTGGTGGAACCACCATCGCTGGAAATGTTAAAAAAATGAGTAGATGTGACACTTCATGGTATGGTTTAGTGAGTATGATGGTATTCAATCAAAAGTTTGACTTGATGATCTTAGTTTTTCCAGCATCAGTGATCCCACGTGGGCAGTTGTGAATTGTTCACATGGCTGTTGTGGTTTGCTCCAAATTAAAAGAAAATTCAGACTGCAGATTTACTGTCTTTGTAGAATTCAGGATTTCTGAAGAGTTTGTGTGAGCCAATGAGCAGAAGCCAAGGAGAAGGATTATCAGGGAAAATTATGGGGTTGATAAAGACAAAAAGGACCCCACAAAAATGCAAACTGAGAACTTTTTGAAATAAATACCATCAGTGGTTTCTTTTTCACAATGTTAAATTTAACTTCCTGAAGAAGTCTCTAGTAGATATAAAAAAGTGAGGAGATTGTTGGGAGACTTGAGGTTAGGAAGCTAGAGGGTTGGGAGGGTTCAAACAGCTGTAGAAACAATATTGAAAAAATGATCACAACAAAATCAGCATTCTCCTATCATTGCAGAGAAAGACTGGAGGGAAGACTTATTTCAGGCATGCAAATGAGATACATATATTAATTAATGAGGGTTTTCCTTTTATTTATGATAATTAAAATATTACATACAGTTGCATTAAGGCAGAAACTACTTTTGATGCAGACTGTGATATTCTCAGTTGTGAGACCAAAGGTTAAGGCTATCTTGTGTATCCAAGAATGCACACAGGCACGTGTTCTTCCTCAGTGATCCCATAAATTGTTTTTGACTCAAATTTAAGAGTTGGAATGCATGCATTAGCATTTACAGCCAACTGGCTTAAATTTACTGAGATAACTCTGATTTTATTTTGTTTAATAACACTTCAGACATGACCCCAGTGTAAAAAAATTAATTCAATTACTTTTACATCTTGACATCCTAGTCCAAAACTGAACAAATGAAACAATGAAACAATTGTAATTAGTAGTTTCCTGCACTACTTGGCATAAAAATCCTCTGACAGTTGTATGAGTCAAAAATGCTTAATGGAAGATGTCATTTATTGCCAGTAAAATATTCTAGGTCTTGTAAAATATTTTGGAGAGCACCAGTAGATGCACTACAGCACACACTTACTCACCAGTGCCTTTTGCTCAGGCATGCAGAGAGAAACTTCCCAAGCAGAATACACCTAGGTAAAAGCACACAGAAATACACAGAGATAACAAGATAGGAAGATAAGAATTAGTATTGTGACCCACAGCAGTGAGATTGCCATGGAGCTGGGAAAGAATTCCAAAATGTGCCTGAAATGTGCTGAGACTTGGTGATGCTAAACTGCCAACTTTGAAATCTACCTATTTTTTTCCACAATATATTTCATGTCTATATTTTTCCTCTTGAATTTGTAAGGAGCTAAATGCCTTCTCAGTAACTGTATGTATTTATGTTTTTGTGTTTTTTCTATTATGTCAGGTTTCAGCCTGCACACCTCGCACTGCAACTATAATTTTATCACCAAAACTGAGACATGGTCAGACTATGAGCATCAAACAAACCCTTTGATCACCAGGACCTGAATTATAGGGGTAAAGATTGCATCAAGGTTTTTTAGAGATCCAGAAAATGGATTTTGCTGAAAACAATATTTTTTTTTAAAGAGAAATTTCCTTTTCTGATATTCTTTTTTGTTGTTGTTCACTCTTATTCCAACAAAAACTCAGTAATTTTCCACTCTTCTCTCTAAGCAGTAGCTTGTCCAGCTCTCAAAAGCTTAACACATTAATTTGGAGCACTTTAGTAAGAAATAAGATTTAGAAAGTCAGTGTCTTTCTGTAGAAGCAAGTTCATTCTGCTTGATATAAAACTTCCAATTTCTGAACCGTCTTTTCCTCCATTTTTAAATGTTGCTGCTAATGTATTTTCCTTAAATTCATCACATTCTGTGTTGTAAATAGATTTATGATCTCTCCTACTTTTAGTTCTGATTGATTCAGTTCTAAGCAGCACATGATGCCTGTCCACAATCTTAGTGTCCTAAACAGGTTAAATGAACTTATGGAATACTTCCTGCTATTTCATCACGTATCTAGACACTTCTGGTCTCTTCTAGCAAAGTTGTTCTGCATCATTCCAATTTACTTTGCTTTATTTCAAATGCTCTTCCCTGGAGTTCTGTGTTCTACTGTTCAAAAAAAAAAAAAACCTAAGGCCCCCTCCCCCCTGAAAAACCCCAACAAACCAAACCCAAGAAAACAAACAAAGACAAAAAAAAAATCACTTCTATGTTTCAAATTCCTTAAATAAAAACATAAAGTTATGTGCACTACTGGGTAAATAAACAAACAAAGAAGAAAACCATTTTGATAAATTAACTTTGGGATATATAGATGGAATAATGCCAAAGTAGAAAGTGCTTCTCACTAAAAAAATGACAAAAAAAAATATAACTGGAGAAAATATTTGCTGCTTCTTAATCAGTAACAAGTGGTGAGATAAGAGAACCAGGGAAAGAGCTACCATGTGGGCCTGTGCCTTGTGCCTTCCAGGCAATGTGAGTAAAGGATCTGAAGGAGCAGTTTGTTCTCTTTCTGCTTCTCTCCTGCATAGAATTGCATTTCATCAACAAATGGACAGTCACAAAGACAACTCATTGAAATATTCCCCGGAAATCTGAAGAAGACTATGACTTCCACAATGACAGGAATGAGAAGCAGTACAGGAGGAAACGGGACTCCTGAAAATTACAATATTCAAAGTAAGGAAGGATAATGAACTGCTTTCCATCACTTTTCTAGAAAGGTTCTTTCAAAGAGTTTCATAGTCAAAGCATTTGTTCATTGCTTTAGCCATTTTTTAAAATACTTGTTGTTTGGGTTTTTTTAACAGTCGAGAGATACCATCCTATATCCCAAAAGGTGATTGAAAACAAACAGAAAATTATATAATGCAAAGAAGAGCTTTAGTAACTATGCCAGCTGGAGTTATGCCACTTTCTCATAAGAGGCTGTTCTTCCCTCAATTTCGGTTTCAAAACTAATCTCCAGGATCCTTGAGCTATGCTAATAAAACAGAATAAATTATGTCCTGTGTGAAGAATACCTACACTTTAGGAGTAAAAATGGAATTATTCTAATGGGACACATGCCCATGAGAATATTCAAATTATTTCCAGACTGAGACTTTGAGAGATAATTAGGAATGTCTTCATACTGCTTTGTGACCACAAACTGGGATGGAGTGAATAACTTTGTGCCAGTAAATCTCACAGTGCCAAATGCCCCAAGAATTTCTGACTAACTTACAGACAGACACGAGCATGCATGAAAAGTGTTTTGCATATACCCTGCATGTCTGCTGCCTTATTTAAATTGAATTCAGTTCCATTAAATTGAATTAAACACAAATTGCTTACTTTATAACTGCTAATTTATAAGTTGGCTTAAGGATGGGATGAGATGGAAGAGGATCAGTAGGTGAATAGAAATAGCAGAAAAATTAGAACATTCTACAGGTATTTTGCTGTTCAAAAATTGGCTGTTGGGGACTGTTTTTTTGTTCTTTTTCTTGTATCTGACCTGCAACAAGAAAAGAACATGTTTTGTTTGAAGAAATTCCCACAATTTTTTCTTCAAAAAAATTTTATCACAAGTATATTTTTCAGGTTGGTGTGAGTTAGAATGTATTTAATTCATCAAAAAAAAATCTCAAGGGAATACACTTGCCCACTTTATTCTTGTTTTAAAGTTGCATTGTTTTTTGGGGGTTTTAGTTGGTGGTGGTGGGTTTGAGGATTTTTTGTTTCTTTTAATATTATTCTGGCATGGCTTGTATTGTAAAAACATCTTTAAAAGTAATCTTACATTATCTTAATTATTTTTCTTGCACAAAAGGCATAATTAGCACTGTGTAAACTGAGTGCTTCCAGCTCTGTCAGTTATGTGAAGAATGCAGGTGCATGTAAACAACTCTAGCCTCACTGAGGTGTTAGAGACTGTCTTACTTGACTGTTGGACTACAGGTTGAATAATGAATGTGCTGTGTTTTATTGCTGTTCCAAAAATGGTATTTGTTACAGAACTACAAAGGAATTTCAGAGAAATCACATATCTCTTCTACAAGACTTACTAAGTCCATTGATTGCTTAAGTTTGATTGGGTGTATGCTGCTTAAATTTTTAATATATTGTTGATCAGAACAGCAATTCAGAGACATTACATATTATACGTGTTCAGTTTGAAAATTTTTGGTTCTTGCAGATCTTGTAAGAGGTAGTCAATGCACTTGAACTCTGCTTGGCAGAGGAGAAAACAAAAAAACTTTAATTCAATTATGTTATATTTAGACATTAAGTCAAGAAAAGCATCTCCCAAAAGACACTTTTAATGTCTATGTCCAAGTAGCCCTAGAAGAAAAAAATTGCATTGAGAGAGACGTAGCCATTTGAACATTGTCTTAAAGGTTATTCCTACTGTTTACAGAGAAAACACTGAGTCTTCAAAAATATTCCATTCCCTTATTAATGCAATTAAACAGAGAAGGATACATCTTATCATTTAGGCACTAAGTTTGGAGAAAAGGTAAAATTGTTTGCCTGTACTGAAATGTGAGTAGGAGGAGCACAGTCTATCATGGGTACCAGCCATTTGCAGCTGTCCAACATCTGCTCACACCATCCAGCCTGAAATCCTTCTTGCACATTCACATGCTCTCCTCTAAATCTGCATGTTGTTGCAAGTAATTTAAAGAAGCAAGGTTGATTATGACAGATTACTTGCCCTGGTTTGTCACTGGATCTCAAGAAACTAAGTATTTCTATGCATCAGAATTAATTTTCAGTAGAGACAGAGAGTTTGAATATTGTAATTTTCAAATGCTTAAAAAAGATATTTGGGCGAAAAAAAATAGTTTCTTTTTCAGCAATATTTAGCTTTTGAAAAGCAAAATTTTATTGCTTATTTCAAAGCAAGCCTCCAAGACCCAAGATAAGAACAAAATTTTCCTGTTTCTTCCTCTGCTTCATGTAATTTATTCAACAAATATTTCATAGTATAAATTGCTTAACTTAGTACCTTTTGATATAGACAAAATTAGATGAAAGTTATCACATGGAGCAAACTAAATCAGTATTAGGTTACTGGTATGTGATTATTAATGATGGCAAAGAGATTTTGCAACAATTTATTACTTAGAAAGATAGAGTTGTTCATAAGGAATCATTTTCTAATGTGAATATGCATATTTACAGTCCTAGAAGCAATTCTGCCTGGGTATTTTCACATACAACTTTAAATATGCTTTTTCTATTAGACTGCAAGTTTTTTATAAACTATAGCATGGATCATGAACACTGTCTTTGTAAACCTGGTTGAAAAGTTGAACAACATTCATGACTTGTTTCCAAAATTTCACATTTATAGAAACAAAGCAATTTGCCAAACTTACTTCTTACATCTACCTTCCAAGTTACTCCTGTAGTTGAATCAATCACATTTTGTCTTCTATGGGAAAGCATTATGGAAAAGGAAAAAATCATCAGATTACAGGTATAAGAGCATTATAAGATAAAAGTCCCTTTTCCTTTCCAAAGTCCCTTTGGAAAGTTTCCTTTCCAAAGTCTGTGGAGGTTTCCAGTAGCATATTTCATTAGATTAAATTAATTTTAGAAGACAATAATTACTTCTGGAAACCTGGTTACTCATTGTGCATAATGAGCTTTACATTTTACTTCCCAGTGTCCAATCATTAAATGTCATTTGGGGATATTTGCCATGACTTGCTAGTCCTGCAAGTATAAGGGACCATATAAAGCTATAAAGGACCATATAAATCAAAATATGTTTTAGCACCAGGCCAGTAAATAATACTTTTTTTTTTTTTTAATGTATGTATGCTTAAGTAGCTTGTGAGAGAGATGATCAACTGTTAGAGAGTACTACTTTGTGGAAGCAAGCTCTGAATTATTTGCCTTATTTCTTAAATTTGAGCATGGTTAAAATAACAGCATTTAAAAATTAGGACCTGGTATACACAGATTTATAGCTGTCTTCTAATAAATGCACAGTTTGCATACAAGATTGTGTGTTCTCTAAGCAACTGAGATTCATATTCACTCAGACAAGAACAAAAACACCAGACACTTTAAATATGCCACATTAAAAGCAAATGCTGTTGACAGCAATTCTTCCTGTATCTCAGTATGTGAAATTCTGAAGAGTGACAAGGAAATTATCTCTATTGTGAAAAAAATTAAATTAAAATGAAATTACATTAAAAAAAAGAAATCCAAGGAAATATTTTTTATGAAAATCCTATCTATTTATGTTGGTGCAATTTTGCAATCGTTGAAAACAAGTTGTTTAGCTAACAAAACAATCAGCCTTTTCAGATGAGATTTATTCAGTATTTGTCACTTAATCTTCAAATGATACTCCTATAGCAATGACATGTTGTATCCAGTGATATTGAATTATCCCAACAGTGATTTTTATTTCCAAGTCCTTACAGATATTAAACCTCTTCTCTTTAAACCTTCTCTCCATTATTAGGAGAATAACACTGTGACTGTGATACTGTACTTTTCAAACTGAGAGAGAGCCATTGAACTATTATTTTCTTGAAATTGTTCAACATTCTGGTTTAGATAACTATAGATTTGTTTAAAGTGGCTCTTTCCAAAGTGTAGTTTGGTGATGAAAATTCAACAAACTCATAGTCACACTGTGACTAGGAGGAACGAGGCAGTAAAGAAATTAATTTATTTCCAGATTATCTACTCTGACACTGGAACCAGGTGCATTTTATTAACATAAAGAGTCATTACACATTTGATGGGTTTGGGGGCTTTTTGGTTTGGTTTGGGTTTTAGTTTGTTTGTTTGTTTGTTTGCTTGCTTTGGATTTTTTCAGGTGGGAGGTTAATAATCATTGTACAGCCATGGCTGAAGGGAGTAAAAAAATTTTCTTCTCAATCAGTTTTACCAAGATTCTGCACCCTGAGTGTAGGTTTCTGGATGGAAGTGCCAGTTATGCTCCTGCATATCTATCCTCTCCTTACTCCTGGTGGAGATCAAATCATGGTGTCAATATATCCTAGACGAAAATATTCATCTCTGTGCAGGTGGATACCTGAATAGCCACTTAATCAAATGCCTTTTGGATAAACTGAGTATCTCTTTCACTGATGGTACCAGAGGCATAAAGACTGTACCCACTTGTAGCCACATCTACATTGATGATACCTGAATTCAGCTCTCCACATGTGAAAGTGAAAGTCAAAGATGAACAAATTCTGTAATCAGATAAAACTTTCCTCATCAGAATACTTGAACATTCACAAAGTGTCCTCATCACTATTCTAATGATGGTGTCAGGTCAGATGATACTTCATCAGTGGCATTCACACCATTAAACCCTACAGAAGTAATTTAAAATAAAATTCCATTTACTACATGTATCTGGAATTTATTATTATGCAATAAGTTATAACACCAAACACAAAACAAATTATTTAAAACATTTATCAATGTGTCATTCACTGTTGAACAGACTTGTGGAAGATCAGACAGTTATAGAACAAACTAAAAGTATTTCAACATGTAAATACTGATTAAATTATCTATGTTTCACATCTGTCAT
This sequence comes from Muscicapa striata striata, assembly GCA_030060385.1. Taxonomy (NCBI): domain Eukaryota; kingdom Metazoa; phylum Chordata; class Aves; order Passeriformes; family Muscicapidae; genus Muscicapa; species Muscicapa striata. Next base: position 2,033,333 of record JAREIS010000141.1, on the reverse strand, counting down.
AGTCAATGATCTTTAATTTCCAGTAAGAAATATGTATTTCTTGTTATGTTTTAATACATTGTAGCAATTATCTTTGTAGTCTAGGTATTTAATTTCCATAGGTATGTTTCATTCAACTGAATTATATTAATTTACATTTAGATAATTTCTTTACTCTGACTGCAATAAACTTTCAATCTAAATTTCAGCAATCTAAATTCTGTTTTGGCAAGTGATAATGATCTTCCATACAGTTTTGTCTGATATCTTTTTAATCAAGTAATTTTGGATTAAAAATTTACATATTTGTGGATAAATGCTAGTTAATATCTGTTCTTCACAGATGTAGCTTCAACGCAGGAGATATTTAGTTCCAATTTTTTTTTACACCCTTTCAGAGCTTGTACTAGAGAATGTTTTCATTATACAAATGTATCTATTGCTTTGATACAAATATAAGTATCAAAGTGATACTTTCCAAAGTATCAAAGTATACAAGTGTAAGTGTCAAAGTATCAAGTATCAAAAATGAAAATTGATGTATCTTTACCTAGTATATCTTTGTTATTCTTAATAAGAATGGAAAAGATATTGGAAAGGCTCCAGAGAAAAAGTCACCGATTTTTTAATGCTAACATTGAATAAATAAATCTTTATTTTCTTCTCTATAAAGAAAATCTTCAATATGAAGTCAAAATCAGGCTGTTCTAAAATTTCCTGAGAAACTGTTTTAATGTTTGAAAACTCCTGCCTAGGAATAAAAAAAACTAATTCTGTTCATGCTAATTTTGTACATCTGTATGTATAATCCTGGAATAGTAGAAGAGATCATACAGGTAATTTATGTTAATTTGACTCTTCATTTGATATGTATATGAGGAAAGGAAAAAAAAATCCTTTTAATGATTTCATAAAGTTATCATAAAGGGTTTTCTTGCCTGTAGCTATGAACAGTTATGAATAACCAAGGTTTTTCTTAAAATATGGTTTCAATCTATTTTTTTTTTTTTAAGTAGATATCCAAATAATCTTCTGGCTTTACTTACAAAAGTTACAGAAATTCCTTTTGGTGTCTAATTAAGTTCCATACATCATGATGATTATCCTTGTAACTCTCTGAAAATATCATTATTTTCAAATTAAACACACACAAAAAATGGAGGATTGCTAAGTTGGCAAATATCCTGGGAAAATCTTACTTTGAGACCTTATGCAGTCAGTATATGAGTTATGTTTTTTAGTAGTAATGCATGTCTATCTTAAAAAATAAAGGAAAACTATTTTCATGTACATATGTTAATATTTATTTTTAAACATTCAAAGTATTATTCTTTACATATTCTAAAAATGTCATTCCTGATTAACCTTCCTTAGCCATGAAATTGTAAAAATTTTGGCAATAATCTGGAGCTGTTTTTGTCAGATATATTGTTTGTTTTTCACGTGTTTTGTGCATTGAGAGAATTCATCATTCATACAAAGTTTTTTTAAGTTTGTTTTGATTCATTTCACATTTGCCTTATGAAAATCATAAGCTTATGTTTCTATGTGCATGGGCCAGAATATGTAGACCTGCAAATAATTTAATCTCATGCTCAGTGTTAGAAGAAAATTATCTGAAACTATTATGAATCCTGTGTGTGTGTGTGAGAGAGAGAGAGATTATTTTAATATTCTATTTAAAACTACAACTAAGTGTTAGTAGACAAAATATGTTAGGATTTTATATTAATTTTCAGGCTAGTATATGGTAGAAAGGGCTTCTGCTAACACTTAAAATGAAAAAAGATCACCTTGGAGGATATTTTCAGTAAGTATCCAATTCCAAACATTTGTGTTCTAAAACAGAAAATTATTAGCAATATACATATATATTAGAAGAAATATCTATTTCTATTTCTACTTTTATTAAAAAGAGCGTATTCCAGTTTTTGCTCTTGAATACCTCATATTTATGCATAAATCCACTGGATTTTTGAAATTTCTATATTACATATTCTAATTCTAATATAGCTTCAGATAGAGTAGGATATGATACATTTCTTCCACCCAGATGACCAGGCTCTTCAGGCATTTTGGTGCCTGACTGAAGTTAACATCTTTTCTTATTCACTACTGCATGAGATTCAGATGCAATGCAGACTATATTGGTTATACTTTGCTGACTATATTGACTTTTCCTTCACCATCTTGTGCAAAGCAGAGTTTAATTTCTAAATAGGAATGTTTAATTTGCACTGTAAAATTCTCTGTTTAAAAAAAAGTTGTGTGTCTCCTTCCTAATCAACAGATTATTAACATAAATCTTCTCTATAAACTACTACTTAACTGTTTATGTTTCTACTGGAGATAACTGTGTTCATAAACCTGTCTGAATTTTTTCTTAAATCTAAATTCCAGAGATATGGGTATACTGACAATATTTTTAATCTTAAATACCAATTGCATCTTGTTTAAACTACAGGCTTTTCTCCTTTTTCAGCAAGCTCTTGCAGAGTAGCAAGCACTTCAAAAATATCCTATTGCCCTTTGTACTGATCACGGATATGAAATAAAAAAAATAAAATAATAAACTCCCTCAGTTAGTCATGTAAATTTGGATCCCTAGTCTTGTCAAGTTCACTTTAGATAATTATGAAAGTTGATCCCACTTGAGTTACTCAAATATGGTGTAACATTTCAAATTATAAAGCATATGTGAAATATAGTTTATTAAAACAAGAGTTTTACTGTATCTTTCTTTCTAATTATGCTTTCTTTCAGATAAAAATATGACTGCAAGTTTAAATCAAGTATTTGCTCTTGGTTTTATAAAGCCATAAGCTTCTGTTTCAAACCTACATCACTTGCCCGTACTTCCATCCAATTATACTTCTAAAATTAATGCGTAAGGCAGTAGGTTACTTTTCACACAGCTCTAGCTGATATAGCTCTGAGAATAGGAATAGACTTGATGTTAGGAAAAAATTCTTACTGTGAGGTTGGTGAGGCACTGGAACAGTTTTCCCAGAGAAGCTGTGAAAGCCCCATCCCTGGAAGTGTTCAAGGCCAGGTTGGATGGGGCTCTGAGCATCCTGGCTTAGAAGAAAGTGTCTCTGTCCATGTCAGGGCAGTTGGAATTAGGTGACCTTTAAGGTCCCTTCCAACCCAAACTGTTCTGTGATTCTATCCCAGGGAATTGTTTTACAGTCTTTGTTCAACACTGAACTCATTTGAACAGAAAGTGACACAAGGAGTGAGGGAGCTGAGGCTCTCTCATCTGGGTGCACCCAGCTCTTGCCACATTCAGCAGGTCTGAGTTCATTTGTCTCTGTTTTAAGCATCCTAAACTTATGAGAAACATTTTCATCCGTGAAACTCCCTTTCATCAGGATGATCCTAGTCTCTTTCCTCCCAATGACCTCCCACTGGGAATCAGTCAATATAATCATAGAATCATTAAGGTTTGAAAGCACCTCTAAGAACATCAAGTCCAACCACGAATGTAATACCACTGACATCTTCACACTAAATAATGTTCCCAAGTGCCATATATAGATATTTTTTGAACATTTTCAGGAACCACTTCTCTGGGAAGTTTGTTCCCATGCTTAACTAGTCTTTTAGTGAAGAAATTCATCCTAATATCCAACCTGAATCTCCTGTGGCACTCCTTGATAACCGTTTGGCTTACTTGGAGTTATGAGATTTGCACATGATTTGGTTATTGAATCTAAGTCTTATTAGGTTCACTTTAATGATAAAACCATCCTCCTATCCACAATAATAACTGCATTTGCTTTGCTATAATTTCTTTTCTATCAGCTTATTCGGGGGCAGAAGGTGGTGGCTTATCGCTCAATATTCAGCTGGCAAAAGTCAATTATGTCATAGTCAAAACAAATGTAAGTGTTGCAATTGAGACTGAGAAGCACAGAATGGCAGTAAAATTGTTGAGCCCAGCTCTAAAAGGCTACCAATAGGAAAATCTCATTAAACATCACTGTAGCAGACAGACTTCACTCTTCTGACTATGGTAGCCATGGGTCTCAGAAATTTACTTTCCACTGGGAACTCTCAGATGACTGGTAACCAGAGTGCTTGTCTTTGGGAGGACAGTGGCAGGCTGTGTTCTGGACACAGTTAGAGTCTAAGGTCTCTGGATTAAATGTTGCTTCAAGACACGCAGTGGAGAGAATCAGCCACATTTACTAGTGAAGATGTTACTGGGACAATTACTGTTGGAGATATGAAAAAGTAAGATAAGGCAAGGTACATAATGTGAATATTCCAAAAACTAGCATTTCAGCATCTCTCTCCAGTCAAATTTTCCATATAACTCTTCATATGTTTTCCTTTATGCATAGCGTTTATTGCCCTCCTTCCTAACTTTCAGTCATATACACATATCAAGAAACTGAGAACTAGTAATTTTCAAAATGGTTTTATTTGGTAAATAATATTCCTGTATTGGAAAAGAAATAAAATTTTTCATTTTGTATAACAAAAGTTGGTGTAAATAGAGATAAGAATGAGTTGTAAACAATATGGGGCTTCTTTGGCTATTACAGCTATTGAGCTTTAAGAATGAAAAGTTTCACATTTTAATTTTCTAAAACCTACCCCCCATATATAAATGCATGGAGGCTGGTGGGCCTACAGGAATGGAGTTAGCCACTCTCCCTTGGAGAGAAGGCTCTTAGGCACCCACCTTTCTGCTAATAGAGAAGAATATTTCTCCCATTATGCCTTCCTGCTCTAGGCAAATCATTTATATCCCATTGGTTCTTTCCCCTTGTTCCTCCCCTGCACCCTCAGTGAATTGGTAAGTTGCTCTACCCCTCCCCTAAGATGTCCTATATAAACCCTTCTCCCCCGACCCTGTTTGGAGCTTCTCCTTCCTGGCCCCCTTCAAGGAAAGGACGAATAAAGCTGCTCTTCAGAACTCTTATCATTCCCAATCTAAGAAGGAAAGAGTAGCTCTCAATACCCCTGTGGACAGCAGTTGCTTTAGCAATGTTTGCTTCTTTTCATGGACAGGAGAATCTGAAATTGAAGTTTTATGCTCTTTCTCTCCTCTGGTACTGAAGGAGGCATGGAGATGATCTGCAGAATTCAGTGGCCCCACTGTTTTACTCACACTGTTTTAACTTGACAGTAAGTGGATATTTCAGAGCAGAACCTTATTTCAGTGCACTGCTTGGAGAGTTCATCCTTTCTCTTCAGCATGGCCAATAGGATTCACAAAAGAGCTCAATCCCTTCTCCCAGGAGCAAGGACGGTGCCTGTGCCACCAGGACATCTTTCCAAAGACGCCTCTCTGGAAGGACGCAGAATGCCACCTCCGCCCCACTGCATCATAAAGGTATCAAATTATCTGTGTATTGCATTGCTGGAATATTCACTCAACACATCATTAGTTGTCTGACTTCTTTCAGAAACCTAAACCAAAACAGGCCTAGAGGAAAGATTGTGTTGCAGTGAAGAGGGAGGTCAACTGAAAGAGGAACGTCAGAGTGGTGAACTCAAGATAACCTTGATAGCACTTGTATGCCTACTTCATCAAGTACACCACATTGCAGCAGCAAATGAAACAAAATTTTTCCAAGTAATGCCAGCTGTAAGAAAGACCTCTCAAGGCAGTGTAAGTTTCCATACACCCATCTCTCAAAACAGTGCTGTTGCTAAGCTCTTCACATATATTACAGAATTTTTGTTTCTTTAAATCTGCTCAAGGACACAGTGAAGTGTTTTCATTCCTTGATTACATATAATACAGAAAATTTTTAAGAAAAAAAGAAAATGGGAGGAGAGGAGAGGAGAGGAGAGGAGAGGAGAGGAGAGGAGAGGAGAGGAGAGGAGAGGAGAGGAGAGGAGGAGAGGAGAGGAGAGGGGGAGAGGAGAGGGAGAGGGAGGAGAGGAGAGGGAGGAGAGGGAGAGGAGAGGGAGGGAGAGGAGAGAGGAGAGGAGAGGAGGGGGAGGAGGAGAGGGAGAGGAGAGGAGAGGAGGGGAGAGGAGAGGGAGAGGGAGAGGAGGGGAGGGAGAGGAGAGGAGAGAGGAGAGGAGAGGAGAGGAGAGATACTTAAATTAAGATGTTGCAGGAAGTGGACAGAAAGTCCAAACTGAATGTCTTAAAAATGCCTTGTATCCTATCTCCCAGTTCAGGAGATCCTGAAAGTCACATCTTTTCACCTTAATACCTTAAAAAAAAAAAAAAAAAAAAAAAAAAGTTTTTGCTTTTGCTTTTGAGTTAGGATAAAAGAACTTCAGATTTGATAAATTATAGCTAACACACATCCTCAAGGATGTTTCTGGGTGCGTGAATAGAAATCAGTGGATTTCAATCTTTTTATACTTTCAGCTAAATTCGAGCAATACTGACAGCCACATTCATCACCCTGCAGTGTTAGTCTGCAAATGAAGTACATGGGAACGCTTTGTGCTAAAGTTCTAGTGGTAGATAGGCATACATTTTTGTAGAAATCATATGCCTCCATTAGTGTGAACTTCCAAATAATCATGCCCTGCTGTTTACTGCTGCAAAATTTTCAAACAAAATCCAGTCTGCATTCAGGCAGAGAAAACTCAGATATTTGCACCACTTCTGTGTGGAAGCAACTAGGATAATGCTTATATACAAATGTCACTAGTAGAACACATTCCCAACATAAAAAAGCCCTTAAATTCCATACTAAAGAAATGCAAAACTCTTAGGAGCAAACTATGGCATCCCTGAATATTAAACTTGAAGCTGAAAGATGTGTATGTGAAATTTTTCTCCAGGTTTACTATTAATTGACACTGAGGTTGCTGGGCTGATATTTTAGCCATCATACTGTTTTCAAAGGCTATCTCGAATTTCTTTTTCTTCCAGAAATATCTTAAATAGATTGAAATCTTATGTTGCTGGAAAAAAAACCTGTGCAGGTGTTTTTCACCTTGATTGACACAAGCAGGGGTTGGCTGAGGAAGAATCAGACTTAGGTCCAAGTGTGTCCATCCTGTCTAGTGTCAGTTATTCTGCTGTCTTTCAGTCTTGATGTTCATTTAGATTCAGCATTTGGTAACTGAGGTTATGTTCCAGTTCTGTTATTCTGTCACCTAATTTTTAGCTTTGTCCTCTGTTTCTTGATTTTTTTCCCCCTATGTAATCATCTTTGCAAACTTCTGAGCAATCCTTTCCTGCACAACTCCAATATTTTGACGATATTTGTTTCCTCTGAGGATTTCTTGGTGGTTTCAATATAGTAAGGAAAAAAAGCAGCCTATGTTACCACACCAGTAGTCTTGCAATCTGCACCATAAAGCTCCTGCAACAATTTTATAGTTACAAAACTCAAATGTGAAGCCCTAAGTTTTTCTTCAAAATAATCAAAGAATACAGACATTTAGTGAGAAAATTATGACCATAAAATTTATTTTTGGGTAATTAGCCTTCTAATTCTGGTCAGAATTCTTAGGTAGGGAAAAAAAAAAAAAATTAAAAAAAAGATATTATAAATAGAGGAATTCTTTATTGATTTGAACTTCCACTTCCCATAAATATTATCTATAATTACCAGTTAATTTTTGTAGGGTTTTCTCTAAGGTGATTAAAACACTGTACATGTGTGACTACAGTGACATTGTCTTGGAGTATCTTATTGCTCCCACCATTACTAGATGAATGCCCTTTATCTTATATTAAAATCATGAAACAGAAAAATATTTTCCAACTTACTCATTTTTTTAATGTAAAGGAACTTATATTGTGATTTTATGGGAAATGTATTAACTGACCCCTACATGGTTCTTGTGGAAAGAGGGTATTGCCGTCTATATGACTACTACTGTTAATGTCTGAGACTCTTGCAGCCTTAAAAATGCACAGTTCATTCTGCAGATGGTGATAGCTCTACTAACACTTCTATTGTTAGTTTGAAAGTCAAGTGATGATATGTGTAGGCGTATGTGTGGGAGCAGTGCAAAGAATTACAAGGATTTTCTCCCACACTAACGATCCACATGGAAAAGAGGGCCTTATGAAACAATGTTCTGTTCCCCTGGTATTTTTAATCAGTCTGATATTTTGTTAGAATAGCATTTTATTACACAGCTTGTCATTTTTCTATCTATGGACTATCTTCTTAAATTAAAAAAAAATTCTCTATGGTTTTTCTTCGCGCTTTCATATGTCACGATTTAAAAAAAAATAAGCTGTGTCAAAGCAGAAAAAATAGCTGGAAAATTAACAATTTATTCTGACACACATGTAATTTACTCTTCTAGCTTTTTTCATAGTTATTCATTTGTTGGACCTGGTAGTAATTGGAATTTCCTTAAAAGACAGTGCCTGTCAGTTTTGCCATCTCTGCAAATTCAGTGGTGGCTGCAAAAGAGGAAATATATCAGTATTTGATTGTAAACACATCCTTCATGGTGCAGTCAGATGAGGATAAGGCAGTTGACCTGGATAAGCCAGGTACATACTTCAGCTCCAAAGGACTTCTGTTTGATCCCTACAGCACATCCAGGACGTTTTAATATCCTGTATGGATTTTACTGTTTCTGGTTACCCACCCAAATTTCCTGATCACTCTCACGGAAAATTATTTTCTTCCAAGTAGGGTATGAATTGCTTCTGCACCATTCAGTGGGGTTTTTGTTCATTTGTGGGTTTGTGGGTTTAGGTTTTTTTGCTTGATTTTATACACATACAGATAAACATATCTGTATGAGTATGTACAAATGTATTTATATATGTATAAATATTTTGTACATAGACAAGCATGTCTATGCACATTCATACATATGCCTAAATTTTGCATAGTTTTAGGTTTTTCTTCAGATATTATATAAACTCAGGTAACAGGAAAAAATTGCTCCATCCAAATCTTTCCCTGTCTTCCTCCTCCACGTCATTCTTCTTCTTTTCTTCCTGGGTCCAGACATTTTTATCTCTATGCTCAGAAAAAAACACCTTATCTGTGCATTTTGAATAATGAGGACTCAGAAAATCAGCCTTGGCTTATCTTTAGCACTCTAATTATTTTGTTCTTTTGCTGGCAACTGTGATTACACCTGCTTATAAATGTCCAAGAAAAAGTTACGCTTTACTAGAACTAAAAGTAATAATCCAACTACATACCCCCATGTAACTATATCTATTTTAGATTTGTTGAGTCTTTGGTTGAAAGGTTTATCTCAAGTCCACCCAAAATAGTCTTTTCCATGCCCATTACTCTGACATGCAACATGTGCTTTACTGTTTATATGGGAATGTCTTTTGCTTTTATTTTTTTTCTGAAATTAACGTTCTGTTATTTAAAAAGGTCAATTTTATTTACATTGGTGTTTCTGTTGGAAAACTTTCTTTAGGAAGTGTATTTTTCATTTAACCACAAACTCAAAAAATGCAGAAAACTTGCAAATTACCTTTTACTTGAATGGCCAGAACATGAACAGGGTAGGGATCCTCTCCTGGTGCACATACTGTTAAGTGGTGCAAATTAATACAGTACTTAAAAATGATGATACATATCTGAATGATTCACTGTATATTGCATATCCACCCATTTTGTGGACTTGACTGAAGCTGGTTTCTGCTGGTACATAGGGATTCTTAGGAATTCTGAATGTGATCTTCCATAAGGGAATTATTTTACTTATTCTAAATAATTTTTAATTCTCCTACTTGTCTAATTCAGTAGAACTCAATGTCTTTGCATTTTCATAATTAATTACCTATGTAATAAAATATATCTACGAGGTTCTATATATTTTCTGACAGTAAGAATTAAACATAATTTTCATTTGATCCTACCAACTAGAGCTTCTAACTTTGCATTTAAATTTATACTTTGAGTTTTATTTTACATCATTATTTTTTCTACTACTATTGACTCGGTGCAATGACTTAGGAAGGGCTGAGGAGAAAAAAAAACTGATGGGAAATAATTTTGGGTAGCAGGTTGATAATGTATACATTAAAATTATGTGTATTAGGATATGTGGAGAAAAGTTAAAATGTGGTTCTACCTGACTAAGAGATTAAAATTATATCTAGGCATAGGGTTTGTGGCTTCAAGGGTTTTATCTGTATGGTTTATTGATTTGTTAAAAAATTATTATTGGGAGAGGGAATTTTTTATTTTTAGGGGCTTTTTGTGTTTTTTGTTGTCGTTTTTGTTTGTTTGTGGGCTTTTTTTATTTTTAGTTGGGTTTTTCTAAATATTTCATTGTAAGGAAAGAAATATTGTGGAAAAACCAGTAGAATTAAACCTAAATGAAATAATATATATCAGTTAAATCTGTATTAAAAAGAGCTTCTAAAGGTGCCCATCCTTCAACAATAGTCTTGTCAGTAATGTGAAACCAATCCAATCTGCATGTTTTGTCTTTTATTGCACAGTGCTGTATTTTTACAGAGGGTGACCAGAGGATAATAACTATTGTGTTTTCTAATCATTTATGAAGTTTTGATTGACTTTCTCTGTTTGCCCCTTTTGTCTGTCTGGAAGTAAAGGCCTTCAGGGAAAGAGGATCAAAGGAGAATAGTGTATGTTCTGAGACGCAGGCAAAATGAGAATAATTTTATAATTGTCTTCAATTTCCCAATAGTCCACAACTAAAGTGATGTAAATAAAACATTTTAATCAGTCTTGAGTTATATTTCAATGTTAAGATTTAAGGAGAAATTAAAACAAGCAAATAAAAATCAAATGAAAAAGTTTGAAGAAATAGAAAATAGAAGTCATCTGACAAAAAAGATCAATATTAAGGAATATGATTTTTTAATAGATCAGAATCCCTTGACAATCAGCATCCTGGTTTCTTATTTGTTATACATGTACTTTAGAGATGCTATTGAGATCCTGTCTCCTGTCACTAAGCACTATGTAAATGCAGAGTGAGAGTGCTGAAGGTGAGAGTTTACTCCTCTACAAGTACCTGGTTGGAGAGGTGAAAGATGGAAAACATCATCCCTTCTGCCCCTTGCCAGCTGCATCCCAGACTGAAATGGGAGAGAAACTCTTACAGACAGTAAAGGAGAAAGGGAAGACCAGGCAAGAACCCAGTGAAGGCCCAGACACTCTGAAGGGTTAATTACATCAGGTAATGGTCTGAGACAGGTAACACATCTCAGCTCAGAGTAGCAGAGAGGAATGTGACTGATATTAGTACAACTGTTGTTTATCCTTCTGTTTGGCCTAGTGCAAAAACTAGAATACAAACACTGAAACACAATTCAGACAAAACAGGAGAAATATAGTTGTCTTCTCCTATTTTCCCCACAGTGAAGCAAGGCTTTCTGAGTGTGGGGACTTGTAATAGAAGCCTGTGACATCTCTGAAAAGTTCAACTGCAATGCATTCAATTATTTTTATGCCTGAACCTAGAAATATTTTACCTCTCCTCTGGCTTCAGATGTTTGTCACCTTGTCAAAAATCACAGAACCTTGCAGATAAGGAAAAAATGCATAATGTCCACCAGATCCTTCCTTATCCTATCTCAGTTTGTCTGAATTATTTCCAGCTTATACCATTTCTGCCAAAATTTTTATTGATACTCATTTTTTGCAACTTATAAGTAGTAGGAAATGAGCCCAGAAAGAAATTACAGGATTTAGAAAAGTGGTCAGAAGCATCTGGGCTTTATTTTGTTTTGCCTTGGTGTGATATTCATATGTTTTGCAGATAAAGCAGAACTTAGTTTCATCTCCATTCTTGTGTTTTATGTTTCTTTGTATTGGTTACAACTGTTACTTGCTGTTCCTTTGTGAAATGAAAGGGAGTTCTAATACAACAACTTGCAGATGATGAAAATTTAAAGGTTTAGAACATCAGTGACAGAATACTGCCCTTCATCACAGCTCATTGAAGTTGTCTGATTTTTTTAGAAAAAAAATTAAAAGAAATTTCACTGCTGAATTCTCAGTGACTTTTGTGATTTGAGTAAAATCAACTTCTTTTGGTGATCCTGCTGTCTTCATTTTTGCTTTGCAAATGAAAGTCTCATTGCATCCTTCTACATTATTTGGTGTGATAAAAAAGACAATTTTAATGCTTACACTACCCCATTACTCTGTGTGTAACCTTTTCAAATCCTGTCCTTGGCTGCAATGCAGTGAAGTAAGCTGAGACCATTGTTTGCATGATTTAATAATTCTGCTGCTGGCAAATGAGTTAGACAGAGACTTGATTATTCTGTGAGAGTTGTTTTGTTTCTACAGTTCTGACAGGAGTGAGAAAATTAAAAAAAACTTTTATTTTTTCTGTCAGTTGAAAACGTTATATCTTTTGATAAAAAAAAAATGTGGTGGTTACATGATTTAGTAAGAACTGCCTTTTGAGATTTAATGCAGAATGCATTTTGGAGATAAAGGTGCAGATGTTCCTATGCTTTTATTTGGAGTTTGTGTCAGGTTTAAGAATTACTTTGGTGAGACAAAACCTTAAACAACAGAAAAAATTACAACAAATGATTAAATGTTACAGGTCTAGAAATGCAGTGAACAGAGTGAGGGTGTGGATAACAAAGCTTAGATTCTTCCAGTATTTGATCTCCAGATGAATTCTGTTCTCTTTTCATAAGAGATACAGTCAACTATCATTTCTTTATAATATTTTAATAATTTTGTACTGTATGTCTACATTATAATACTTTCAGGACTTAATTGGTAGGTACTGTGATACAATTTGATTTCATTTAAATAACTTTCACCTGTTCAAGATAACTATCAGTCAAAGCAAAGCTTTCATTAATGGTTCCATTTAGATATACCTGTAAATAAACTGAAAATATTAGGGCTGCAAATCATAGTCATGCATGTGTATTTGAGTGCTTTGTGCCAATAGTTACATATAGAAATATTTATAGCAAGTGGTAAAAGGAAAAAATATACCACAGGTCACTCTTTGATCTTTCTCTTGAATAATATTTACATATTCTAAGAAAGTTCTCCATTTTCTTTCAACTTATTGAAAAAGTTAAGTAAGGGAGTTACTCTGGTAAAACACTGGAAAATGGTCCATCTTGAATGTCTGGATTAGTACTTGCTGCTGTAAGTATTATGTATTTTTTCAATTTGTATTTTACATTAATTCAATTAATGCTTTTAAAAAGCAAATATTTGAAAATGATACAAATTTCCTGTTTATTAATAACATTCTTGAACATCCAGAAAGTCAAGAAGTAAGGTTCAAGATTTTTAAGTTGAAATCTCTACAAAAATTCCTCTAGTTAAGATCCAAGACTATAAGAAATATTCAGGACATTCTAGGCAATAGGCACAGAACCAACCTTATTCCCTGTGGCATATTAAATTTCAAATCTATTAAACTGCAAACTATCTATCAAATTCATAGCAAATTAACTCTCAATGATATGTCCAGTTGCCAACATAAAGGGGAAATTTTGCAAGTGAGATGAGACTTCCAGAATATGTTTTTATTTTTTTATGATGTTGCTTATCTTATAAACTAGATTAGTGCAATTTAGCAAAACCATATTGCATTTTCAGTTCAGGAGAGAAAGTAGGATACTGAGATGCTAAGTGAAAACAGGTTGACAAATTCTGTTAGGAATTAAACAAAAAAAAACAAAAACAAAACAAAACAAAACACCTAAAAAAAAAACCCAAAAAAACAAAACCACTTTTCACTTCCACATATTTGGCAATTTCTTGACATTTTTTTCCCATTCCCCTGAAGTATCCATCTGTTTTAACTGAATAAGAAAAACAAAAAACCAAAACCAAATAGTAATAAAAAAATAGTAGTAATAATAATAATAACAATAATAATAATAATGCCCCAATCCTGAGTTTATTTTAGAAAGAGAAAATAAAATTTAGTTTTAAATTAGTTCTAATGCTTAAAAGAACAATACAAATCTTGACAAAATCAAAGGCTTAATTTCTGTCCTCCTTAGGCAAGTCAAAAATAATTCTACAAGAGCTAACCAGTACATACATAGTGTTAGAGAAAAAACAACTCCCTAGTCTCCTAAAGGTTCCTGTGAGATTGTGAATATAATTTTCTTTAGCCATTACATTTTGTCCCACCCACTAGCTGAGTTCTCTGTGGAACAGAGTATGAGGTCCATTTATTCCCCAGTGCATAAATTTAGATGATTAGTTATCCAGGAAAAATATTCAGAAGTAATCTCAATTGATTTTAGGCAACTGGAGGGGAAAAAAAAGCTAGCAAGACCAGACAGGATATGAGATATTAGCAGATGATATAATCAGGTCATTTTCCACAAGCTTTGGAAATGTTTTTTGAAGCTAATTTTGATTGTAGACACCTTTTTTCCACAAGTCTGGTCTTGCTGAAGTGCAACAGGCACTTTCCTTAATGGCTGACATAAACATGGGTTTTCTGTCTGAATGCAGCAAAAGGCAGACAAACACAGGCTGATTTTTGCTGCATTCAACACATGCATATTCTTTCCACCCTGAGAAGAATATATGCCTCATGCAACATTTTCACACTGCCTTGCTTCACACATATCTTATAAATACTATTAATTTTGTACATCACTACTAATTTCATCTAGAAATGCATTTTAAAAATCTTAGTTTTTTATTTAAATTTTATGGTTACACTTCTGGTGTTGATTAAAACACACCTGTTCTCAAAAATGGCAGAGACCCTTAATTGCATTTTTCATTGGCAATGCCTCAGTTAAGCCTCACCAAGCAAGCCTAGAAGGGAGATGATGCAGTATTTTACCTCCTTTTTCCAAAGAGGGATAGAAGTATTTTAGCATTAGAAAAATGGGATTTTAATCCCATTCAAGTAGTGGAATAGTCTTTTAATTACAATGGTAGGAGCAAGGCATTAAATACATTTTAAGATGTACTTTGGCAAATTCAGGGAGAACAATGCATGTATTTTAAAAGAGATTGTCTGAAGGTGGGATATTTCTACTGTGTTGTTACCTTGGACTAGTCCTTAACTGACCTCCATTGCATTCACAAACTATTCAAACTGTTTTTTCAAGTTTTTATTGGTTCCCCTCTGGACAAAGAAAGAATCCTTCTTTTCTTGATTCATGATGAAGTTTCTCTTTTTTGTTGATTTGGTTTTTATTTTTCTAACTCTTCCTAGGCCTTCACAGTTGACTACATTTACATAAGATGTGAACAGTTGCTTCTAAAGGGGGTAGCTCTCACTAGACCATTTCAACTCAGCTCACAAATTTGAATTGGAAGCTAATACCAAATTTGTAGAGTTGAGATGGACTTTTTTCCACTTCTCATATTATTGACATAGGTCAGGTCTTTCCATTCTTTGGCATTAAAATTTACCATCCTCCCAGAACATCTATGAGTTGAAACGTTTGGGTTTTCACCTTTACAATAACACTTGTGCCTTTCCTAGGTGTGGGGGTTTTGTCTAATATTGGCTATTTAACTTATCTGCTGGTTCTAGGATTTAGTTGTACATGCTTTAGCTATTTTTATTGCCAAGAACGTTTTATCAAAAACATAGTATGAGCTATAGAGTAAAAATAAATGAAAAACTCAATTTTGAATCTATCCTCTTCCTTTTTTCCTTCTGATTCCATATTTAGGGATAAAATCTTTTTTCTTTTCCAAGAAAGTTAGTAATATGGCTGAGGATGTTAAGGTTCACAGAGTGCTGAGAACCTACCACGTTAGCGTCAATAGCTATTGTATAAAAGCTTTCAATTTAATTTGAAATGGGACTGCAAAGTGGCTCATATGCTGACATATCCAAATGAATAATTTATTTCTCAGTAGGAGAAAGTATTTCAATGGTAGGATGCCAACATGCTGATATTCACCCAGAAGATCTTTAGCTTAAGCATCAGATATGTTTAGGTAGGTAAAAATTATTAATGCAGTTGTAGGAGATAGAATCCTAGAAATTCTTCGTGTATTATGCATTTACTTCCAACGGAGGAGCTAGAAAGATTTTTTCAGACCTAAAGACACTGAATGAAGAGCATCAGAAATTCCATGTATTCCTTTAGTAAAATCAACATTTTTTCATAAAATTTTCCATGCTTTCTCCTATTTGCAATGCCTTGAATGACACAGCCAAACAGTATGATTTCAAAACATGTTCAAAATTTAGAAAGCTGGTTTCCATTGATGTTAACTAGAAATTTTATAGACACACCTACATATGGAATGGGATGGGATGGGATGGGATGGGATGGGATGGGATGGGATGGGATGGGATGGGATGGGATGGGATGGGATGGGATGGGATGGGATGGCATGGGATGGGATGGGATGGGATGGCATGGGATGGGATGGCATGGGATGGGATGGCATGGGACGGGACGGGACAGAACAGAACAGAACAGAACAGAACAGAAAACAGAATAGAATAGAATAGAATAGAATAGAATAGAATAGAATAGAATAGAATAGAATAGAATAGAATAGAATAGAATAGAATAGAATAGAATAGAATAGAATAGAATAGAATAGAATAGAATAGAATAGAATAAACTCAGCTGAAAGGGGCCGACAAGAAACATTTATTCTGTCTAATCACTTCAGGGCTGACAGAAATGCATGTTGATAAAAGCATTACCCAAATGTCTCTTAATCACTAAAAATCATGGGCCATCAACCACCCTCACCAGGAATCCTGTTCCACCATTTGACCACTCTCTTCTTGGTAAAGAAATGCTTCCTAATGTCCAGTCTAAATATCCTCTGATGATGCAGCTTTGAACTGTTGTCACATATTCCATCTCTGGAAAGCAGGGGGAACAAATCAGTGTCTCACTCTCCACTTCTCCTCCCCAGAATGCTGTAGGAAGCAATGAGGCCATCTCTCAGCCTCCTTCTCCCCAGACTAGGCAACCCTGAAGTCTTAGCCATGTCTCCTAACACAAGCTTTCTAGCTTCACTCCTTCCCTGCCTGGCAGGGGAGGATCTTTGCATCCATCTTAAGTAGTGGGGGCTGGAACTGCACACAACACTCAAGGTGAGGCCACACCAATGCTGAGCACAGCAGAATGATCCCCTCTTTTGAGCCAGCTGTAGATCAGTACCCACACATCCCTTTTGCAAACTGGAAAAAATTAGTTCTTCTTATCTTCTTTAATAGGTTTGTATCTTCTTAACCTGCAAATGTTAAAACTAAGCAAATAAGCTATTTCTGTTATCTAACATCACTTTTGGTTGATAATCTGTTTGTTGTCGGGATAGAAAGTTCAGATGGGGTTTGTATCTAAAGTTCTGTTAATTTTTTCCCTTCTTGTTGCCAAATAAGTTCCACATTCAAAAAGAAGCCTTATCTGGAATTAGTAGCATTTTGTTGTTAAAAAAAATCCCACTGCACTGAGGGTAGTATACTGACTGCCTTAAGGGAAGATGGAGTGCACGTGCACATTATACAGTACAGTCCGATCATTGTACCAAAAGACATGGTTCTTCAGGTCAGGCATACTAGACTGGGAAATCTTGGAAAGATATGGAATTAAGACCAGGAAATCTTTCAGAAGCTACAAAGCAGTCTGAAATCAAACAGTACCTTACCAGATTTTCATATCTCAACTCAAAAAGCTGCCATACTAAACTGGTCAGAAGGTTCATTTAAAACTACAACAAGCTGAAGCAACAGTTTAGAAAAGAAGATGGAAATGTTACTGTTCTTGTCTAGTACAGCATAATAAAGCCTGACTACATTTTCCCTGGTTTTCATGATTTTATATGCAGCTCTATCCTGTGATAGTCCTTTATTTTGTAAACTGGAGAGCTCTTATCCTTTTTGTCTCTTCTCTGTCAAAATCCATTTCACCCTTGTTTCTCTTTTCTGTACTGCGTCTAGCTGTACAATATCCTGCCTGATATAGAAGAATAATAAATGCCTGGAGAAGAACTGCACAAGGAATGTGATGAATGGATTTATACAGTTAGGCATATCAGGGTGGCTTTTGTTTCTTCCTTTCCTATTAATTTTTGAACATCTATCTGTTATTTTGTAAATCTAAGCACAACTGTTCAAATCTTTCCCAATGCCAATAGTTAGTGTAGGACCTCTGATTTCATATTTGTTTTAATTCCTTCAGGCATTTCACCTCTTACTCAATCACTATTACAATATCTTTCATAAACTTTCATACTAAATTATTGTTCCTACTTCCTTGAAAAATACCATGTCAATTAACTTGGTAACAACCATACTTTTTCCCAGATCCCTCAGGGATATGTTGAAAACATCAACTCCCAAGGATCTCTCTATAATGGTAAAAGTAACTGCCTTTTCCAACAGCTTATTTTTCTTCTTTAACCACTAATTAATGCCTACAGGAAGACTTTATCCCTTTATCCCTTACCATGGCACCCTCTTTTACAGAGATGCTTTTTCAAAATTATTTTTGAGAACCAAGTAGATATATCAATAGTTATCTCTATCTACTTTATCACCCTCTTTATCTAAATTTGCATTATATTTCTGCAGCATAACTACAAAATCTATGTTGACTTTCTACTATGTCATATTTACTCATTTATTCGCTATTATAAGTTCAACAGTTTGTTGAGTGCAGATATAGTCTTTCCATTTTATAGTTCTCCAAAGCCCTTTTAAAAAAGTTGTATCACATTTGCCATTTTCAACTCCTCCAGTAAAAAAGACATTTTAAGTGATAAATTACAGACTATAGTTAACAACTCAGCACTTTCATATTTCATTTTCCTTAGAACTCTATGTGAATACCATCTGGTTCTGGAAGTTTTCTGGTATTCATTTTATTAATTTATTTGAAAACTCTTTTTATTAACATTTCATATTAGACAGTTCCTGAGCAGTGACTTCTGCTAAAATAAACGTTAATGTGTAATGCTCCTAAATTTTGCACAATGAAGTGGTTAATTCATTTTGGTTTTGTCCTATGGCTTCTTTTTACTCAGACATCCGTTATATCAATCTTTGGCCATACAGAATCTTGGAAGACTTCTTGGTTTTGTTGTTGGAATTGGTTTGAATACATTGTTATAGGGGTTAAATATTTTCCTAGGACAGAATGTTTCTCAAAGTCTCATTTTCCCTGTTTTAGTAACACACAATTTAGAGTTAACTTACAGTCACAATATTTGTATCCAGTTTCTTTTGCTTAAATAAGACTTTCTATTTTAAAAGGTCTTTCTCAAATTTGTTTAGGCATGACAGCTTTTTGATGTCACTTATAAAAGTTTTTTTAAAAAGAACTACACTTTTAGAATAAAATTCTAATACAGGAGTAATATTTTCAATACAAGAATTTTAGTTCACTAGAATTTCATCCTTCTGGCTACTAGTTCTATTTTCTTCAGCTTTACATGCCCGCTGTTTTTAACATGTTCTTGTATTTAATTTTTTTTCCCCTATTTTTTACTCTTTTATTCATACACATATGCTGAATGCATGATGGTAATTTTTCAGGTTAGTTTTTTTTCTAATGATTAATTTCTAAGGCATAAAAAAAAGTTGAGTATTTGTTCAATAAAAACAAAACAAATAAAAGAGAAAAAAGCTTACAGAAAGCAAAGAACAGACATGTTAGAAAAGAAAAACACCCACAAGGATGAAAACAAAGCAAAAATAGAAGGAGATGAATTGCTCCCACACCACAGTGCCAGCCCACACAGGATGCTGTGTCTCATCAATTCCCTCTACTTAGTGCTTGTCATGCCACATCTGGAATGCTGTGTTCAGTTTTGGTCCCCACTATACAAAAGAGATGTGGACAGCCTGCAAAGGGTTCAGAGAAGAGCCACAAAGATCCTTGTAACAACATTATACATATTTTCTAATATTCATTTGTATACTGCCATTGTGATCATTTCATTTACATGTCATTTATGGTTTAAAAAAAATATTTACATTTTTCATGTAAATATTGTAATGAATCATCCATTCAGGAAGCATCCTAGTCTTACTTGTAATTCCAGAAATCCAGTACAGTAACTGGAACATAGATCACAAACAAACAACAATCAATAAAGATTCTCACAAAAGTAATAAGTTAAAAGCAGTAAGCTGCTTCTTTTCCTAGACTTTTTCTGTGACTTTATTTGTCACATTCTCTGAAAAGACCACAGGCAATAACATGCACTATGCACACAAAATTTGGAGACAATGTGAAATAATATTTTAATTTCAACAAAATTAGCATAAAATAAAATATAACATAGCTGTAAGATTGTGCAGTGATGTACTCAGATCTGAAAGACTGTTGAACTGAGATTGAAAGTTCCACGTTAGCTTTGTGCCCTAGTTCCTACTTATATATGTATGTGTGTATATATATATATACATGAAATGCAATATATTGTGTGAATAGATATATGAAATGCAATGTATTGTGTGAATATGACATCTATAGTGTGTTATCTTACCAAGTAATTTCATCTTTTCAAAATTAGAAATATGAAACATGAGTGTCACAGGATTTTAGCATTGTTCCTATTGGTACTTTATTATTCCAAAATCTTCAGAAATTTTATTGGACTGTAATTTCAAGAGTTAGAAAAAGCCATTGAATTAAATGTCTTTATTTCTGTTTTCCTTATTTTTCCATTATATTGCTTTCATTTTATTTATTTATTTCAATTACTTTTTTTTTTTTTGATGGAGTCCATGGTGCAAGACAAAAGTTTGACGATACTGTTTCATGTACTTGCATACAAAACTATTTGGATTACTGGTAAACAAAAGTGACAAAGTCCAAGTCACCAGTAGTTTGTACAGCAGCTGATGCTGGCCTGTCTTTATCTCCTCAGCTTATTCTAACCCTTTCATAGCATGATATAATTAAATATCGCAATTGAAATATTCACTACTTGAACCTCCTATCTCAAACATTCTGTCTTCTGATATTTCTTGCCATTAATGTTTCCAAGGCTGCATTTGTGTCAAGGTTTTCATGATCTAAGAGAAGAGCAAGCATCTCTTTTGCAATGCTGCAGAGTTCAAATGCCTTCAGAGACCATTCATGAATATCTACAGTTTGTTGTACCTTACAACACCATACTTCCTCCCTTTCTTTCTAAACACCTACAAAAAATCTAAATATTTAAAAAGATACACTGCCAAATATACATTTCTAAAAGACAGCTGCTTTATGCATTTGTTTCTGTAAGGTAGACAAATACATTTTTTTTGCAAAATGTCATCCCTTTAAAGTATTGCAACTGTACTTGGAGGCCAAACAAATGTAACACTGCCCCTACAAGACTCTTGAATTTGAAAGAGGCAAGATAAGCTATTTTTAGGGCAGAGAAATTACATTGCACCATGAAATGTACTATTCTGCTTGTTACCTAGTAGGGTGCCTTTGTAAATGCAGATAAAATGTATTTATTCCAAACATTACTGTTAACAGCTCATTGCCTAACTGAAAATAGTTTTCCTCTATAGGTGTCATTCTGCCCAAATTAAATTCAAGAAATTCATCTGATGCATTTAAAGATAGCACTCCAACCACCTAATGTCAAATTGTATATCAAAGCTATAAGTAGTCTGAAACCACAATGTGCAAGCTGTTAATAAAATTATTAGAAGTGAGGAAAGCAACTGCCTTTAACTCATCATGTGATAACTTATTTGGTATTTTAAAAATATATTTATGTAATTACGAGCTAATTAAGGCATTCTTTTTAAATCTGAATGGCCACTGACACATCACAATAACATTTTTGGTGGCAGTAATAGGAATCCAAAATAGTGCACTTTGTTATACGGATTATATTCTTTATTGTGTGAAGGAATCTGTTCTGTAATCTAATTATTTTTGGCTAAATTTATCCACTTATGAATGAAATAGAGGAAACCAACCTCATGAATTTTTCATCAGTACCACTAGGTTTTAAGATTTTATTGTTTTTTTAAAATTTTTTTAAAGAAAATTAAGTGTTTTATAAAGCCACAGACTAGTTTCTTCTACTAAATCCTAATAGTTCCATGGCATTTAATGTAGTAATTAAGTACATATGCCTTATCAGACTACGTGATTGAAATGTATCTTTTTTTTTTTCTGTAGAATTTATCTCCCAAAAAAAATGCTGCATAAAATGTCACATGCTCCAAAGGATAAAGAGTGATAGATTTTCCTGGAAATATATATGGTATATACAAGATATGTGCAAGTCTTAGAAGATAAAAGTGAGTTACAGTTTTGGCACTCTGTCGTGTCTATGAAACTGAATACTTTGTTAGACTTCTGACAAGCAGAGGAGTCCTTTCTTGAAAATACAAACCAAGATGCAGTTGCCACATCAAGTCCCAGGGTGCTAATTTTTGTAAGTAGCAAATGTCTGGGAATGTGTTCTTTGATCTTCTTTTTTTTTTTTTTTTTTTTTTTTTTTTTTTTTGTTATTATTGCTTTTTAACTTTATCACCATTTTACAAGTACGTGAAGTTGGTAAAAACTATGAGACATCATGTTAAATTTGTATGTGCTTCCACAGTTCTGAGATCTTGATAAAGTCGTGAAGAGCTACTCAGTGAATTTATAGTCTGTAGAGTATTTCAGCTCACACTAAAGGAGACAGTAGGTTTGGTCTACAATAAAATGATCTGCATCAACATCTCCATTGAACTCTATAGGAGTTAGAACACAGGAAGAATCTCAGATTGCAAATTATCTGCCTAAAGAGAGGAATTTAATGCTGTCTGAAAGACCCTTGGGAATCCAAGAACTTAATGTGACCCTGACTGGTATGACTAAGAAACTGAATTAATTGTACTCTGCCCTAGGGGTAGCTGAACTAGGAAAGGTGTGAAAAAGGGCACCAGACACATGAAATCCACACATGCATAGAAACACAAGCAGAAACCTGTATTTGAGATCTGCTAAAACTAAGCTGTGCCTTCCAGTACCACCCTAGACACCTCAGATTCTCATACTGCATTTCCAAATGCCACTCCAAAACCATGTGAAAAGCTTATTGATCTGCTAGTGACTGTTATCTCCATGAAAATATCTTGGACACTGATGAACTGGGAGTTTACCTCCAGGCAGAATCAGATCACAGTGTCCATGCCTGTATGCACATACAGCATGGCCTGATTCCCTCTCTACATTGTAGCACCAAGTTCTCCTTACGTTCTTTCTGATAAGGTGGTTGAAGAGCTTCTGAAGGAATAAATTGTTGGAGAATCTCCTCATATTAAATGTGTATATATATTTTTTTTAAATTTTATTTTAATTCTTCCTGTTATCTGGGTTTGTTTTTTTTCCAAAACTCACCAAAGTGACATTAGGAAATATTTTCTCATGTTTTCAGAAGTTAATAAATACAGTGTTTAAACCCTCTTCAAGTTTGCATTTATAGTATGATAGCAGAAGTCCCTACAAGTACATACCCCTATGCTTTTTCAAGTTTTTTCTAAGCAAAAGAGACTGGCTCATTCCCAAGTTGTTGATTTCTCTGCTCTGCACTGGCTGATGCAGGTTCCTGGCTGCATAATTGCAGCTGTCAGCAGCTGACCTCTCTGCAGAATCTGAGCTCTAGAGACAGAAACCTGAACAGTTTTATGGATCTCATCTTGGTTTCTATGTTAAACTGAAAAGTCCATCTTCCATCAATTTGCAGGAAAAATCAGTGCATTAACTAATAATAAACAATTTGAATGGTTAAGGCTCTCAGACAAGTTTGAGATTCTTCTGTAAAAGTGTAAAAGATTAAATTTTGTATTTTGAATAATAGATTTATAGAACAAAATTTAAGGTCTAATTTTAGAAATCCATTGTGAAAGCATTTGTGTGATCCTTTCCTACAAGAAGCAGAGGAGAAATGTTTTTGAGGTAATCAGTAAATGGGACAATCCAGTATGCAGAAAATTCTGCTGTGGAGCAGAAGATTTCTGTGCTACTCACTAAATGGCAGACAGCATTCCACTGTTCCACTCTTTTTGAGTTATATTTTTCCATTTAGCTACTTAAGAGAGAAACAAATAAGCAAAAATCCAAAAGGCAATCAAAATAAATTACTGACTTCATTTCAGTTCTCTAGCTAGGTACAAAAGTGTTGGCTTGTCCAAATCCATGAAGCTGCACTGCAGACATTTGGACACATCCTGCATGATGTGCAGAAGTGGCTCTGCAACAGTGAAAATTCCTGGAGTCTTTCCTACTTATTCTGCCAACACTCCTCTAGGACTAATGAGGTGGGATGCAGCAGAGCATGGAATGCTAAGCAGTCTGAGGTATGCACTCATAAGAGATATACATAGACCTTGCAGGCTACAAAAACACAGCTCTGCTTCTAGATAGTGTGTAAACTCCATAAATAACTGAGACTGCTCTGAAGAACTCCATGCTGTGCAGGACATGAGCTACACATACATATTATTTTTGAAATATTAAGTCTTTCTGTCTCATGTATTTCACAGTTTTGGTAAATATTAGGGATGGGCAATGGCAGGGTGAGTGTGATACATATCTGGCAGGAACTGAAGCATGGAGAATTAAAATGACCTGGCCACAATCCATGACACAGACCAAATGTGCTACAAAGTAGCTAAATTCCATCCTATAATTTTATTTTCCCTCAATGATAAAAAATGTTCTCCCTCACCCTTTTTCTCATCAGGCTTTTTGATACCATTAGAATTGCTGAAAGGAGCCTTTTCATGTGGTATTTTAGGCTTCTTTGTCTTTTGGAGTAGGTTTGGGATTTTGGTGGTCTTGATAGTTTTGTGGTTTTCTTTTTAAAATTCTCTTGAAGCCTGTCCTGTACATGTCCATTAACTAAGTTAAAGAGTACCTGTCTTTCAGTGCAAGCTTTGATTTGGATGGCCAGAGTAGTGGGGAGCACTGTGCAGCTAAAAAAATAGCTTTTAGGCCATAATACTTTCATTCATCTGTAAGTGCTGTGTATCTATCCATTGTTAATGTAGATGATCACGCTAAATGCAAACAAGACGCTTTTTCAGAGTATGAACTGATCTTCTGCACAAAAAATGCCATTCTTTTCATGACCATTGCCACCAAAAATAAAGAATAAAAGCCCCTATGATGTTATTTTACAGAGTAAGTCCGGCAACAGCTTTGCTGTGTGGTAACTTGTAATGACCTTGGCTCTAATCAAGCTCACAAACTTGTAACAGATTATAATAAACACTTTCTAAAAGCCTCATGCATGAGTTTGGGTGAATAGAATTATTCAAGACTCCTGATTATAAACTTTCAATCTCAAATTACTCCCTAATTTAGGCTATCACAAGAAAACAATATTTTACTATTCATTCCATTGAATTATCATTAACTGCTGTAAATCACTAATATTTCAGTTAATCCACAAAACAGCTAATTTTGTGTGTGTGTTTTTACTTGAGATGAACTGGGAATGTCAGTTAAGTTTAGAAAAACCTACAAGGCTGAACAAACTGCAACAACTCCTTATTTTTCATATTTAATATCATGTAGGCAACATCCTTTTGCAAGATGATCTCTACTCAAAGATTGACTACAGCCTGAGACCAGCACAATAAGAAACGTGCAAAGGATTGTGCCTCTATGTTAAAACCCTGCTAAATCTGACACCATAAAGTAGAATGGCTAGAATCTACATTCTGTTCAAAGTAAATAGTTAAATATTATAATACTCATTTTTTTTAGTATCGTTTTATAATACCTTTAGCAACATGTGATAGAGAAATAAATTGTAGCATATGAATGGTTCCAAGCCAAATTAAAATGGGAATTAAATGGCACACAAATATTCAGATCCAAGAGAACACATTTCTCTGGATGTTTCACTGCTTTCATCTTCCTATCCCTTGAAAGTGTGTTGTTCTTGTCAGCCAAGGATCTCACCTTCATCACCTTCTTCCTGAGTATGGTTTTTCATCTCATGACTAGAGGAACTGATCTGCTCCTTATGAAAAGAAAAAAGAAAAAGAAAAAAAAAAAGAAAAAAGAAATTATGATAATCCATCTCTTAAAAGACACATTTAAAGGCTCAATGTATGCTTACTAGGGAAAGTTATTTTGTCTCGGTCTGCAACTCTCATTTGAAACATTTTATTGTTTGTAAGAGGAGTTGTTGGATGGTGTAGGTCAATGGAATTGAAAGGCTCCTTCCTGAAAACATGAATTAAGTTACTAATTAAGTTAACTTCACACAGAATCATGGAATCCTTGGAAAACACTTTTGAGTGCATTGAGTCCAGCCTATGACAGGCACCAACCTGTCAAGTAGACCATGGCTCTGAGTGCTGCATCCAACCTTTCCTTAAACCCCTGCAAGGACAGTGACTCCATCACCTCCCTGGGCAGTCCATTCCAGTGTCTAATCACCCTTTCTGTGAAGGAATCTTTTCTAATGTCCAACCTAAACCTCTCCTGGTCCAGTAGGAGATTGTATTCTGTTGCTGCTTGTCTGGGAGTATAAACTGACCCCACCTGGCTGGAACCTCCTCGCAGGGAGTTGAAGAGTGAAGGTCTCCCTTGGGCTGTCTTTTTTCCAGGCTAAACAAATCCAGCCTCTACAACCACTCCTCATAGGACTTGTGCTCAAGAATCTCCACCAGCTTCACCATCCTTCTCTGGACTTGCTCCAGCCCTTCAATATCCTTCCAGAATTCAGGGCCCCTGGACACAGGACTCCAGATGTGGCCTCACCAGTGCTGAGTGCAGCAGAGTGAATCACTTCCCTGGTCCTGATGGCCACACAATTACTGATACAGCCCAGGATACCAAACTTGCTAAATTTGGAAGAATAGCATGTCTTAAAGGAGAAAAAAATAACTAGATGACTATAAGCATGATCAGATTTTTCTTTTAACATTACCTAATTTTCTTCTTTAGTTAAACAACAATCACTGTGTTGCAAACTATGAAAATTTCCAACCCAAATTACTCAAGAATTAAGAATTGAACTGTATTCTAAACCTGTATACAGACTAAGAAGAAAATTTGGAATAGAATACAATTTTGTTCTATTTATTTTGTGATTCTCAGCTGATCCATTAATTTGTTTTTTTCCTCCAGCAGAGTTTCTCCTAATAGGAATTCCCAGCTAACAAAAGGTGGTTGGAGTGAGCACCATGCCACAGAATCTTCTGCAAGATATGTGGAGTAAATCAAGATGGGTGTCACTGGCTCCCCACTGCACCTATTTTCAGTTGGCAAAGCTGGTCCTGTTTCCTCTAACAAATAAGTACTATGCTAAAACTTGGTTGAGGACACATTGTCTCAAGATGCACACCACCAACATTGTCTGCAATTGTGCATCTGGACAGTTGTCTCAATACTTACAGCCCCTGGGAAATGTAAATTTAAAATGCAGTCCTGAAATGGTGAAAATGTTAAATGTGCTGTGGGAAATTATTACCATTTCTATAGATACTGTAGAGATTATATTGTACAGATACAATGCATTTTGCCTGGTAAAATAAATGGGAAGGGAATATGGTACAGTATAATCAGAGAAATACCATGAAAGTATAATTGTCAAGATCCTTGGGGTTTGTTTTGTTTTGTTTTCATTTATCTGAACAAGATGGTTGGATGTCATTTGCTTGCTTGTTTTCTGCCATCCCCTAACATTTGAGATGTGATTATCTGCAAAGTATAAATTTAAAACTGTCTTTTTGCACTACTGTATATTTTGGATACACTTCATTAAAGCTACTGTTCTTAGTTTAATGTATTCAAGTGTCATTTTTTATTATATTTCACTGACTGTAAAATTGTTTCTATAGCATAACTTTATTCCAAGTATGCCACAGGTGATGCAATAATTTAAATGTTTGACCAAATGCTCTGCTGCCATAAGTATTTTGATGTTTTTGCTCAATCATACTAGACACAAGAACCTCCTTTTACATAGTAGAGGAATTAGTCTAAAGACTTTCTGAGGTAAGAGATAAATTAGACTATTCAAATGCTCCAGAATTAAAATAAGTATGGAAATTTAGTAACCCAGGGTCAATTGATCCATTGTTTTATCAGAGAGAAAGAGGGTAAGTCATTTGTTAGGAAGAAAAATTAAATGTACATACAGTTGACAAAACCGATAGTGAGATGGATTGTTATTAAAGTGATCCCTTTTAGCCCAACGACATCTTGTAAGGTATTAAATAGTTTAGAACTCCTTCTGAGATCAGGCTGATATAAAATATTCAACATCCCTCCACTTCATGCCAAAAATATTTCACTAAAATTAGATTCAGACATATTTAAAATAATTGGTAATATCAGCTTTGCACAGGAAAGCAAAAGGGCTGGGAGATTTAATAATACTTTCATTGATCTTTGCATATGAGAGTAATCCTCTTTGGAAATGAGGTTGCTAATGCAGGAATGAGCCTTCCTTTTTTCTGGCTGTATACAGATTAACGATCAAATGCTTCTTCACAAAGTATTTCCTGTAAAAAAGAAACTTATGCACTGTGTATGAGAGAGGTAAAAAGAAGCTCATATCTGGTTCAAAAAAACCCAGGTATATCTGAATAATCAGGGGAATATGCCTATTCCCATTCCATATGCTTTTATGCTTTTTTTTTTTTTTTTTTTTTTTTTTTTTTTTTTTCATTTGCACAGGAAAGTTAGTTCTAACAGTGCTGGAATTCAAGAAACAGCTAAAAACTCTAATTTCTGAATGAACAAATTATTCTGGAGAAAAAAACTGAAATTAAATCAGAACTTCATTTTTTTTCAACTTGATTGAAAATTTGATATGCTATTTTTTTTTTTAATTTGATAAACATCTGGACATTTCCTACATTAATTCTTGAAGCTGTCAGAGATTGACATTGGCTTCTTCAGACAATTAAAACTCATGAGATTCTGAGTAGTGTTTGAGTCATCAAACATTCAGTATTTCTTCAAGCAGTATTTCTAAACCCTGCTAAAATGGTGTCTATATAAAATGGCACATTTGTTAAAGTAAGTGTAATTTATGAACAAACAATGCATCTTGATCTGAGAAATGACAGCACTTCATGCACTTGCACAAAGACTTGAAGAAAAGCAATCTCAGAATCCAAATGGCACTACTGAATAATCACAGACTCATAGAATGATTTGGGGTGAAAGGCTTGTTAAAGATAATTTATTCCAACCTCTCTGCCATGGGCAGGAACACCTTCCACTAGACCAGACTGCTCAAACCCCTGTAACCTGGCCTTGAACACTTCCAGGCATGGGGCACTGACCACTTTTCTGGGCAACCTGTGCCAGTGTTGCACCACTCTTACAAACCAAGATTTTCTTTCTAGTATCTGATGTTAACCTGCCCCCTCTGTTCAGAGCCATTCCCCCTTGTCCTTTCACCTCATGCCCTTGCAAACAATCCCTCTCCAGCCTTTTTGGAAAGTCCTCTGTAACTGGAAGGATGTTAAGAAGTCTCCCTGGAGCCTTTTCTTTTTCAGGCTGAACAACCCCAGCTGTCCCAGACTCACAGGAGAGGTGCTCCAGCCCCCAGATTTTCTTCATGGCTCTCCTCTGGACTTGCTGCAGTAAATACATATCCTTCTTACGTTAGCAATTCCAGTCATATTAGCCAAACATAGCAAGGATTCAAAAGGACAGAGTTTTCAGGAATCCAATTAGATTCGTGAATTTCCATGTATTTACTGCACAATTTTTTCCAACTACTGGCAAACACAGCATATAAACATATGTGTTTTGGAATGGGGTGTAAATCATATTTTAATCTTAACTTCTTGAGAACTGTAGTTTCCTATCTGCACTTAGAGCAATAATATTTCAGTAGCCTGAATAAAGGAAGAGTGGCAATTTTAGTGTGAAACTTTTGGCTAGTGAAGTGAGAGATTGAAATTGAAAGAAAACCAACTAATCAACCAAGAGAAAAACAAACAAAAAAATCCCCCAAAACTAAAAAACTAAACAAAACTCATGTATAGAAGTGAAAAGATAAAATTGTCCTCATCAGAAGACAGAGACTACAGAAGAGATGTTGAGATGACCTGATATCTGATCAAAGAAATAAGACTTTGGACTGGGAAAAGTATGAAAGAAAAGGGAACTTCCCACAGAGATGAAGTTCTTATACTGGTTATGGTTTAGTCCTACTGACTTGGATTCTGAAGCTCATTACACTTACTAAATATATATTTTCTGAACTTTAAACAATTTTAATAGAGTTTAAAGTAAGTCTTAAAATAAATAAAAGGCAACATGAAATTTAAAGAAGCAAGCATGTGCTGAAAATATTCCAGCATTGTTCAGCAAATGCAAAAAATCAATAAAAATAAGATAAAAATTCCTGAGGCAGAGGAGGGAGGAAAAATAAAAGTGAAAGAAAACCAATGCCTAATGGAGTTAAAGAAAACTAGAAAGTATTTTCAGAGGGAATAAAATCAAATAAGGATTTGGTCCTGTTAGACAACTAGCAAATTGTAGGTCATAAAATTGAAAGAAGTGAAGCAAATATCTCTCACTTGTAGTTGTATGAAAATGGGAGTATACATCCATTGAGGTTGACATTATGAATTAAATAAGAAGTTCAGAGTATATATTATGGAAATCCTCTTCAGAAAATCTAATCATCTATCCTCCATTCAGATTAAGAAATGTCCCAGATGATGTGGTATTGTTCCAAAATTTATTACAATTTTTAAAGACTTAATATTATAATTATTTCAAATATTTAGAATTAATATTAATTGCTTCCAATTTGAACGTAGGCAAACAAATACTTAATATAATTTAGAAATCTGTGGACTTTTAAAACCTTATTTCATTCTTCATAAATAATCTGTTTTATAATTTTGGAGTGGTTTTTTTTGTAACTTTGTGTTAGACAACTTTTGATATGCTCTGATCAGGTATCTCAAGGACCTTTTAAATTGTGTCATATGTAGTCTTCAGAGACACATTAAATACTTATAGACTTGGGTATTGCCATTTCAAAAATATCAGTAACTCAAAAATGTAGCCAATACAATGATGATAGTGGAATTATTAGAGAAATGTTGCATAGTTTGGGGGCTTTTAGCTTTTTTAATTGGAGATCTGTACAACCATATGTCAGGGGTTTTTTAATACATACGAAAAATTTTCAAACAAAAATAAAACAACAAAAGAGTTAGAGATAAGTTTGAAAATAGTGGTTGAAAGACTAAGAATATAAAGCTTGTGGTGTCAGATTTAAGAAAATCAACTTATTCTGATTATTCGATAGAATATTTGAAGGTGACTTCTTTGTGAAAATTACATTTAATAGTGAGAAAAAAATTCAATCTTGCTGACAAATGCATAGAAATATCTGGACATTTAAATTAGATTAATTGGTCTAGAAAATAAGGATTATTATCTTCTCAGTATGGGCAATTTTCTTTACAACCATGTCATTGGAGCATCTGTTAATTATGTCAATTTAGGTTGGCAAGCTTTTTTTTAACCATATCTTTCCAGTATATACATATAAGATCCAGTCCAGCAGTGAAATATTTATCTTAATTTTATATTTCTTACATGTAATAAATTACCACAAATAAAGCTGCTCTGTCACTTCCCTCCTCAGCTGGACATGGATAAGAAAATAAATTGAAAGAATCATATGAGGAGATAAGGACAGGGAGAGAACACTCACCAGTTACTACCACAGGCAAAAGTGGCCTGACTTAGAGATATAAAATGAATTTATTACCAACCAAAATCAGAGAAAGATAATGAGAAATAAAGCAAATGTTATAACATCTTCCCCCACCTCTCCCTCTTTCCCAGCTCTAACTCCTCCCCCAGCAGTGCTGGGAGATGGGAAGGGGTTTAAGGTCAGTCCATCACAGGTTGTTCTTGCTGCTGCTCAAGGAAATGAGTCCTTTTCCTGAGCAGCCTGGGGTCCCTCCCACAGGACACACTTCTCCATGAGCTTCTCCAGCATGAATCCTTCCCATGGGCTACAGTTCCTCATGAGCATCTCCAGCTTGGGTTCCTTCCACAGGGTCACAAGTCCTACCAAGAAACCTGCTGCAGTGTGGGCTCCTCTCTCCACAGGTGCACAGATCCCTCTCAGGAGCCTGTTCCTGTATGAGCTTCCCACGGATTCACAGCCCTCTCAGGCATCCACATGCTCCTGTGTGGATCCCTCCATGGGCTGCCTGTGGATGTCTGCTTCCCTGTGGACCTCCATGGGCTGTAGGGACACAGCTGCTTCACCCTGTCCTGACCATGCCCTGCAGGGGAATCTGCCCCTGGTGCCTGGGCCCTCCTTGGTGTCTGCAGAGTTGATTCTCTTGTGTATTCTCACTCTCCTCTTCTCTTGATGCAATTACTTCTGCACAGTAATTTTTCCACCTTCTTAAATACCTTATTGCAGAGGTTACCACCACTTCTGAATGGTCCAGCATTGGCAGCAGCAGGCTGGTCTGCCTTCAATTCACCTGGCATTGGTTTTGTCCCACACAGAGGAAGTTTTTGGCAGCTGCTTTCAGAATCCATCCCTGTAGTCCCCCTCCTGCTACCAAACACTTGCCACACAAACCCAATATACAATGTGAGAATACAATTGATGTTTGGATTAGAAGAAGATAATAGTTTTGCTGCTGGCTACCTTGCAAGGCATCCTCTCCATGAGCAGCACAGACATGATCTGTGCAGATCACCAACTGGAATAATCCACGCACACCTTATCTCGCTTCTTCCTTCTCTGTTCTGGCTCCTTTTAAGATTGTAACAATTTATTCTCCCCTGTGATTCAGAAGATAATATTTTTATCTTCTCAAAGGCTTTGATTTACCCTAAATTATTATGGATTGCACTGTTATGTGATAAGGAATTCATTGCCATACAAACAAAGCAGGGCAGAGGTTTGAGGGTAACCTGTCTCAGCTACAGGAAGTGACACCCAGGGTGGACCATGGGGCCAGAGGAAGAGTTGCAGGTACCTTTAGGATTTAGAGTGGCTGGAGAAGGAACAAGGGAAATAGAAGGGTAAGGGGATGAAAGAGGTTAGCTGTGTAAACAGTGGCTGGTTACAGTGCTTGAACAGCCGTGCCTGATCTGTCATTTCTTCCATTAAACATTAAAAAGGGTCTTCTCCTTCTGACATTTCAGTCTATCATTTCTACTCATTAAACTTCACTTCTGACTGTTTTTCTGGGTGAACACAGTCTCTCTACCTGTGTGCACAAGACCATGGGAATTTCTGAGTGAAAGCAGCCAGAGCAGTGCCAGAGCTCACAGGGCTGGGTGTGATGGGCCACCACTGCAGTGTGTGAGGGTGCAAGATCCAGCTAGCCTCGTTCCTAGAGAGGAGCATTTCCCAAAATAAATTGAGATAATTTGTCATCAGTCATTCAGTTTGATGAAAAACAGTTGATTGTTATGTATAGGTCCTGTATTTTGCTGAATTAGGGTCTGTAAGAGAAATGGCTCATGTTTAAAAAAAATGCCCTTGATGGAAATAAGAGACAAGTATTTGTATTGCCTGCATAAGTTATCAGGCATGGTACAGATGGTGAGGGACTTTGCACTGCAGATGGGAATGATTCAGATGATGATAAAAGTGCTA
This sequence comes from Muscicapa striata striata, assembly GCA_030060385.1. Lineage (NCBI taxonomy): Eukaryota > Metazoa > Chordata > Aves > Passeriformes > Muscicapidae > Muscicapa > Muscicapa striata. Next base: position 1,999,935 of record JAREIS010000141.1, on the reverse strand, counting down.
AATCCAAACCCTTACTCCATCACTGTCTAGGGATAGACATTGTTACAGGAAAGTTTACTTCTAAAGTTTACTTTCAGCAAATATGCATGCTTGTGGGAGTAAAAGTTAGAGGACAAGAAAATGAAAGCTTTTCCAATGGTAATGGGAATCTTTCTGGTACTAAAATAATAAGTTACACATGGTATACAGTTCTTGAGATGCTGTGAAGATAATAATATCAGCAAATGAAACTGCTTTGGGGAGCTGTAACCTCAGCAGTGGGTAGTTTAAGAACATCAGGATGAAACTCTACTCAGATCACTAACATTTAAAATCTCCACAAGCTGTACTGTGCTGGACAAATCTGCAAGCTAAACACACAGGTATAATACAGACATTTCTGTGACAACAGCTCTAGCATGTAAAAGAATCCTCAAAACAGTCAGCAAATTAATACCATCCCTTACCTGCAGTTTATCAACTGTTTGATTTCAATGGCAGTTTACATGAAGGAAAACAACCACTCATATTTCATGCCAGGAGTGTCTTCTAAGAAGGCATGTTATTGAAAAAAGCAATACAGCTATCCAGTATGTCCTTTTTTTTTTTTTTTTTTTTCCTCAAATCATAATAGAATCTTTATATAGAGAAAGAAAATGTTGTTCTTTCTTAAGTGTTTTTTAGCCAAGACATACAGCTGCTAGAAGAAAACTAGAAACTTGTAGTTACAAAAAATCTTTCCTAAATTAATTTCCTTTTCTAAACTTTTTTCCCAGATGCATTGTAATATCACTAAATTTTGGAGAGTTGAAATTACCATTTTGAATAATGAAAGTGAAAAATGGCCAAAATAGGTTTCCTTCCAGACCCTCTAAAAAGTCAAGAAATAAATGTGGCATATTTTTAATAGCACTATACTCTGCACAGGGATAAAAAGAGTACATTTTCATTATTTTTCTTGAATTTGGAAGTGTAATGTGTCTTAGAATTTCTGTTTTATGTAATTTAAAATTTCCTCATGTTTCAGTTGATGTTTTACTATGTGCACAAGTCTACATTCAGAAAAGGAAGTGCATTTAATTTTCTGGAAATAAGCTTGCAGGTTTTGCTAAATGGTATTCGTGTTTAGACCAGGATTTTGCCAAATTTTTCATGAGGTGAAAGATTCAATACTGTGCTGGTTTTGCCTGGGGTAGAATTAATTTTCTTCCCAGTGGCTGGTAAGGTTAGTGCTGAACACAGGGTTGATAATACAGAGATATTTTTGTTATTGCTGAGAGGGCTTACATGAGTCAAGGCATTTTCTGCTTTTCCTGCTGCCACACTGGTGAAGGGCTGGGAGTGCATGGGAGGGTGGGAGCAGACACAGCTGGGACAGGGGACCCAAACTGACCACAGGGACATTCCAGACTGTGTGACATCATGCTCAATGTATAAAGCAGGGGGAAGAAGGAGGAAGGGGTAATGTTTGAAGTGATGATGTTTGTCTTCCCAGGTAATGGTCGATTTGATGGAGCTCTGCTCTCCCAGGATGGCTGAACTGCCTGCCCTTGGGAAGCAGTGAATGATTTCCTTGTTTTGCTTTGCTAGTAAGCACAGGTTTTACTTTCCCTGTTGAACTCTCATTATCTCAACCCAAAAGTTTTCCAGCTTTTACCCTTCTGATTCTCTCCTTGATCCTGCTGGAGACGACTGAGTGAGCAGCTGCCTGGGACTTGGCTGCTGGTTGGGATTAAACTACAACAAAAAGTATGAAGTGCTTCTTATAAAACTCTGTGCTATTATGGAAAAATTGTTCTACAGTCATAACTATCAGTTCTTATAGTAGAATGTCTCCAAATGTTTTTTGGCAAGTAGTATTTTCTCTGTCAAGTTGTTTAGAACCTCTGGTACACAAATGTCTATTTCTTTCCGGGAAAAAGGAGAGTTCCAAAGTTTATTAGCTTCAGCTCATATAATTAATCTCATTTTGAATTATTGAGAAGTGAAAATAGATGTACAAGCAGACAATTAAGACAACAAGTCACATTCAACTACAGCATTCTAGGGACTAACACAAATTGGTTTTTTTTCTGAAAAGCAAATTGTTTTCTATTTATGGAGATACTTAGAAATCTCTTGAGAAAGGAGTTTACATAATAAAAGTGGCTACTTACACAAGCTTAAGTGTATTTACCACTTACTTTCAAAGTGCTTTGAAACCTCAAGTAAAAAGCATAGAAAATAGTCCCATGAAATAAAGTCACCATTTACAGTACAGAACTGTAAAAAAGCAGTATGTAAGGTCAACTGATGGGAAGAAATCTAGTCTTTGAAATCTTTTGTTTTGGCATCCTGCCAATGCAGACTGTACAAATCTTTACATAGTCATGATACAGAGAGAAATTCAAGAATCACATTTTTTCAGAAAGAGTTCAAATACTTTCTGGTTTCATGCCCTTGAAACTTACAGATGGGTATAGGTGAAAACCAAAGATCATTTTAGATTCTTACTCTGTTCTTGTAACCCCATGGAAACCCATGACTGCAAAATGCAAAACTGAGAATGGCTGTTTTGTGTTCCTACCCATAAACACCTTATGAGAAGGCATTGAGTAGCAGAATAATTGAGCTTGCACTGATCTGTGGCAGGCAGGTCTATGGGATTGACTCACTGGACACATTCAAGATAATTCATTGGTGGCTTATCAGTTGTTTAGAGCCCATTCTGAGCCAAGGACTTTTTAAAGCCTCATGCTCCACCAGTGAGGGGTAGCACAAGCAGCTAGGGGGAAGGAGCATGGGCAGGGCCCCTGACCCAAACTGGCCAAAGGAATATTCCACACCATAGAACATGATGCCAAATCAATCAACAGGGGGATGTTGGCTGGGAGGGGTTGATTACTGCTGGGGAATCAGCTGAGCACCAATCAGTGGGTGTGACCAATTGCGTTGTTCACCACACGTTTTCACAGGCTTTATTTCTTTCTCCTTTCCATTACAATTATGATTTAACACAAAATAATAATTTTAATTATTATAATATTTTAGTTCATTTAAACTATTAAACTGCTCTGAATTCAAGCCATGATTATTTGCTTTTATTTCCATTCAGGACTGGTATCTAGTTGCTGGCTGAGGTTAAACCAGCAATGAAGTTGGCCCTCTCTAGTGCAGGTTCACACTGCCAGGTCATTATCAGCTTTATTGTTTACCTCATCTTTTTTGTCAAAACTAATTCTTAGCCAGTCTGCCTTGGCTTGTACCAGTGAATATGGCTATTTGTCCTTTTGAGCTTTGCATTCTCCCTTCTTGTATTTTTGTATGCCTTTCTATTTTTTTTTTTTTCTAATTTATTTATTGTTGAGGTCACTTCAGGTAACAATGAACCACTTTCCCCATCTTGATATGAGCTGTGAGCTGGGTGAGTGTGCACACCATTCTATCACCCAGGTTGTTAACAAACTGCATTTGCTGCAATACTTATCTATGAAATGGCTGCCATTTGAACATTGAATCAATGACTAAAATAAGCTTTCAACCTGAGAACTTAGCCAGTTTTGCACCCCTTTATCAGCCTATATTTCACTGAGTTGGCTGTGGGAATGCTAGTGAAAACCATGTTGAAAGCTTTTCTAAAGGCCTTTTGGTACAAACTTCTCAGGCTAGGCCTGTGAAAAAAAAGCTTATTGAGATAATGATGACCTTGACAGTCCTTTACTACAATTATCTTTATAAAATTATGTACATGTATCATGAGCAGACCAGTTTCACTGTAGAAAATAAATAGAAAATGTATATAAGGATACTTACAATGATAAAAATAAATATTTCCAGTATCTGCACAAGAACCTCCTGTTCATAGTATAGCCAAATTGCTACCTAAGAAAAAATATACTTGACTGTAAAATGCAAAAAAGAAGCCTTATTATGCTGCTTTTCTTCCAGTAGTGATTCAAAACTAGAATATATGCTGACAATCTGCTGTTAGAAATGTCATGAGTCAAAAACCTTCTCAAAGGGTTAAAGACAGCAATTTTGTAGCTGTTCTGCAATGCTACAGTCATGAAAAAGAGAGATAGCAGAACAGAATATATTATTTAAGACATTAGGTGTTAAGTACGTAGCCCAGTTCTTTCCTCTATAATCACACTGTATTTTATGTCTGCTACATGAAAAACACAGTGGCAAATGCACCAAATGTCTTTATATTCCAGGTAGGTAAATGGTCTGCTTTGCAAGTGAAAATGAGTGCTCATGCTTCACTTACTACAAAATACTATGCCAGTAGAAAATGAGAGAGGAAATGAAAGAGAAAAGAAATAAATAATACAGAAAAAAATCATAGAGCTCATGTTGATGAAATAGTCCTGCTAGTCCAGGTTAAGACTATCTTCATGACTGGCAGCTTTATAGAAGCAATCAACTTGTTAAATAGTATTTCATTGTGTATAACGCATTATCAATGAAACTTTCAATTTTCATTTCTAAACAAATTGGGGTCCCTCTTTGGACTACTGCAAACACTGCATTTTCATTACATAGCCTGGATATATGGAAATAGGTCAGTTTATCTCAGTTAGGAATTTCTCTCACATACTTTTAGATTGTTTTTACACCCCCAAAAAAAAAAAAAAGACAAAATGGTGGAACCTGAGCCCAGAATAAATAGGAGTGAAAATCTGGGTTAGTTTTTTTGTTGTTGTTGTGGGGTTTTTTGGGGGTTTTTTTGGGGTTTTTTTTTGTTTTTTCCAAAAATTGAATTTTTCATGGTTACATTAATAATAGAGAGTAGATATAAAAAACAGCTACAGGTCATCTTTGCATTATTTCTCATTGAAAAATAAATTAATACTTTGCAATAAAACACCTAGTAAGAATTTTGACATAAATCACTCAAATAGCCTGATGCATGACAAGAAAGGTTGGGTAAAGCCTGACATTTTCCCCAAAAAGGAGTATGTAGCAGCCAAAGAAAGATAAACCATTGGAGCAAGCAAAAAGGCCTATACAACATCACATGAGAGCAAATAAAGTCAGGACATATAAATAGAAGAACTTTATATGATAAGTCTGAAAAAGATAAATGATAAATCTGAAAAGGAAGAAGAAAAAAAAACAATAAACTACAACCATCAGGTTATAGTCAGACTGAAATTTGATTATGGTATATACCAAGTAAGATTCATATCATAATAGATGTATATAGAGCCCAAATCAAAAGCTTGTATGAAACCAAACTTAGAAAAACTGTAATATCTCTGATTCTGAAAATCTCTTAAGGCTTTTCTTTTTTTTTTTTTTTAAACAGAGAGCAACAAATGAGCTAGGAAACTCAGCAGTTGAAACAGTAAAATGCATTTGTTTATGTTCCAGACTGTCACTGGGAAAACAGAATCTACAAAGCTTATCCCAGGTCTGTGTGTGTGCAACTCAAGTAGCATCAGAAATTCTTCAGAGGACCTTTTTAGATCTTACAAGGGGATATACAGAATGGAGACAGATTAGAAACTTTGTAAAAGACAGCTGGCATAAGGCATTCAACAAAAACTAATAGGAAACACTTTTTCTGCCTTCCAAGTGGACATTAAATAAGGCAAGTTCTGAAATGTCACTTTTGCAATGGTCTGGAAACCATTTGCATTGATTCTACAATAGACTGAGCATTTATTTAGAGCATCTAAAAGCTTGTAGTCTTTTGATGATTGTCAGAGTGTTTTATAGAAAAATATTTTATCACATGTTTGATCAATGGATAGGTCCCTCAAATTCACCATTGCAAACAGCCATAATTGGCAAATTCAAAACAGTTTATAAAAAACCCAAGTTGAACTGAACTAAGGAAAATCAGAGCATTTTTGTGTTTGGATCACTAGTCTAGGAGTGGGAAGAATTCCTTATCTGCTAGGTTTTCTTCTGTGACCTTGCCAAACTCACTCAGACCAAATCCATGCAAAACTATGCATAGAATTTAAGCATAAAAGTTTAAATTCTCAAAAATTCTGATTATTTGATGGCCAAAGACAGAAGAATTTAACATAAAACACACTTGAATATTAGTATTATTCCCTTTTACCTCTGGATACCCTCCAAAGCATCTCAGCCTGGAGATTCATGTTTGTGCAATATAACCTTTTACTTATGATACCCATTCAGTGGATAGACACAAGTCTATGGGCAATAACATTAAATAGTTAATATTTGTCTAGAAAAATAAATGAGGTACACATGCTGTACTTCACCCCTCACCTCTGAAGACAATTAGGAAATTCACATTCAGCACAGAAAAAAAAACTGGTGTTAGAAGTCTTTATGCCAACAAATTACCAGAAATAACATCAGAAGTTAAAGGCATTTCCAAAGAGAAATTGTAGAGAAGCAGGAAGAAAGACTAAATTATCCAGTCTGCTTCTGTTTCAGGACCTTGGATTCCCCAGTTTTATTTTACCTTCAAAAGGCCTCTGCTGCTTGTATGACACATTTATAATAGCAAGACCTTAGCATATCTATTAATCAGTGTCAGTTTTTACTGAGAAAACTTATCAATATGTACCATGAATCATCGTGATCAGAAACTATTCTAACAACCCTCAGCTAATAAGCAAGGTTTAAAGTTATATATATATAAAGTGTGTGTATATAAAAATACATATCTCATATATAGATAGATAGATAGATAGATAGATAGATAGATAGATAGATATAGATATATAGATATCTTGCACATATATAGAGATAGACAGGGAATGTCAAGCTGATCAATGATAATTAATTTGTACGATCTAGGAAATTATATCTATCTACCTCAGGCAATCAAAGATTTCTTTAATAATTGCACTGGAACCTGTTTTTCAAGCAATTAGAATTTAGTTGCTAGCAAACATCTTAGATTAAAAGAAATGGCATTTTAAAATTACATGAATAAAAATTAAATGGAAATTAAGGCTACCGTTGTCTAATAGGCAATCAGAAACACAGGAAGATACAAATTCCCAGGACTACTAGAATAAGTTTAGCTCTGTATTTCCCAAGTTTTTTCAGTAATTTGAAGTGATATCATGGGAGTGATCTTGGAAGTACTGATTACAAGGAGTTCCAGTGCCTCCTGTAAGGATTCTACATGTTCTATACCCAGGGAGGTGAGTCTACGGGACAATAAGTTTCTTGTAAGTTCCTGGAAGTTTATAAACCATAGGATGGACACAAAACCTTTTCATTCTGATGTTATTTGCTGCTGGGGACTTACAATCCTAGTAGTCAATGCTGGAAATCTATAATGTGCTGCAATATGTTATCAACATGTAATTGAGCTTGAATATTATTTATTGATATTCAACTTGACATTCAAAAGGATAAGCCTCAGACATTATGTTAAATACATTGTCCCATAGGAAGCTTTGAATATTTTTTTTTATTTAATGTGCTGTTAGTATCAGTGCAGCAGACATAAAATTAAGAAAAAATCCTAATGAGATTTGGGTGGGTTTAGATAATTCTCCAGTGGATTTATTATCTTAGAAAAGTGGTGTTCTAAGGCATTTTGATGACTCAAGGGATCATCAACAAAACAGAGTTTCTTTCATATCTTGGTTTCCAAATCATTTCATGTTAGTGCCTGAAGTTAGCATACAATGACAATTTAAGGCCCATAAGAATTCAGCAGTATCCTTGACCCCATTTGAAAAAATATGCCCCCTGAAAATAGGAGAGATGTTAGAAATTTAAGCGTTAGTTTGAGCTCTAAATGAACTATAGTGCTCTGATGACAAATCTGACTGACAAAAACAGAGGTGATAAGACAATATGATTTTCCCAGGCTTTCGTTCCTCTAGATAGCAATTGTTCTGCTGCAGGATTTTACTATGAATTAAAATAATTCTGATATTGGATAGACTGATTCTCACTAAACTTTCCTATTTCTATAATCCCCAGTCAGGGATGAGAATTTGTATAGAAAAAAGGCGAAACACTGTGTTGTAGGAACAAGAAAAGTTAATTCTTTCTTTTAGAAGAACTTAAGATTTTACATCATGCTGAACACTTATGCACGTGCCTAACTGCAAACAAAAAAATCAGTCACACACCTAGAAGTTAAGCTGTGAGAAAACATTTCCATTGGTGAAGTGAAGAAAATAAGTAATACACAAAGATTTAAATGAGAAAGAAGTCAAAGTCCTTTATAGATAAGATTTAGATGTTTTTATAGATATAGATTTTCATTTTTATGATAAAGATCAAGGGGAATCCATCAGTACCAGCTACTGGTACTACCCTGAGAGCTGCTTATAAAGGACTTAACGTAGAGTAAGGGTTATGCATTGATTATTGCTGTGTATGATGTTTCAAAGTCCTCAGACTCTTATAGATGTATTTCATTTGTAAACTAAAATTGGCTAACTATATTTTTGGGGAACAAGACAGGAATTGAAAGAAGGAAGTGCAGGAGAACACATTTGCAGGAATGTGAATAGTAATAGAAGATAAATAATAATTTTTCAATTAAAACCATGTACAAAATGAAATTATAGATCAGGTTAAGCCGTTAGACCTCAGATCAGCAATATGAGAGAAGCCACAGGGTTTTTTATGAGGTTAAATGGAGTTTGTTTTAATGTACCTCACAAGAAGGTGTTACAGCTCAGGAACAACAAGAAATTAATTCAAAAAAGATGATAAATAATTAATAGATATTTCATTATACCCATATTTTCTCTGATCAGTCATAAATTGTCAGAATGCAAATGCTGTTTCTTCTACTGGATTAGCAGAATGACTGGTGTTGGACACTCATGTCCCATCTCAGCTGATTCAGAACACCTTTTGCTATAAGTTTAATAAATAACACTCCGAGTCTCCTAAAATTTTAATTGTGATTTATACAAACCATCATCAAATCCATAAATTTTCTATTAAATAGATTTCTTGCTATAACTTTTTTTTTTTTTTCCGATAATATATTAAAAATGCAGATATAATCCATTGATGATCTGAGTCTTGCACCTTACAAAAAGAAGCTTTTGTTTCTAATGGTTTAGAGGATAAATACTGACTTATACACAACACTCTTCTTGCTGGGAAAAAAACTAGCCTCTTTCAAAATGCCAGTATGACTTTCTCCAAACATGTGCATCAACATAACTCTTCTGAAAGTAAAAAGACTTTTCGGCAGTTTTTGAGAACATAAAAACAACCCACAAGCAAACCAAACAACCAAAAGCAACCCAGAAACTATAACTCACATGTTTATGAATCATCTGAAGCATTCTGTTCACCTGTTTTAGTTATTTAATTTGTTAACTCTGAGTAAAGAAGTATTCCTCAATAGGCGTTAAAATGATCTAGCAGGCCAGCACTGACACTACTTGAGCACCAGTGTAAGAGATTTGTGTCATGGTAAACTTAAATACAGAATAAAATTTAAAAGTCTGCCTCAGCATGGAAGGAAAGAGACCAAGTGGCTGTTGAGATTAGGTGGTTTGAGAGCAATAGTTAACTTGAGATCTGGTCAGGGATTGAAAGCAAACTCTAACTACTTATGAATTTAGAGTGCAACTCGGAGAGGTAGGAGATTGTCAATATTAGTCTCAAGCAGCAAAGTTTTAAAAGTGCATTTTTTTCAAAGGTTTCATTTTTGAGGACTTTTGTAACACAGGTTAATATTTGGAAAAGGGAAGGTTTTAGTATTCTACTTAGCTTGATGGAAAATGGGGGCACTAAAAAGGAACAGGAAGGACTGTTCTAAGATGAGCACTGCACAAATATCACACTAACAAATTTCATGGTGCTCTTCATTTGTTTCACATGTGATAAGCAGAAGAATTGACAAGAAAAAATGTAAATTGACAAGAAAAAATGAAGACACCCACAAAACTGCTGCTCAGAGATGCATTGTGGAATTGTTAATATAACTCCAAAACCAGAGAGAAGTCAGAAAGAAATATTTTCTCAGGAATGTGTGCAATGCAATATTAAATTTACTTACTGTGTCACCATAATACTTTCTCTAGGACTCCGTCTCTGAGTTGCCCCCTCTGAACAATTAAGTTTTGTCAAAAACTGCAACACAAATAATGAGTTAAATCAAGTATTTTAAAAACCCTCTTTAATTAGGTAATGCACAACAGCAAGTGCTGAATATGTGTATTGATAATGTTCGTGCTTTGCTTCTTTACAACTACTTTATGTGTGTGAAAGATATTTATAGCCATAAAACCTAAAACATTTTAAGGGGTGAGGCCCAATGATTGCACTGAGTCCTGACAACACTCCAAGAGAGAGTTTCAGGGAGGAGGGATGGTGTCACTTTCCTTGAGTGACTAATGTCTCAACCATTCCTGGAATTGTAACAGAGAAAGCCCCAGAAGTCTGAGACCTTCATTATGAAGTGCCAATTTCTTCATGTCCTCTATTGCAACTCCAGACAGTGTGAGGATACCTCTCTTCATATTCTGTGACTGGTATCTACGTGCCCTGGTAACCCTTGAAAGGTGTTTTGGTTTTCTTTGGTTTCATTTTCCAGGACAAATGCATAAAAGCAGCTGTCTCAGTAGCAAGATATTTTCAAAATAGAAATGAGAATATCTTTTTTAGACTGTTGGTAACATTTTGTGATTTACTCTGCATCCAACCTGACAGTGCTCTCTTAGCTTCATTAGAGAATGACAAGTGATTACACCATTAAGTTTCTGAAAACAATATCCCACTGTTTCTCTCTGAACAGCATAATGCTTTATCTGATGAGAAGGGAAAGGTTAAATAAAGATACTGGGCCTAATTTGAGGGTTTAGAGAGCCTAGATTCATAACTGGTAATATATCCCCACACAGATAGGGCACATTGCCAACATCTCTTCTGATAGCCTTCAGGCTTTGCTCAGTCCAGGGTAGACAATTATTTCCATCTTCTTATCTTCAGATAATGTCTCAACCATGCACATTCCTGGCCCTAGACAGGCAGTTCTACGAATCAGATTGACATAACTCAGTTCTGCACCTTCCTTATTAGTAATGAGATCATTGGCCCAGCTGTTTCCAGGTTCTGTGTTCAATTCTTAGAGGCAGAATGAGAAATTCAGTATAAATTATTCAATGATAATTCAATAATAAATTATTATTACTCTTTTTTTTTTAATATATATAAAATACTGATTGATTACTGACAGATCACAGACCCCCTTCACACCTGTATACTGACTGTATCTCCAAACCAAGCTGAGGTAAGCTTTGCATTTCTAAGTAGCCATTTCTTTTTATGAATTATTGACATCCTGTCTTATATTTAATCATGCTTCAGGGTATCATTTTCACCTCTTACTGCTTTCTCTATTGTTCTATTTTTTCATGTCACTCTCTCTTGTTCTTCCATTTTCCTTCCATTTTAGTTTTTTTTATTAGCTTGAAGAACTCTAAAAATTTTATTTCTCTCCCCTTCACATATAGTCTCATTTCCTTATATTGTTTCTTGCTTGCAATAGTCTAGATGGTGACAGACAAACATTAGCATTGCATTAATGGCCGAGCAGAAGTATGTTAATATAAAATTTGTGGAGTCCAGTGTCTAGATGACTTCATTAAAAGACAGCATTTAAAGAAAGTATTTATTAGAAAATTTGTCTTTATTCTTCCTATTGTCAATAGCATGATACAGGAATTCAAGGCAAATCATCTTATTGATGCCATAAACTACCATGTATTTTTCATTAACCAGAAATGGCCTGAATTCAATCATGGCTCTTAAACATGAAATGATCCCACTTAGAAGTCCAGATGGACTGTGCCTGCTGCCTTCATGGAAACACTGCTGCTGGCTGATGCAAATGTTCAGCAAGATTCCTGGACTGGCTTGTGAAAATCTGATAGTGCACATTAGATCTGCTTTGCCCAAAATGTCCCTACTCCAAACACAGCCCTGCAGGTTATTTGTAGAAATGTCACATAACTTGTTAAAGATACTGGTTTAGACCAATCTTCAAAATTGTCCTTATTTTCTCACTTATGTTTCTATTTATTCTTTTGGTTTTTGTCCTTCTCTTTCTCCAGCAAACCTTATTTTTGTTTTTTCATTGTCATATTGTTTCTTTCACTCATCATCTCCACATTCAAACTTAAATTGTGGGTTTTTTAAAAAATCATTCACAGATTTTTAAAAGAATCATATTTTACCATGACATATCACTGTAAACACAAAATTAGTTTCTCTCATGTCAACATCTGGCTATGTCCTTTTTTCTTGAGTCAGCTGGAAAACTCAAGCTGATGAAAAGTGGGGATAAGAAATAAATGAGATCTTTAAGCAAAAAGCACTGTCATACTTAGAAAGAATTTGCCTAGCCCATGGGATAAATACCAATGTTATTCTAAATATTTGTATTGTTCTTGTAGGAAATATTTCTAAAATTAAAAAAAAAAAAAAAAAAAAAAAAAATTACCAAATTAAACTTATTGTCATTATTTTTTGTATTACAAAAAATTCTTCCTCCCTCCTTTTCCCTTCTCCCTTTCTCCTTTCCTTTTTCCCCTTTCCCTTGCTTTTCCTCCTATTTCTGTCTCTCTTCCCCCCACTTCTCTTCTTCTCCCCATTGTTCCACATCCAGTTGACTCCATTTTTATACTTTTACCCTTATGAAAAGCTTACAGTGTTGTTCTGTTGTAGCAGAGCTTACATACTCACTTTTTATCTGTCATTTCCTTTAGCTCTGTGCTAACCTTCCAGTGGGCTTGTTGTGCATCTGATCTAACAAGTGCTCCATACTATTGATGTCTTTCCTTTGTTGTCCTCACACCCTGTTTGATATCATGGCTTCATGGGGAGAGCAACTCCGCTTGAATCTTTGCATTTTTCTGCTGGTGATATTTTGTTAAATGTTGTTCAATGATTTTTGGAATTGCTTTGACTTTGATGATATTCTGAGTACATCTCTCTCCTTGACATAGCTGCTTTGAGTAGGAAAGTTCAGTTTCTTTTTCACCTGTTTTTTTGGGTGAAAAACCTTATCACAAGGTTTTGTTTCACTGATCATCTTCCTTCTAAATTTTTCCTTTTTCTGCTTAGTACTGTTGTCAAACATTTAGTCTAAATTGTTGAGGTTTCTGCCAGGTTGATCTGTGGCCCTCATATACTCACTGTTAGCTTGGTCTCTGTGGCATGCAGCATTTGTCAGTGGGTATATTTTTGATTCTTTATTCTCTACCTTTTATTGTGTGACTGTGTGGTCACTTGGCAAGCTGAGAAGCTTTTGGACAAAGACTGAGGTAAGGTTTTGGTCCTAGAGAATGCATCTCAGAAGTAGAAGAATGAATGAGCAGATTCTGAACTATTCTAAACAGATTAAGTGCAGGGAAATATACTGATGGTGATGATGATGATGATGATAATTGTGGTGTTGATTGATAAAGAGATAGTAGGAAATCAAATAGCACCCTAGACTGAGAAACTAATTGTGATAAATATGTATATCTAAGGAACAAGAAAAATATTTGATGGGGTTCAGAGGATGGAGATATGGTGTGGAATAAACATGGAATTACAGTGTAATTGCTGCTACTATTGGTATCAACTCTGCAGCAACACCTGAGTTCATCTTTTGTGGGTTACTGGGCAACAACTTAGCCTTTTCTGTACTAAGACATCTCTAACCACCAATATTGAAATGTATTTTCTCAGCAGACCAGATTCACTGGACAAAAGGTTTTGGATAGTTCCATTCTATTTTCTGCCCACAAACAGATTCCACCATGAGTAATATAAATTTCTGAACTCACAAGAGCCTTGTATAAAACTGACAAGACTCTGTCAATTTGTTCAATTCCACCATATATTCAAAATATTTTCCCTTTTACCATCTTTAAAAATCTGAAAATACTCTGCAGCCACCAGTTGCTGTAGAAATAGAATTTTTTTCCATAGAATTTATACACACAAAAAAATATTGTCTTAATGGTTTATCAGGAGCTGCTAGGTGACTGCACAGGAAGTTAAAAGTTTTAGCTGCTGTTACACTTCACAGAACCACTGCATTTTTTCTCATGGGTTGTACTTATTAGCCATTATGTATTATTCAGTCTTTCAGTGATTCTCTCTCAAGATTTTAGAAAAATCCATTTTATCCAGATGCTAAACCTCCCAACCCCTTTTTAAAAATAAAACAATCATAGTACCTGAATTTTGCAGTGTCCTTTTACAGTCTGTGTCATTAAATCAGCTCTTCTGTTTCACAACTCTGATGAAGGTCTTGTTGTCCTATTTCACTTTTTCATGCCCTTTAGAGAAAAAAAAATGCTAATAATAATTATGCAATTTAGGGTTAGGCAGAGTGGAACCTAAACCATTAAAAACCTCACTGACCATCTATTTCAGAACTTAGAGAACAAAATAGGAATCATAGTTTTATAAAGAGATGCTAAAAATGTCATCAATAGCCCATGAAAGTACATCTTTTCCAAAGTTACTGTGCTTTGATTTGAAAGAAATGTTTAAAGTATTAGGTTATGTACATTACATAACTGTGTTATAGGAACAAATACATAGTGCTGTTTTTTTTTAAAACCTGATTAGCAAAACAAAAAGAAAACTATCAATAGAAATTAAACAGTTATTGATGCACCCCATCATGATGGTGTTGGCAATTAATGCACTTAGAATAGTCTTGATGCTCACCATGTTCTACAGATAAACACGATGCACTCATGCATTGGCTGCAGAGCAGGTGAGATAACAGAGTTTCTTAGGGGAAGAAATATTCTAGGAGCAGTATGGAAATGAAAAATTTTCAGCACCAAAGCTCTCAGCAGTTCTCTCAAGAGCACACCCCTTTTGAACTCATCCCTCTGCAAGGGAAGGTAAACACTGCCTGTGCTCTGGAATCCTGACAGCAAACTGAGACTAGGCACCGCAGGAAGGGCACAAATTGCTCAGAAGCAGCAGACCAAGAATTCAACTAAATATTGGTGTTTGATGATGTATATGAGCCTGAATCATTCATACAGTGCAAGTAAATGAAACAATATGTCACACCCATTAATCTGAGTCTAAACTGTTATACAATTGATGGGTCAAAAAGAGAAGAACCAGACAATATTCGTTGAAAATCTATAACTTAGAAAACAGTGGGAAATTTGCATCAATGATGCAAATGTAACTCCAGACATCAGAATATAATGGCACTGTTAATAAGAAGATTTAGGTAGGAAGAATATCTTTAAGAATATGATTTGAGGATCTTTTATTTCACCTTTTTACGTAACTCTGTTGCTTTATTTGTCTGTTTGTGTATTTCTTTATTGGTTCTATACAGAATGTTTTGGTTTTCATTGGTTTTGTAAGTATTATTTTGGGCTGCTACTTGCAGATGTTTCAACATAAAGGCTGGATGGATTTTGCTTTATAGGCAGGGAGGAAATTGATATTGGTTTGCTAAATCACACTATTGTGGTTGTTGGTGTGCAACAACCTCCACAGCCATTCCATTTCAGATTTCTAGACATAAGGTATTGTATGAATATCTGGTAAAGAGCTGTTATCACTAAGGCAGCATTATAACTAAAGGCAGATACTATCATTCCTCTCATCTTTCACTGACAGTGTTCACTCTTTTCTTTATAAATATTACACTTTTTGCTTATGATAGAAATACCAAGACATTTAATCTTTCTCAATATGCAAAATTGACATGAGTTCAAATGTTACATCACTGTAACTGAGAAAAAGTGCAGCTACAGTAACAGGGTAATCTGCCCTTGCTTATTTTTTTCTTTAAGGTTATTATTTATTTTTTTTTCTTTTTAAGATTTTGTTTTAATCTTTTAAAGCTGATGCTAACAGGTCTTCCAAAAATTAGTTCACTGAATAAATGCTTACTTTAAGTATAGGCCCAAGTTTGCAAAATGTTTCAGCTTCTTAATAACCATTTATTTAAAACATTACAGGAACAGTTCTCAATTTTAAAAAGAAATCATAACTTTGCATGTCAGATTGGAAAGATGAAATTGATTTTATTATGATAGAATGACCCAGTAGGCACACAGTATGCTAGCTAGCTAGTAATCCAAAATGAAACTGAATATTTGTACCTGCTTCATTAAGCAATTATCACTGTCATTTATTCGAATTTTTTAAGGAAGAAAGGAATTTTAGGGAGCAATGATTATTTAGAATGTATATAATTATGTCATGTAAAATAAATGGTTCTAGCACTGTGTAACCTTACTATATTTTCAAATCAATAACATTTATTAAGGAATTAATCATATTTGCTCAGCCTTTTAATCTGCAGTCAATTATTTAAGACCATAGAAAATTTCAAGTCTCATAGACTGTTTTTCATGTGATAGGCATAAAAAGTATAATAATCAACCTTTTATTTATTTTTCTTTTAACTTTGCCTTTTTCTTTCCCTTTCTTTTAGTTGAAATGCCATTCTCTAGTGTATGTAAAAATAAAGTTGTATGACAAAACACATTTTGAAACAAGAAAAAAAATTACACCTTTCATATTTAATGCTTCATTTTTCAATGGCAACTTGACACACATTAATTTGAATCTCCAAAATTATTGTTGTTTTATACATACCAGAAGATCAGTTTGGATTCTTTCTTTTGTTGCTCTCCTGAATTTTGGAAATTTGATCTTTGTAATCCAAACTCATTTTTTACGGTTGGTGGGAGAAGAGAATGAATTGATGCAGTTTCATTTTCTTTTTTTTTTTTTAATTGCAAACAATGTTTCTATAATATTTTTAGAATTATCTGAACAGTTTGATTATGAGTGATACCCATTAGTCTTTCCTTTTCTTCCTGCTTGTTTTCTTTTTAACCAGGTTTCCGCTGGTTAATAAGAGATCTATGTAGTAAATATAGTAGCCATTTCACTGATTTTGTAAATACTCAATTTTTAGAAAAAAATTAGAAAATGCCCCTCAAATCTGACAGAAAAGACCAAAAATTATTACCTGCCTTTGCTGGAGATAAGTAATTTTTAGAGCTAAACATAAATTTGAGTTTATTTTGTAATGATTTTCGTATTTGCTTCTTGACAGCCTGTTTCTAATTTTGCTGGTAACATTATCATAGCTAGTTTTGATTGATGATCATGCTTTGGGAAGACATTTACAATTTATGTAATGTCCCATCAGAGAGTACCTCACTGCCAGCACAAAATTGCTGTAATTTAAGACATATCACTTTCAACAACTATATAAGGGTTAAGTATGTATAATAAATACTTAGATACCTCCTTAGTCACACTATTATAAATGCTTTAAACTGTGTTAATTTGACATTTACATTCCACTTGAAAAAGCATGAGCCCAGATTGGTGCATGACTACAGACTATGCCTAAAAGAAAGATTATTCTTCACACTTACAAAGAGTAGTTGTGACTTCTGAATGTCACTAATGGCATTTGAAAATACTTGACAGAGCTCTTAAGGGGTCAAGTTAGTCCAGCTTCTGTGAAAAGGTGAGAATTCAACTGAAGCCATCCACAGAGTAGAAAAAAAAAAAAAAAAAAAATAGCAGGGTAAAATGTACCTTTCATGGAAGTAAAATAAGGTTTTGAACCAAAAGTATTTGATAAGTCACTCGAGTGTTCTCAGGAA
This sequence comes from Muscicapa striata striata, assembly GCA_030060385.1. NCBI lineage: Eukaryota > Metazoa > Chordata > Aves > Passeriformes > Muscicapidae > Muscicapa > Muscicapa striata. The sequence continues at coordinate 1,982,383 of JAREIS010000141.1, read as the reverse complement.
AAATGACAAAGGGTTTTTTTGGTTTTTTTACTTTGATGTAGAGCAAAATAGTATATGAAGGAAAATAAAACACAATGGAATATAATGTGGAGGTATAAGATGCCATTGTAGCAGGTAGAAAATAAAGAAAAAAGAACCATTCTACCTGTGAAAAATGAAACTTACCTCTTGATTCTGTAACAGTAAAGTAGTTTGTCATTTGTTACTTTTGCGATTTGCAAAAGTAACTCATCAGTGGCAGTCAATGAAACAAAAGGAAAAGTCAGACTGGAAGGGTAACCACTGTGGTTTAACACCTGCTGCCAACCACCAACAGCAGAACAGTGACAGTGAGGAAACCTGTGGGGTGAGGTAAAGGCAGGGAATAGGGAAAGCAAAAGCTGAGCACACAACAAAGCAAAACAAGGAATTCATTCAGTTGCCAAGTGCAGGCAGGTGTTCAGCCACTGCCAGGAGAGCAGGGCCCCACCGTGGGAACTTGGGAAGAAGAACATCCCACTCGGAATGTTTCCTGTGGGAAGATATGTACAAGGATAGTACAGAAGGCAATCTCTCCAGCTGAATTACAGCTGTACTGATTACTCAGAGTGGAAACCTCTGTGCCTGCCCAAGGAGTTTGGGTGTTATAAAAGAGTGGGGCAGCTGGCCACTGGTTGTAGTTTGAGTTGGAGCTTGAGATGTGGAGTCTGCTGTGGTTTGGGATGGAGGCTGCTGGCTGTGCTGTGAGGTGGAAGGGACATGTAGCTGTGCAAGGGACAGACAGGGTGAGGTGGCTGGGTAAGGGACAGGTTGAAGTTCAGCCAGTTATGTACAAGAAAATGTGCAGAGAGAAGGAGTCAGTGCTTTGTGGAGCTGCCTATGAGGAAAGGAGTTGCAGTTGTGTGAGAGAAGCCCACTGAGAAAAGGCATGTGAAGGTTTTAATAAAAGAGTCGCGTAGGTGCCAGTCACGTCCACCTCAGCATAATAATTGCAACGCTTCCCCTCCCTCCTTCTTCCTCTTACACCCGAGCATGATGTCACATGGTGGGGGATATCCCCTTTGTCACTTGGGGTCACTGGTCCTGTGTCCTCTCCCACCTTTTTGTGCACCTCCAGCCTCCTCACTGGTGGTGTGGCACAAGGACCAGAAGAGACCTTGCTTCTGTGCAAGCAGTGCCCAGCAAGAACAGAAGTGCACCTGTTGTCAACACTGTTTTCAGAAAAAATCAAACCACTGCCCCATACTGGACACTGAAAAAACCACTATGCCAGTCATAATCAACACAGTTTCTAAGTGCCCCCACACAAATTACATTAATATCATCATGGTGTGTAAAAGTGGCTTAGACATGCCAGATGATTCATACTGGAAAGAATACTTTACTGTAAATTGTCACTTAACACTAGAGAAGTACAAGAGTCTCCAGCATAATTCTAGAAGTTGGTTTAAAATTACTGTGCATATCTAGAAGAAAATATGACAGTGCTGTCATAATAGAAAAGACAGATGTGGAAGAAAACATAAACTAATAGCAATAGTACAAGTTTTTCCATCATGAGACATCTGCACCTGAAATAGATTGCTTAACCGCCTTTTTGTTTTCTCAGTGTCCACAGAAAAGTGTCAGATTGGAGTGTTCATCCTTTGACTGCAGCAACTAATGCAGAACACTGGATTCCCAGTTCTGCTACACTTCCAGTTTGAAAAGTAAAACTGTATTTGTTAGTTCTTCCTTCCTAGAGATTTAATTGAAGAACTGCCCCAGTTTGTGGAAAAATGTTTGGTGATGAGGGAGCAGCACAGATGCCCTGCCATGAACTGATCTTTGGCATCCTCCCTTCCAATTTTCAAAGCCTGCATTTATCTTTGAAGTGATGGAAGAGCTTCTCTTGCAGGTGAATTTTGCAGCCCATGACTTATCACTAAGTGGCAAGCCAGACCCAAATGAGCAAGTCTTAGTTAAGCCATGACCAAGGTCTCTGAGATGGAAGAGGAGTTCCAGGCTTATGAGTGGAAAGCTAGATGATGCTGAGTGCAGTGCTTGCCCCTTGTATGACACACAAGGACCACTTCAGGTGGTCAGAGTAGCTCAAGGGCCTTGTTATTGGCATGTGAACAGAGTTTGTGTCATGCTACCCAATGCAAAACTTGACCATGACCCAATGCACAACTCGATGCCTCTGAACAGGAGAGAATATTTGGGTCTCGTGGTGACATCCCTGTTCAGCTTCTTCACAAGGGAATATGTGCAAAAGAGAAAAGCTGCTCTGCAAACAGTCTGCAAATCAAATGCAGAAAATGAGCATTAGGGCAGAAGTCTCTTTAAAACCATAGTATTTCCTCATTTTAAAATGTTAATGTAGAGATGTCTATAAAGCTATAGAGATTCAGAAATTACAGGTAAATCTTAATCTAGTTCTTTTAACCTTTTTCATTATACAATAAAAAACAAAAAACAAATTTAGTGTAAATGGAAATTGATACATTAAAAACTTATTGTCTTGAGATATAATTGAGGCCAAGAGCTCAGCAAGATTCAGTGAAGGATTAGACACAAATGTGGATAATAAGAACATTCACTGTTATTTCACATATATTAATTTTCTTATTTTTAGACAGAATTTACACTTTTAAAATTCTTTTAAAAATTAACCTCTAGGAAGACTATTTCATTCCTGGGCACTACAGAGTTTATTTTTTCTGATTCCTCTTTTGATTGACAGACAAAATTTGGGGTTTGACTGTTTATGCATGTAGAGTAGCAAGAGAGTCAATATTCTAATATGCACTTTACTGTGCCAAGGTAACTATGTCAAGTTTTATCAATACTGAAAATTTTAATTGCAAACTGAAACTAAGTTTTGAGACATACAGAATAAGATGTGAACCTTACTCTCAACATTCTGAAACTGTTCTTATATTATTCCTCTTTCTTCTTCATCAGCTTGTTAACATATAAATTACTCCTGTAGATGAATCAAAAAAGGATGAAATTGCTGCAGTTTCTACTCCTGCAGAGCTTGCATTAGCAGGGCATAATTTTTTCCTGAGTGCTTTGCTGCAGTTTTAAAAAGATTTTGGTTTATTTGTCTAATATCTGTTGATTTTGTTGCATATAGTTCTCTACCCTGAGAATTCTAAATACTTTTAAGTCATTGCACTGAAAGCTATCCTACTGAAATAAAACTAAAAATTATTTTATTTCCACAGATTGGTTTAATCTATGTAAAAAATTTGGAAATTTAAATTTGTAATGAAATGTGCTCCAAGAACAGCAAATTAATGTGTCTAAGTTGATCATAATTTGGGATTTTTTTCTTAAGAATGATTGTTCAGGCATATTCTAATGAATTCAATGATAGTCTACAAGTGTGCAGTATCTTGTGTTTACCTTTTTCAGTTTTTTATTCCTGAGTGAAAGAGCATAGCAGTATTAGAAAGATGTTTCATCATGACCTATCAAAGGAGTGAAGTATAAACAAAGGTTAGAAGGGAAAAACTTAACACCCACTAAAATTTGAAGAGCACAGGGAAAGAAACTCAGTCTCCCCCTTCTTTTGTGGGGATATCAACGAGGTTTATTCTTTTTTTTTTTTTTCCCAAGTGGAAAAAAATCCAGTGGTGTATTTAAGGTGGCAATCTGAAGTGATTTTTCTCTCTCTTGTTTTCATCCTGAATGTTCTAGTTTTACCAATGTCTGCTTCAGCATATTGACTATCTGAAGAGTGAGAACATGTTTTATGAAATTTATGTCAAGTTTTGGAGATTGGAGCATTTCAAAGATTTGTGCACTGTCTACATAACTCTATACCTCTTGGTGAAATTTTGCTTTTTGAGCACTTGGGAATAAAAACAATAATAAAAACAAGATGTCTGGTGAGTTTATTGATCTACTTCTATTTGTTGAGTCACTGTCTGCTTCACACTACATCTTCACTGCAAAGCATTTTGATTCATTGAAAGTGTATACTTTAATCTAATGCAAATGAATAGACATTATTGGAAAGGACAATGTACAGATGACAATTCTATTGTTTATTTTTTCCTTTAACCCAGGAATGTGAGAAGTTGGTTGCGCAAAAAGTCAGAAAAAAACCCTTAATGTGTGAATTTGCTTAGAAAGTACCTTAATTTAAAAAAATGTGTGATATCAAATGTAGGCTGAAAGATTAAAATTACTAATTTTGGCTTAAGAAATCAGGAGAGCAGATAAGTTTTGGGGTTGGATGTTTAGTTGTTTGTGGTTTTTAAATTTAAGTTCATAAACCTAAGTAGCCATTCACAGTTATGTCAAAAGTCACATCTGTCTGTATGCCTCAACATCAGACAAGATTGGTTTTGTTTATAATATTAAAACTGTAATATTAAAGATGCCTAAATAATACCCTTTAATTTTTAGGTTATATTAATAAATTGTGAACATTGACTCTGGAACTCAACTGTTGAATAATCCTGAATGCAAACTCATTTAATCCAGCTTTTTAAAGGTTGTCCATCTGGTCGAAGTTTTTTAATCATTGGAAAGAATCGTTTCCTCAATAAAGGCTGATTATTTCCCTTCTAAAGCAGTTTAAACTAAATACTGGCTGGGTTACCTAGGTACTCTTTTAATCCTAAAGAATTTTTCTTTTTTCTTTTTCTTCTTTTTTTTTTTTTTTTTTAAAGACTGCTGGCTGTATATTTACATACTTATACACATATGTCTTTCTGAAACTGGTCTTAATTTAGAAAGGATTTCTCACCTTTTCTTCCCTCATCAGTGCATTTGTTTTGCCATACATACAAATTAATTTAAAGTTGTTAGGTTTTGCTTGGGTTTTATATTTGGGGCTTTTTTTAGTATTGTTTGCTTGTTTTGATGTTGCCTTTGTTTGATATTTTTAATTATACAAACGGCAAATTTTCAAATTGGTCTGGTGCAGGACTAGCTACTATATTATCATGATATATCTGAATGTCTTTTGAAACTTCATCATTAAGAAAAAAAAATCTTAATTAAAACTTAAGTTTCTGGCATTTGTCCAACTTGAACTAGTGGGCCACAACTTATCAATCCTTCATGAACAAAAAATAAAATAAAAAAAAATTTGTGATAAAATTTCATTTAGTAAACAAAACCATATCTGAATTAGAAAATATGAATAGTCATGGGTGCATCTTCCATAATGACTTCTCAAAAATGAATGAAACATATGCAATGAGTTTTCCTGAAATGGTTCATTATTTTGTTACCAGTTGTTTGGACTTGTACTTTAATTGCCCTTTTGTTATAGTGCTTTTAAAATAATACTTTTCCTTGACATAGGGAAACACTGAATCTTTTAAACTACTCCTATTGTTTATTTATATAAAAAATCATCAGTATATCTTATGCTTTAGAAAAGATACACAAAATCTAAATCACATCCCCTAAGGATGTAAAATCTATGGAAGATTGTCATTCTGTCTGTACTGTAAAGCTACTATTGATTTTCATGAGGATCCTTGGGTTCCTTTTGAGAATATCATCCAATAGCTGCAGTTCCAAGGTACTGGATATTAAGTTGACAAAAACCAAAGTTTTGTATCTCTTGTGCTTAATCATTAATTTTATACTATCTTATTTTCATTTATCTACTCCTCTTTCTGAAGGAACTATCATAATGATTAAATGTCCTGAGTAAAACATGTCAGCTCTTATTATAACAGAAGAATTTGTGGTGAGAGAAATAAAATTATAGTGTGTAAGAAAATAAGATAAATTATGCCAATGGACTTAATTAATCAGAAATCTTATTGAATACTTGGTGTTGCCTCTTCTTAATCAAGACACGAATCTGTAAACAGTTTCCACCATCATCAATATCAAAAGGTACTAGACTTTATTATTATTTCTGTGTTATGATCACCACAAAAAAATGAAACAGATGCAATTGTCCCTCTGATGTAATTTTGGCCTACACTTGGGTAAAAAAGCACAGAGTCTGCTAAACAACATAACAATAAATGAATCCATCAACAAAAATAACCTTGTTAACTAGAGGTTGGTTTGGCCAAAAAAGAAAAAAAAAGGACAAAATGAGATGTGATTAAAGTTTACTGTACCCATCTATTATAATTGCTTTATTTGCTTGTTCCTATTTCATAGGAACTTCTTAGGATCTAACTGCAAAACTGGGGACCTAGACTGCTTAAATATTTTGAGAAAATGCTTTCTATCATTCAGGGCTCCTTTATAGCTCTTTTTGTATCATAATCCATATTTAATTGCAGCACTAAATGTGATATAGATCTATTGGAAGAAGAGCACAGCACAAAGAAACAGAGAAAATTAGTGAGGCAAAATTCATCAGTGTAAACAGGGAAAAGCTCAGCTGTCAGAATATGGCCATCATAGGGCCTCTAGCTGAGAACTTAAAGAGAGAGGCTGATCTGTAAAAGTAACCAACATTACTAATGATCATGATGATGATGATAATAATAATAGTAATAAAAAAGGATTATCTCTGAACGTATAACTGCAATTTTTATTTATATCCTATGTAATACATTTAAAAGAAATAGAATAGATGGTAATATGAAAAAGACTTTGGAAGTATATTACTGAAAAATAACCTTTTCTTATAAATAAACCCATATTTCCTGAAGAATTAGACAATCATTACCACCTCTTTTATGCTGAAACATGAAAATTGAATAGTAATATTTTATTTCTGCAGTTGCATCTGGAAAAAATAATATCTTGGAAATGCATTTGAAAACATAGCTTTGAGACATTAATGTATCTGCATGCACTGAATATACAGAACTTCTTGTTTTGCTCTTTGCTGTAATGTTGTGACTTACAGTTGCTAGGGAATAGAAAGCTCAAAATCAAAACAAGATTGACACAGGCTGTTTTTCAAACACATTATTCAGATCTTAGTTTCTGATTTGTCTCTCTTTAATGATTGACAAACACTTCTTTCAAATGTGGAATGTACTAGCTGTCATATGTACAAACCATTCATTATAGGAAGCATAAAATAAAGAATGCAGGCATGTATTTTAATTGTTTAGTCAATGCTATTTGACATGTTGGGTTTTTTTCCACTGATTTAGTGGCCAAAGAAGAGGAACATATCAAATTGTGCCAGAGATCATCACACAAAGAATAGTTGTCTTGTGTCAGCTTGATGAGACTCTATCATAGTGATATCAAGTCAAGATATGGATTAGAGTAAAATCAAAAACCTAACATGTTGCAGAATATCCAGCAAGAAAAAAATCACAATGTCCTCAGTTCTATAAAAAATGAATTATAGTTGAAATATGCATATCTGAATTTTAATATGGCTGTGTTTTCAATGTGACTCTTGTTTAGGATATGGTGCTGGAAAAAGGTCATGTAAACAGAAAATAGTTGCAAAGTTGGGAAACCAAATCATTCAATGTGGTCTACTTACTGCAGGATCTAACAAAAAAAAAATCTCTAAAGGAGGAACTGTGGTAGTTTAGTTTGGAGAAGGGGAAATACAACATGGGTATAAAAACAAGTGTAAAGACAAAAGAAAGAAAACACTGTCTATGAGCCCTTCTGAATAGGGCAAGCAGTAACAGCTATATTTAAGCTAAGAAAGATTTTGAATATAGCATACCAAAATGTTTTTTAAAAAAAGAAGTGTTTTAATATATTGGCCAAGGTAGTCCACAAAATTTCTTTCAGAAGCTCAAACAGAAAATTAGTCAAGTGCCAGATCTGCCCATATGTCACAATGATTCCTTGATATACACAAATATATATACACTATATATATATATACTATATTCACATAGTATATAACACACTATATACTATATACATATATAATATATATGTAGTTCTATAACACAAATTCTGATTTCTATATCATTATGTTATGTATTATAAGCTTGAGTTATTTCACCATAGATGGATGTTGATATCAAATAAATAGTTTCTAACCATCTGCAATGTTGGTGAGTGTTACTTGTGACCAGTTTTGGCAAAAGCAGAAATGATTGGCTGTCATAAATGTAGCACAATGACACATTTTATTCTCCTCTAAATTTGTCTTAGAGTTCCATTTATCCGACATCCTTCTGTTTACTCAGGCTCAGCAGCTTATTGGAATAAAATTGTACATGATTTCTATGGCTAGTAAAACATGTGAATAAACAGCAGTACAAGTTTCACTGAAATTCTGCTCAAATTCAACAGATTTTTGGAACTGACCTTTCTTTTTTCCCTTGCAAAGTAAATTGTTCAATTAGATTAGAATCAGACTGGCAAATCCTCAAGGTCAAAGTATATATCTGGTATGTGTCTTTGGCAGATAAAATATCTCAGGCAAGAGAAACATAGAATGCTGAGTGGGAAGGGACCCAAGGGATCATGGAGTCCAGCTCCTGGCCCTGCACAGGACATCCCAGGAGTCACTCCTGTGCCCAAGAGCACTGTCCAAACACTTCTTGAGCTCAGGCTGGGTGCTGTGATCACTGCATGGGGGACCCTGTTCCCCATTCCATGAGGATGCCTGATCCTCATCTGGGAGAAAAAAATTTTCCAGATATCCAACCTAAACCTACCCTGACACAACTTTAGGCCATTTCCTCAAGTCCTAAGACTGAACATGAGAGTGACAAGATCAGTACCTGCCCTTCTGCTTCCCCTGATGAAGATGTTGAAGACCACAATGAAGTCTCCTCTTGGTCTTCTCTTCTCCAGGCTGAACAAGCCAAGTGACCTTAGCCCCTCCTCATTAGGAGGACAACGTGCAGAAGGATCCTGTGACAAACAGTACCAAAAGCTTTGCTGAAGTCCAAAAAATCACATCTACTGGCCTTCCTAGATCACCTAGGTGTGTTACCCTGCTAGAGAAAGAAATCAGGTTCAACAAGCAGGTCTCCCCTCTCATGAAATTGTGCTGCCTGCAACCAGTGACTGGTTTTTTTGTTTTTTGGTAATTATTTATCAGGGATAAACCAGCAGGAAATGAATAAAAGATAATTAATGAAATGCTTATTTTATAAAGGAGGAGCAAGGAACTTTGTGTTCTTTTCTGTATTTAGTGAAAAACTCTCCAAATCTAACACTTGAATTCTGAATCACTCTGCTATTATAAAGACATTTCTGTCTTGTTAGACTAATTTTTAAGCCTTTTTTCAGGCAATGTCCAGCTTTGAAAGGCGAACTAATTGTAGGTGAGTTTAGGATGCCAGCACTCGTGTAAATGATCCATCAATGATCTGAGTGAACTTTACTCAGTTGCCAGAGCAGCACTGTCTCCTGTGGCATCCCCTCCTGTGTTGGGACCTGGCACAGGAGGCATTTGGGCAGTGCAGGCTGGCTGCCTGCTTGGGCAGCCCCCAAAGGAGTGCTCTGTAGGTGGTGTCACTGACTGAGTCTAAGGGCTGGTCTGCACGGGGACAGACACTCAGAAAAATCATTCTGAATTAGTTATTTAAGTCATATGACTAATTTATGTTGAACTCCTGATTGGGCCATCTCATATAAAACTGTAATGACCTTAATTTGATTTGTCTTGATTTACTTTGGAAGCAATTTGAACTCATTGAATTAAACCCTGGTTAATTTTCATTATAGCTTTCACACAGGGATTTTATGCAGTTTAACTAAACCACCTGTTATTTACTCAGTATGTTAACTGGAATTAACTATTCTGAATTACCTTATGTAGGAGATATGTAAGTGAAACCAGAAAAAATCTTAGAATTTCTTAATTAATTATTTCAGATTCTGATTCAACATATGAACACCCGCCTGCCCCCCCCTCCTCCCCCCCCTCCCCAAATGCTTGCTTAGAGATAAGTAAAAACTCTTGGGTTGCTTTTGGACTGACAGATTTATTAAATAAATTCTTGAGAATTTAACAAAACAATTCAATTTAAAAAAATTCCAAATTTGATGAAAATATTGTTTTAGTTTAAACCTAATTCAGAAATTCCTGTTCTTGAGAAAGTTTGATCTGGTGTCTAAATGTGACAACTTTGATACTCTAAGTTTTAATTACTAGGCATGAAAGTAACACAAGATAATAAATTCAGCATTTGCATGTTTTTATTTAATTTTCTTTTTTGACTCTCCTCTCCTCATTCATACATCAATTTCTCATCCTTCAGTTTGTGGCTTTCTTGTTTTTTCTTCTCATGATCAAATTCTGTGTGTTTTTTCTCCTTCCAGAGCAAACCAGTGCCTGTAATCACACTATCCAGGATTGTCTCCAAATGGACAGTAGGAGAGGAGGTCCCTGGCTCAAGCACCTCCAGATACTGAAGGATCAGGGTCATGCATGACCAGATTTCTGAGGCTTTGACACTTGGCTTTCCTGAAACTTGGAGCTCTGAATCAGTGAAAACTGCTGAAAATGGGCTTTGACACAAAAGGCAGTGCTGGCTTTCTAAAAGTAACCCTCAGAGGAAGATCTGGAATATGGTCTAGGTCTCAGAAAGCACTTGCAAGTGTTTATGCATGCCTATGCATTACTAAATCTGTAATGTATTGGCAGGGCAGAATTATTATACTTTCTACTGGAATATTAGGCATTTATAACATGGATAAATATTTCTCAGAAATTGTGCTTTCTGCCCAAGCCATTATTTCCATTACCAGCTCATGCTTACAAAGAAAGAGCTTTAAAACCATGTACTTATTATAATCTGGGTTACTTTGGGAGTTTTGGGGACCTTCTCCACTTAAATAAGTCTTTTGTTAAATGGCAAAATTATTGGTCCCAAAACCATGCATGGCAGTTTCTGAAAAGACTTTGTGAAATTGTGTTTCTGTGTGAAATTTTTGTTCTGAAGTGTTGGTAACCACAGCAAAGCACTATTACTGTACAATTTATGACTATCACTTTTACATTAAGTTCTGAATTTAATGCAGAAGGCATTAAAATCTATTATGCAAAGGATGACTTAAACACTGAATTGTGGAAAAATGCCAGGAAGTTTGCACAAAGTATCAATACTCTCCCCTAGCTGTATTTTTACTCAAAAGTGTGCCCTCAGTAATGACCATCTTTAACATCATTCATGGACTGTCTATAGCAAAGGTTTAACATTGAAAAACCCAGCAATATTATAGCCTGTTACAGTTATCCTTGCTAGTTAAAACTACACAAGACACACGTATTTGGGCAGCTAATTTCTTTTCGAATTAAAAAATATTTTTGCCAGGACCTCAAGTTTAGTCTTACAGACAAGACTTCCTCATGTTTGCTGACCTACACCTACACCCTCACCAGTGGAGGGCTGATAAAGATTTTCTGTCACTTGCACTTCCACTCATGAAGAAGGAGAGGAACTTTCACACTTGGTCAATGTAGGAAGCCTCCAACTCCCACAGTGGAAGTCTATTTATGCAGCAAGAAACATAATGTTTATGGATATACTGGCCAGATGATCTGTTCCAGGGGTTAGAAATAGACAAAGCCACTAAGATTCCTAAGACACTAAGACAGAAAATTTAAAAATGTATCAATCTATAGGAAGTTTCCATGGGACCAAGAAGAAGATCTTAGGTAGAAGATAAACTATAATGGAATATTGGAGTTAAGGAACATTTTGTTGCAACAGTTTTGCTCTTTCTTTCTTTCTTTCTTTCTTTCTTTCTTTCTTTCTTTCTTTCTTTCTTTCTTTTTTTCTTTCTTTCTTTCAGTTAGGCAATTGAAATTAACAGACATGAAAAATTAAGCTATCTTGGCCTCTGAAGTGTTAATTTATTGAAACATATCTTCCTCAAGATTCTGGGATTTTATTTGGTAGAATACAGAGCAACCAGACCTATCACACATTAAAACAGTAGAACTAAGTTGAGATTTATGACTCTTTATGGGCCAGGAATATATCTTAGCTTTCTGGACCATTTGTGGTAGGTTGACCCTGGCCAGATGTGACCAGGTGGCCCCAAAACCACTCTGTCACTCTGTCTCAGCTGGATGGGGAAGAGAAAATAGAACAATAGGTTTGGGGGTCAACATAAGAACAGGGAGAGATCACTCACCATGTACCATCATGGGCAAAACAGACTCAGCTTGGGGAAATTAATTTAATTTATCACAAATAAAATCAGAGTAGGATAATGAGGAATAAACCCAAACCTTAAAAACACCTTCTTCCCATCCCTTCCTCCCTATCTCCCTCCCTCTTTCCCAGGCTTAACTTTATTCCCTATTTCTTTGGTCAGTTCATCACACATTGTCCCTGTCTTTTCTTCCTCCTCAAGGGAGAGCTCCTCACACTCTTCCCTGCTTCCACCCACCACCAAACTCCAAAGCCTTGCCACATCAACCTAATACATCATTTTTTATAACACATAGCTGCTTGGAAATGGATGATACTTTGCTTCTGCATCAGTCTCTGAGCACATTATTGTTAGAGAGAGTCCTTCTAGCCTGGGGACCTCACAGCTGCTCATTGTACACTCAGCTATTTGGGTTCTCAGGCTGGGAAATGGTTTTGTAAAAAGAGGTAGTTGCTTTTTGGGAATAAATCTTACCAGTGTTTCAACTTGAACTCCTTTAATGACTCTCTTTACCTAGAAAGATGATCACATGTTTGAGTTTTTTACTACCTCATATTGCCTATTTAAAGCAAAATGTGATAGTTTATTATATTATACTGTATTATATTACACAGGAAAGATCAACAATATAGCAGTTGAACTGGGAAAACTGAACATTACAATGAATTGTGATCTTGAACTGTATTATGATTTTATTTTTAAGAGTTGATGAATATCAAAACACCTAATTTATCTGAAATGATGTATATGCTAATGTACCAAAACATTCATGAGAACATCTGTAACAGAATATCTCTGCTAGGTATATTGTTCTTGATGACTAGCAAATGAAGATTGTAGAGAGTTGAGATGAAAAGGACAAGTTATTCCTATGATATAACATCCCCTTTCATTAAACCATTCCAAGTATAATGCTTCTAATTATATTTGCATATTATGACTAAAGAGCAAGATTCATAAATATGAGTCAGAGAAAGTTCCTGAAGTGAAGAAGTTATTTTGATTTACACCAGCTAAACTTGGGCCAGAGGTGCAATTTACAAAAATCATTGTTACTTTCATCCTACCATCTTAACTATTGCATATTTTATTGTACTAATACTTCTTACAGTAACTACAGTATTAAATTATAATTTAGACATTACAATATATGAAATCTTGTGTATATAAATCAGGAAACTAAACTGAAAGTTTAACATTAAGATTTATATACTCACATACTAAATCAGAACTCTGAAATTTAAGATAAGTTTTATATACAGTGTACATAAATCAGCACAATATACCTGATTCTGAAAGTAAATGTGCATAAAGCAAAATTCTGCCAGTATATATTAATGAATCATTGCAAATAAGTTATACTTAGAAAGTGCTTTTTAATATGGCAATTTTAAATTTTTTTTCACAGCAGATAGGCTTTCTTGAAGCAGACCTTTCTCTTCTTCAGTTTTGATGGAACAAAAATACCAACTCTGTTCATCATTCAAGAAGAGAAACTAGCAGTCAGAAAATTAAAACACCAGACATGGATCAAATGTTTAATACACCTAGATTGTCAACTAACATAAAATCAAGGATGTGTATGAACTGGAGGTCAAGTACACAGTCCAGGGTTAATACAGTTTAAGCCATATATAGACACTTTTGCTAGTGTTTCCTTTTAGCTAGGTAATTTTAAAGGCTTAGAAGCACCCAGTTAGAAAATGAGAGGACTGAGTTTTAGTCAATATTCAGTTCTGTGTTTAGTGCTCTATTTATTGTTGCCACTCTCAAGCCTTTCCCACAACATGAGTCAAGGAGCAAAACCATGATAATTTCCCTGTCCACTGGGAATTGACTTCAGTTCAATCTGTTTTGGTGAAATAATGAGCCTGCACCTAAGTTAGAAGACAGCTTAATATTAATTTCAGAGATAACATCCTTTAGGACAACATATTATTGCTTTTATTATAGATTTATACTAATATGCCAGACAGAACAGAACCTGGCAATGATCAGCTATGCAGCCTTGTCACTGGGTAGGCTTCTGCATCAGCACCAACTCCAAGGACACTTCCTTTCCATGCATTGTTTTAAATTCTTTGCTCTGATCTTCATACATGCATTCTTTGACTCTCAATTTCCCCATCTCAATCCAGTCAAACTTTGCAAGTTAGATAATGCTACAGTCCTTCTGCTTCCTTCCTTCCTTGAAATTATTATTCACACTTGTATCACCCAAAATTGTTGAACACAGTTTAGGGTTTGAAACCAGAACTGTGGGAAAGATCCTGCTCATTGTGATTTTTGGAAGAATTTTGTCCTCACCCATGACGTAGTGAGCATCACAAAAAAGTTTTGCATTCACCATACCCTGTGAGCATAAGCTTAAAGAAAGTGTAATAAAGCTTGTTGCAAGAAAATTCAGTCCCTACGGAAATTTTGCTCACCTTAAGACTATTCAAGACAAATATAGAACTTGAGCCTTGTTTTGAAAAACATGGATTTACTTCAGAACTGTTTATATACTCTGTGACCATCAACACATTGCAGTTGTCATGACTGTCACTTCTTATCAGATGTGTTCTTCCGCCCTTTCTGCATCTCCTGCTCTGTGTTTTCTTCTTTAATATGAAGAAATCCAAACCCTACAATATTTACACATCAGTTTCAGTAGAAAATTTAAGTAGTGATCAAGTGTAAACTGAAGAGATCTGGGGCAGTTATTTTAACCCCAAAACCCATTGATTACAGTGTGAATTATTATATTATTATAATTTTGTAAATCTGGTCCTTGGCCCATGGTGTAAAGCAGATACCACAGGGTACTTTTTACAGATGGATCATATCAACCATGCATCTGTGAATAAGTGTCACAGAGGTATTTCAGCTTCCTTTTGCCAGCTGACAAATAGAAATCAAACGCAGATGTTGCAGCAGGAAGAGGGAAAGAGAGGGAGAGAAGTCAATTCTCAAGGAATACATGGAGCCAGCCTAACCCTCTGGTGTATGAGTTAGAAAAGCAGGCATATGTGTAACTGGGGAATTTTTCCAGACTCATTTAAAAAGATGTGATGAGCTCAATATTGTCAGCAGGAAGTTGAATCCTTCTGTGTATAACATTGGAACTTGCAGCATCGGAGGTGAATTCACAGAGCACAGTGAATATGAATAACTTACACAAGAGATTTTTATCATACATAATTTCTTATTTTCTCTAAACCTTCAAGGTAGTAGGGTATTGCTAAAGAGTAGAGAAAATGTGCAGCATTATATTACTTGTTTTAATTTCTCTTACTCTTCTGTCTTTCCACTATATGAAATCAAATTGGAAAACAGCAAAAGAAAACCATTAAAGAGGAGGTTGAATTCTTAAAAGGGTGATTCACCTGTGTTAATGATTAGAGACAAGCATATCATATTTGCATGAATATTCATATATATGTAAAATCTAGGAAAAAAACACAGTAACATGTTAAATAAATATATTCAACTGGGAAA
This sequence comes from Muscicapa striata striata, assembly GCA_030060385.1. Taxonomy (NCBI): domain Eukaryota; kingdom Metazoa; phylum Chordata; class Aves; order Passeriformes; family Muscicapidae; genus Muscicapa; species Muscicapa striata. Next base: position 1,966,900 of record JAREIS010000141.1, on the reverse strand, counting down.
GTCAAGAATTTTGGTGTCTTTTTAGAGAAGAAACAGTGGAAGATATCCTCATCTATTTTTCCCTCCAGGAAGAAAAATAGAAAGCATATTCTAGGTCATATAGTCCTTTATCTTACATGTGGGGAAATCATTCTTTTTACATTGCTGTTTCATATTCAATGCAGCAGTATAATTCCTTTTGAGAGTGAGCACAAAGGAAATGAGACAGAGTGGAGACAGGGAGGAAGGCCATAATTTCTTTACTGGGAGCACATGGGACTGCTGAACTGGCTGACATTTCCTAGGATACCTTAAGTGCCTTCCTACAGCACAAAAATTATTTCTCCCTTACTAAGGGCGAAAGTAGTACACACTCATGAAGGAGTGGTGAAAATATTAAATCTATAATCTTTGATTTTCATGGTATCTGTGTGTTTGGGTCTACTGAATTCCCAACCCTGTTGAACTGCCTTTCATATCTCAGTGACTCAGAACAAGGAATGTCATGACTCTACTTGGACACCACCTTTCCTTTGTTACCAAAAGCTGTGTGACCTCCATGCCAGTTCTTGGGAATCTGTGTGCACCTGTATATTCCTTTTCCATACTTAACCCTCTAACAGTAACTGTGGAACACTGAAGGATGTTTGGGAAACTGTGTCTACAGACTCATTCTGAGAAAAATGTGTCCTTAGTTAAGTTGAAGGCATCAACTGCTGAAATAAAAACACACCTGGGTTAATAAGATAAATTTCTAGCAACTTCTGGTCAAAAGAACAGCTCAAAACATGTTCCCTGTAAGCCAAGTCATCATGATAGAAATTACTATCTTGAAATGATCAGTACATGAAAAACATGCAATGCACAGAAGGAAAAAAGAAGAAAAAAAGATATAGCTACTGTGCTGTGGGAAATATGTACTTGGGCCATAAAAACAAACAAACAAACAACAACAACCAAAAAAACCCAACAACAAAAAAAACCCAAACCACCTCTTGAGCCGCTTTTGTCTGAATTTCCTTTAAAATTCTAATTGCACTACACATATTAAATGTCACACCAGCTATCCATTTCTTTTCTGAAAAATCTATGTAAACTGTTTTTTTTCTCCAGCTATTTCCAAGGTAAGGCCAAGGCAAGTGGATTAACCTGCATAATCACATAATTACTTGAATCATAACTTTCTTTGGCTTATTTGCTTTCTTTGATAATTCCAACAAAGTAGTTCTTACATTTTGATTAAATTAATGTGAATATCAGAGAAGCAATGTAAGAGCAACATGTGCAACACAGTATTGTTTTACAAGAGGGCATTAAGGACTAGGCTGTAGACCACCAATTTAGATCTCTAATATTTCTATCCTAGTGTGATAATAAAGTTTGCTACTTTGCATAAAATAAATTGAATGTGACTGACACAGTTGCACTCTCTTTTACATAGAAAAATAGCATTCAACATGTTTTTTATGGATATTAACTGCAATGAAAATCAATATGGATGGATGATAAAATATATTTAGAAATTACAATAAGCAATAAGCATAAGATGTATAAGTTGCATGTGTATGAATGTTCTTTTCTTGAACTCAGCTGAATGATCAAATGTTTGCTGCAGCTTTTTAATGCCTTTTTTTTTTTTTTCCTAGTATTCTACCCAAGGGATTTTGTCACTTGAAGAAAACACAAGACCCCAGTACTACCTCACTCCAATGTGTCCATCTCTTGTACTGGGGAGCCCAGCACAGAACACAGATCTCCAGGTGTGTCTCACCAGGGCTGAGCACAGGACAAGGATCACCTCCCTCAGCCTGCTGGGGATGCACTCCCTCCCTGGCCAAGGTGAGCTCAACAGCTCAGACACTCTGCAAGGCCACTGACACAGCTCTCAGCCCCAGCCCTGCATTCTGCCTCCACTGCCCCATTTCTTATGTTCAGACAAGTGGAGAAATTAAAGCAGCATGTCCAGAGCTGTTTGTGTGCTTGTAGAATTTAGAGAAATACCATAATGAATGGCAATCTAATGCTAAACAAAGCTTAGTGGGGGACACAGTGTTTTGCCAGCCAAGTTCAGTTAAAATCTAGGAACACCCTGATCCCTGCTGAGAATAAAGCCTGCTACTACAGATGAAACAGCACAGATTCAACAGTTCGTATGGCAATTAGCAGGTGCAGCAAACATCAGCTGGTATTTCAACCAGTCCCTGTGGCTTCAGATTTGGAAGCAACCAGAGAAATCTTATTTGTACATTGGTGTTTTGCTCTTTGGGGTACCAAGTTTGATTTGATATTCTTGTGATGTTTGTACTATAGAATAATTTTTCCTTTACTTTTATGAAGAATGGTGGCTCTGATAGTTTGTCAAATTTTAGTTATTCTTTTATAAACATCAAAATATTATGAGATTTAGGCCTCAGGAAATTAAATATGTTTTGAATCTGGCTACTGTGATGAAAATGAATGAAAAATTTGGTTCCAGAGAATAGTTATTTACTAAAAGAAAAACAAAGTAGCTGCGTATCTTTCACTGTAATCAGCACATGTTATCTAATCAACATAATCCTTTGTTCTTTAATTTCTGTAATTGTAAAAGCAGATTTAGATGTACAATCAAACTCTGTAAAATGCACACCACTGTTTATTCCCTGCTTTGTCCATGTGCTTCCCCCCTTTCAACCCCAGTCTCCATACTCCAGTACAATGGCATTAATATACAGAGTAAGACTCAAAACACCTTTTTCCTGAATCTCAGTCAAACTTCCTTCTTTCCTGGAAATATGAGAAAGTGAAAACAGCAAAACAGGTGAAAGACTGTAACCTTCAGATCAAACCTTGACAAGCTTCAGGTGTGGCCCACGGAGGCCAAACTCAAGGTCCTGCTTCTGATATCAACACAGACTGGGGGAAAAATGGATTTAGAGCAGCCCTGCAGAGAAGGACTTGGGGGATTCTGGTGGGTGAAAACCTGGATAAGAACTAGCAGTGTGTGCTGGCAGCCCATCCTGGACTGCATAAAAAGAAATGTGGCCAGTGGTCAAGAGAAATTATTCACCCCCTCTGCTCTCAAAACCCACATCTAGAGTACTGAGTCCAGTCCAGGGCCTCTCAGTAAAGAACAACATTAATCTGCAAGAGGCAGGCCAGGAGGGCCACAAAATTGATTAGAGGGCTGGAACCTCTCCTTTGGAGACAGGCAGAGAGAGCTGTGGCTGTTCACTGTGGAGAAGGCATTGGGGAGACCTTATCACAGCCTTTCAATGCATAAAGAGGGCTCATAGGAAAGGTGGAGAGAACGTGTTTACCAAGGCCTGTAGTAACAGTACAAGGATTAGTGGAATTAGACTAAAAAATGGTAGCTAGAAACATATAAGAGGGTGGATATAAGGAAGATTTTACTGTGGGAGCAGTGAGGCACTGGAACAGAGGAGTTGTCAATTCTCATCCCTGGCCAGGGAGGCTTTGAGCATCCTGGTAGTGGAACATGTCCATGCCCATGGCAGGGAGGCTGGAACTAAATGATTTTTAAGGTCCTGTCCAACCCAAACCATTCTATGATTCAGTGCCACAGGGCTCTAGCTCTTGATTTAGAGGTGGACAGTTATGCATTACCATGAACAGTGGATTTTCTGAATGAAACTGAGATGACCTTGAGTAAAATGGCCTCCCTGTCAGATCAGATATAAAACACCATGATACATCTTAAACTGGAATAAGGCAAGCACTGGTTCACAACTGATCCTGATTCTAGTTCAATTATGGAAGACTACAGGTAAATGTGTTAGTACTCAAGTCATACCTCCTGCATCACTAAAAACCCAGAGAGGGAAGAGGAGTATCATATTTGGGAATCAATTAGATGGAGCAAATAGAACTAGGATTTAAAGGTAAAATACGGTGTCAAATTTAAGCTAAACATGAAGAAAATAATCTTAAGAATAAGAACTTTAAGACAGTGGAATGTTCTCTTGGGAAAGTGATGGAAAGCCTCTCACTTCAGCAATGCACACAGAAAGGGGTTTAAAATGTTGTTTGATCTGTGATAGAAAGAAATTGGTGAGTCATTACAATGTACTTTGAAGTCCAACAGAAGAAGATTTTTAAAAATCTATGCCTTCCAGTCAAGTGTTGTGGCTGCCTCACTGCTCAGTTCTTGATATGGAGATAACCACAAGAATTTTAAGAACTGATTTTTATGTGATGCCAGTTAGCACTAGGATCAGAAACAAAATGTTATGGACAGATGAACAGACTCATGTGGTTTTCCTACCAGCTACCTAAAGGGCCCACCAGGCAGTATAAATTACTCCATCCCACAGCTGCATTTGACCTCCTTTCTGCAATGAAATTGCCCTGGATATATCTGTCCTGAATGCAGGAAAAGAGCAGCAAGTCAGGTATATATCAACTACCAGCATTGGTTATTTAAATAACCTGGCCCAGAACTGCTTGGGATGAGCACAAACTAAAACAGGTTCCAATCACAGCTGAGGCATTCAGACTTCACAGTTTCTGCAGCCCCTTCAGGAGTCTCAGGAGGTGGGCCCCTGTCCCCTTCCTGTGGAATTCATACTGACCAGACTGTAACTGTATTACTGCTCTTCCTGAAAGCTGTTGTTCTGGTTTCATGGTAAAATTGTCTTGAGAGCCAGTCAAGAAATTCTTTCCCCCACGTTTTCTTGAAAAAAAAAAATGTATTCCTACCTCTTTTGCTGAAATTTGGGATGACTTGGTGAAAAGAATAGAAATAGGCAGAGGTTAAAAAAAGCCTTTTTGTCCTGAGAAGAGATAAAAATCTGGTTTCAAATTGAATATTTTAACTAATTCACAATTTTAGCTACTTTACTTATTGCCACAAGTGCCCATGCTGGTAACCTCAGCATAGTGTGAGAAATCACACCCTGTTCTTGTGGTGATCAATGCAGGGGTGCCTGGACAATCCACTTTTGGCAAATTATCTGTTCTGGTGAGAATGTGAGAGTGTAAGTAGTGGGGATGTGTCTTTGTGTATTATCTAATACTGAAACCTGGTTTTTAGAATATTCACCCAAAACCAATCATGCTCAAGAAGAAAATGATTGTCAACTGGATTAAATAGTAAAGGGGGAATTATAAAGAGGATTTGTTACAAAGAAGCAGTCACTGGGAATAGTATAAAAGAAGCATGAAAATTCATGACCAGAAGGAAAGACTTTGCAACGGAAAGGACAGAAATGAAACTTGTTCTGGCAGTGACAGAAGTTGCCCTGGGGCATCACAGTCCCTGCCCAGCCCAGAGGGATGTCCCTGTCACTGTTCCTGCCTGATGCTGGGGGGTCCTGGCATGGCAGCTGCTGCTCCTGCAGGGTAGGGACAGAGGGTGGGACCACTGCAGGTGTGTGCAAACACTTCTTTGAGCCCCTTCCCATCAGTGTCAGGTTCCTGGGGCTTCCACCTCTCCACAGGAGGAGAATGCAGGCAGGGCAGCCCCCATGCCTGGGTGGGTGGGGGTAACTGGCCTTGGGAGAGGGTGTGAACATAATTGCATGTGTGCATTGAAGATTTTGGGACTAGTTACAGAAGAATGTTTAGGATGTTTGTTTTATTATTATCATCATTATTGGCATTGTTGTCAGTATTTTTTGTTATTTCTTTTGAAAGTGTGTAATATTGCACATTATCTACTGTATGAGATTCAGAAATCAATAAACTGCTTTGATTCTTTGGTTTAATTTAGACTTGAGAAATGAACACTTTTCCCCTTTGTCTATCCAAAAGCATTCAAAGAATTTCTACTGGCCAAAGGAAGACCTGCAAAAAAACCTAGCAAAACCTGCCAGAAGGATCTGGAGAACCTGCATGCCACTCAGCCTGACCTCAGTGCCCAGCAAGGTTATGGATCAGATAATCTTGAGTGTGATCCCATGGCACACACAGGACAGCATAGAGACCAGGCCCAGTCAGCATAGATTTAGGAAAGGCAGGTCCTGCCTCAACAGCCTCGGGACAGCTTTCAGTAAGTCTAAATTGGCCCTTATTAAATGAAATCTAGTGTCATTTCACATCATCCTGTGAAATTTTATGCTAAGACTTTGTATGATAAATTGCAACAATATGAAATCAGACATCTAAGGAATTCCACTGGGAAAGTCACTTTTCCACTTTCTCTAGCTTTTAACTGTATGTAGTGATTTTAGAAGGGTCATGTTTGCAAATGATATAGAACAGGAGATATGTTTCATATGAAAGTAAAGAAGAAGGAGCTCAAATGTCTATAGAAGTCTGTGCGATATCCCTGCACAAACTGGAAGCACTATCACATCTTCAGGAAATTGTCTTAGGAGCACCACACTTCTGCTGTGGAAATTAGATATTTACTTGCAAATGACTCAGTAAGGGAGGTTCCGTAAAAATCATAATCTGTTAAAAAAAACCAACAAACCATCCTCCCCCCCAAAAAACTTCAACAAACTCGAAATATCTAAAAAAATTGTGAGAAATAACCATCAATATATCATTTCAATGCCACCTAACTTTGCAATACCTGATGCACTCCACGGTGGAATGAGCTCCAGGTTAAACACCCAAAAATGTGAGCATTTTCTACACTCTTTGCTCAATTTGACATTTTTTTGTTTTCTAGCTGTGAAAAAGTGTATGAAATCTATGAAATAATTTAAAATATTATCAGTTTCTACTGGGCAGCTAAATGCTATCTTTCAAACAAGAAATAAAAAAGATTTAAAGAAAAACCAGCTCTCTTCATTCAAAGACTCAGTATGCTTATTTTGGAAAGCTGAGACTTGCTCCACTCCACTAAGAATATTTAGTTCTGTGATTTATGAATACAACTGCTTGTAAAGAAAAAAAAAAAAAAAAAAAAGACTCATGATTTCATTTTGTGTAAATGCATGTGTTGCAGTACAGCTCTCAAAGAAACCATTTATATTTTTAGGAAAATATGAACATGGTAAACAGCCAGAACATGCAGAGGCACCAAATTGTAAGGGTCTGATCCTGTCTCAGATTATTCATGATCAGCTCAGTGTGTATTAATCTAACTGCAAAACAAGAATCCAATACAATATTCAGTGGTTTTAGTAAGCACTCAGAAACTAGAACTGAACAAAACCATTTTTTTTCGTCCTGGAAATATTTTATTAAAAAATGAACAAACAAAACAATCAAACAAACAAAAACAATGCAAAATGTTGTTCCATTTTTTATTAGAATATGAAGCTTTATTGACTTTTTTTAAAGATTAAAGCAGAAATTAACTTCTATTTCCTTTATGGAGTGGAGACGTATCTGCACATAAGTATGTTTTAAATTCACTTCTCTTCCATTTTTTCATTTTTAGTTGGTTGCTTTTTATTGCATATCTTAAAATTATGGAATAAATCAGATGGGAAGAGGCTTCAAGAGCTTTCTAGTCCAGGCCTGTGTTCACAGCCTTGTTAGGTACGAGATCAGACCAGGCTTCTTGGGCTTTTTCTTGAAAGACCTAAAAGGATGGTGAGTGCCCAAACTCCCTGACCACATTTCACTTCTGAGCTACTTGGACCAGCCTGGACCTCTGGTGTTGCCTGTTCCTCATCCTAGTGAGAAAGGCTGATGTCCTTGGCCTGGATAGAGGCAGAGGCTGCTGGGATCCTGCAACAAGCCCAGCTCCCCTGGCACCTCCTCACACAGCCACTGCTCCTGTCCTGACCATCCCCAGGGTCCCCCTAGGATGATCCAAGCCTGTTTGGCACGGGCAGACCCAACTGGATGCAGGACTCTGGGTGGAGGATGGTCCCTTCCCTGGCTCTGGGGTGGGAGTGCTGCTGGTGCAGCCCAGGGACACTCACGTCCCACTGGAACCCCAGAGCCTTTCCCACCCAGCAGCTCCCCAGCTTCAAGGTCTTTCATCCCTGGGCAGGACTTGGCATTCCTTGGTAATTGCATAAGGCTTTTGTGCACTCAGAACTCCCTTTCACTTGGAGTTATCTCTGAAGAGAAGTCCTGCCCTTGAATACATCCACTCTTCCTGCTGCTCCCTCCAGTTTGATGCCATCTGCAAATCTGACGTGGGTCATTCATGGGTGGGTCATCAAGATTGTTGACAGAATTATTAATCTGGACAGATCCATTCTTGCTCCTGTTTTGTTGTTGCACTTTTTAAAAAGTGTTTCCTTAAATAGTAAAGTGAGGAAAAAAAGGTTAGTTTCCACCCTTATAACACTTATGGGGTTTTAGCCTTTTTTGTTGATTGCTTTTTGTTTTCTTTTTTTTTTTTTTTTTTTTGTCATTTGTAGTAATAGTTGAAAAGTAACACAGAAAAAAAAAAAAAAAAAGAAACCCTGAAAAGAAAATCTTGACTTGAAAAATCAAGGCTCTTTTCCAAAACATTTACAATGTGAAATACAAGTTGATAGGAGAAGAACCTTGCAAAATGAAAGTGATTTTGATTTTTTTTAATATTTTTAATTATTATTCTTATTTCTTCCAAAATAATATATATTCCTCCTCTGAAAATTACATTTAAATTTCCCAATTAAAAAAATGCCAGGTTTATACTTACTCAGAGTTTATTAAATTGAGCAAAGAACCAGCCACATCCAGAAGAATTGGATGTAATTTCTCTGAATCAATGATTGTGATAAAGACAAAAAATCATAGCCCAATTAATGAAACATTCTTGATTATTTGTTGGAGGAAAATTGCTTTACATACTGTACAGACTGGGGATATGGTCCTGTTGTCATTGCCAAAAAATTAGCAAAGAACCAAACAATTAGACAGGCAAGAATGTTACTAAACCTTTTGCAACCAAGGAATGTGCAGGCAATTATTTTATCTCAGTGTGACAAGAGAAAATTACATTTAAACTGTGCTGCCAATAAACATAGCAACCTTCCCTTTTCCAGTGCCTCAAGCAAGACCTGAGTGATTCAGACTGGAAAAGTTTCTGAGCATTTACAAAATTCATTGATCCTGATTATCTGACATCTCCCCTGATAGATAAAAGCTCTACAAGGATTCTTTAAACCTATTCTCTGACAGAGCTTTACTTTGACCTCTGGATCAGGACACAGGGATACCTGAAAAACACCTGGTCTGGATGTTTGGTCAAAGCAGGGTCTTAGTTCAGATTATCTGTGACCCTTGAAAGACAAGTATTTTTGGTGGAGGAAACCACACCAGTTCTCTGTGTAATTTATTCAAATGTTTAATTGTTCTCACCATGAAGATTTATTTTATGTACCTAGACAAAATTTTCCCCTGTCTCCAGTGCCTCTTGCTCCATGAATCCTTGTGCAGGAAGTAGCTTCTTCTCTGTTGCTGCTTTTGAGGTATTGAAAGGCTGTGATTAGATCCCCTCTCCTGAGTTTTCTCTTCCCTAGGCTGGATGGTCCCAACTTTTTCAAACTTTTCTCATATGTGTGCTTCACCCACCTTGGTGACCCTGGTTTTTGTGTCTTTTGAATGGAGGGTGGACCAAAACTGAGCACTCTATTTTGTGTCTGGCCTAAATGATCACACCTTATCACCTGCTGCATATATTCTTACTGATCCATGCAGCAAACACAGAGTTTGCTGTAAGAGTTCACAGCTGACCCAGGTTTAGCTTGATCCTCACAGGCCTCTAAGTCTTTTCCAAAATATCTACATCCCAGACATCCATCCCCCAGCTGTTACTGCTGCTTGGGATTATTTCAACCCAAGTTTGCATTGCTTTTTGTTAAACTTCATGCATTGTATTGTTTGCAGATCTTTGTATGACAGATCTTCCTTCTGTAGTATCTGCTTCTAATCCCAATTTGGTACCTACTTACCCAGTCACTGAACAGAAGTCACACACTTCCATCTACCCAACATGGTTCAGATTAGAAAATTTAAGGAATAAAATACTCATGATAAAAGGTTTACAATCAGGAAAATACAAGTAAAAATAATGAAAACTATACAATGTGTTTGAAGAAACAGCATGAAAGTATATGAAAGGATAAATGTATATGAAGACTATTTGGAAGGATCAGACAGAATTTTAGAGCTATGCAATCCATTCTTCTAAATTATAATAGTAGATTAATAATACAGAAAATAGAATAAAGACACAGTTGACACATAAAACTCATATTTATATTCAGTTATAACACTGTTATGGCAATTAGCCTACCTCAGAAAAATGTACTTACAGAAAACAGGTAATAAATAGGCCATTAAATTGAAGGGAAGGACAAATGAAGATGCTTGCTTCCTCCAGGGGGTGAAGAAATGGCTGTAAAAATGCCTCTGGCCTTGGGTAGGACTTAAATGTTAATGAGAGTCAGTTGCATTAACTATGCAAGGCTACCACCCATAACTTTGGTGATGGAAGATGAAGGAATTCACACTAAAGAAAAGATTTGAGTTCCTGTTTCTGAGCTGGAGAAGTTCATGGTGCCTGGATCAAATGGATGCTGGAGCAGCTGATGCTCAACAGATGCTGTAGCTTGTTCTGTTTGGAATCAGGAGCTTCAGCATTGCCCTTGGGATGCCCCACAGCCAACACAGCCTTTTTTGGTCAATTATTTGCACCTTTACCTTTCAATAAATTGGATTCTGTGACCTTTACAAATCAAGAGTATTGTCTAACTGAAATATGGCAGCTAAGAATATAGGTCATCATACAGGAATTAGAAGTCTAAAATTTAGATGATCTGTTCATACTCAAAAATCTTTCATCTTTGAAAGTTCTTTATCTTCCTGTTCAAATGGCTTTAAGAGCTTTTCTTTTCCTTTCCAAAAAATAGATAACAAGCTCAGAAATATATTTTTCTATATGTAAAAGCTCCAAATTTAAACAACAAAACAAAAAAAAATGCTTCTCATGAAACATTCAGAAATAAAAGCCTTTCAATTTCTTAGACACTTGCATCTCTTCACTAAATTTCTGCAGGTGTGTCTGGATTTTTTTGTTTACTTGAACGTTTTCTCAAACACCTCTGGTACTTTTACAACTATGCTGACAAATGCATTTGGAATGGCAAGTAATGACACAGCAAATTGTTTATAAATTTTGCTTTTGAAATTGTCTTCATCATACATTTTTATTCACTTACTTGGCATTTAATTTCCAGTCAGAGAAAATTTTAATAAGATTCATTCACTTAATTTCTCAGTCTGTCACTGCCTCACTTTGTCTGACCTCTCAGACACACAAAAAATGTTAAAAAGAATTTGCTGACTACACAATATTAATCAATTAATTTACCAGTAATACCCATACCATTCAGAGTTTATTTCTCAAAATTGCAATTTTTCATTTGGACAGAGTTAATACTTCCAGGTTCTCTCTACACAGGTAACTGAGTGCCCTGCAATGTTCTATGTTAATGAAAATAAACAAATGTACTTCTAAATGTTGTCTTTTTCAGGTAAGTATATTACCCATTGGGAATTTTTTTGGCTGGACATATAGCTGGGCAAACATAATTTCTAGTTTATTAACTGTACACCAAAATTTATCATGGCAGTGTGAGACAATCCGGGAAAAAAAAGAATGCTTAGAATTACTCACCTTAATATCTTTTTTCTCTCTCCTGGCAGATATTAAGAGAAAAGGGACTCTAGAACCAAGAATACAATTTGGTAGCTATCATATACTAATTGATTTCAAGACTTCATGTTACTGCTGCTCTTCTTTTTAATCAGTAAAGAAAATAACATTTTATGGACAATTATCTCTGGGGGAAATTTTATTATATGATCCAATAAAGAAATAAAACTACCCCACTACAGAAAATATTGTTTTCTAGTCATCAATAAACATTCTAAAAAACCTTTTCTATATCTTTAGATTTTCTCATATTGTATCACTAAATTTTTTACCTTCAGAGCGATATATGAGAGGGTTATGTTAGCACAGAATGACAGCCATCCTGGGACTTAGGAAACAAAGACTGTGCTCAGCCAAACCAAAAGTATTATTCACATGAAAAAATTCCCAAACCAACGAAGACAAATCCTTGTCTGGAAATGGTGTATAGTGCAACAGCACACTTTGTGATAGAAAACACATAGTGTTGTTCCTCTAAAAATTCCTGCTCAGCAGTTGTACAGTCAGAAACTATGTTAAGCTGTCTTTGGTGAAATGAAATAATGAAGAAACTTCAAGGTTCAAAATGTTCCACAATTTAGTAAGCAAGCCCTTCTGAAAGCATCTACTTGCAGTTAAGTACTGATGCCAATTTATCCACAAAGGATGGTGTGATGCCAAGAAAAGGCTGCTCTCAAGGATGTGTCCCTGAGTCCTGAGGAGTCACATGCCAGTGGTGTCTGAGTTGCTGGTGTCAGAGAGGGGAAGGGACACTGAATCATGCTCACATAGCTTTGAGTAAATAAAACAATTATTTCAACAAAAGTGAAAGAAATTGAGACAGAGGAATGGAATTAAAAGTGCAATGTTTCATTAATTTAACTTTACATTAAAATCAGTGGCCCATCCTGCCAAGATTTATGTGACATTTGTAGTTAGACTAAGCACACAGCACAACCTGTGGAGAAATAATTTTAATAATTTGTGAAACTTTAATGCTTTTGATAACACACCTTTTAGCAACTTACAGAATCTTACTGGTGTTATAGATAATGCTGCAACTCAGAAGATCTCTGAGGATTTTCAGATTTTGTGTGTCACAGGTGTGAATAGAAATAAATGAATAATGCAACATTGTTCAGTAGAAAGATGCTGAAGTAATGAGTCAGCTTAATCCAGGAGATGCTGTTCCCCCTGGTTTCTCTACAGGGAAAGGAAATGACACTAGAAAATGCACAAGGGCAAAACAAGGAAACAAATGTGCATGACAGGACACAGACCCAAGGGCTTGACAGAGTAAGACAGGAAGCTTTGGGCAATGAAGAAGTCTGCACAAGTTTACAGTGATCAGCTGTGACAGTGCCTTCACTTCTGGGCTTGGATGTGTTTTTCTGTTGTTGGTTCTAGGGGCATGCCCTGTCTGTGTCTGCTCCCATGGCAGGGACAAAGTCTCGCACCTTGACTCCTCCTTCACACTCTGTTCTGCAAAGGGAACTCCACTCCTCCTCCAGGCACTCAGTGTCCACAGTGTGCTGTCAGGGGGCACTGGGCAGCCCAGGATCCCAGGCTGAGCAGTGACTCACATATGCCTGATGGAGATGCCTGCCCCCAGAAGATGGTGCAGCACTGAGACAGGTTACAGACTCAGTGGTTAAAGAAAACAAAACCCAGCTGAATGTTGTGGGCTGATCATCCCTACAGCAATTTCTAGTCCACAAGGCACACTTGTGGCTGAAACAAACTAGATTTCTGCTGGACAGTTCCTGGCCTTGATCCAGAAATTAACATGCCAATGAACTCCATAGGCATAGGGGGAAAACGTGCACAAGCTTTGTTTCTCTTTGCTGTATGAGGTCCTCTAATAGTATCTGATATCTTAGCACACAAATGCATGCCCTCCTTTTGTTTCAACACTCTGCTAAGCTGTGACATTATGCTCAATTTATTGCAGGTATTTTGGACTGAGCAAACTACTCTCAGAAATTACTAATATATTAGAGCCACAGAGAAGCATGTGGGACATTGACTCACAGTTGAATACCATTGGCATGTATTACCATGTGCTATCATTCATCTCAGAAAAGAGAAGAATTCCTTTATTTAGGAGTACAATTCCAACCCATGATTCAGATGTAAAGTCTGTTATAGCTCTCAACAGAGTTAATGTTGGGAAATTGATTAGGATTGAGGATTCTTATTAGGTTGTGAGCCTGTTCCTAAATCTAGAACATCCTCATGGATGGAATCTACACAAGCAACATTAACTAGAGTCAGCTGAGGAAAGCAAGGCAGCATGCTCCACAAAAGCCTGAGGAGTCAGCCCTGGAGTCTCATTGTCATAAAGGGATCAGAAAAATAAAGCTCACATCTAGGAATGGAGCCAGAGGAACTGCTTACTGATCTAGGCAAACACACTGAGATTCAGTGTTTAAGGACCTGATTCATGAGCTTGTTAAAATCCAGCAGCTTTTAACAGATTGCAAACTTTCAGTTCAATTCCTGCTGCTGAATAACTTGGCATAGGCTCTGAGGAGAGTGTGAAATACAAATAAATAATTAAATAAACACACTGGGAATCTTATACATGCTGCTTTTATAGAATTCTGACCTCATTCTGGAATCTCAACGTTGGCCACTACTGTCACATACCAAAAATGTCACAGTATTTTCCAAATGAAGGGCAGTAAGGCAGCTCCTCAGCTTAAAAGAACTTCCTACTCAGAAAGGCAGATGTCTAAGGGTTGTACAGCTTCCCCCAGCAGAGCTAGTGGCAGCAGGAAAAAGTGAAAAAAGTTTTTCCTCTCACCATCTTATATTCAAATATGATCTTCTTTAGTGTTTTACATGGAATGGAGGCTGAGGTATAAGGAAAACTCTGAGAGGCCATTTCCTTTAACACACAAAAAATTCTCAAGTTCTTTTTCCTCACTGGCATGTCTCTCCTGAAAATATAGCAACTGTGTTCATTTTCATCATAAGACAGAAGCCTGGGAAAATAAACTGATTAAACTGATTATTTCACTTTCTCTCTCTCTCTCATCTATCTATCTATCTATCTATCTATCTATCTATCTATCTATCTATCTATCTGCCCAGTGTACTGGGTATACTTTCAAAATATAAAAGTCATTGCACAAGCTTGACATTATACCTATGTCAGCATACTCCATCTTTCAAATCCCAATACAGGGGGGAAAAAAATCAGATTTTCATGCACTACATTCAGCATTCAGAAGCTAAGAATTTTTTCTTGGAGACAGCCATTATATGGCTCTTCTTTATTCAGTTCTCAAGAGGAAAAGAAAGGCCTGTGAGGACAGCAATAATATGTGTTATGCTGTGTTGGAATTTGGAATTCTTTATTGTGCTGTATTAAGTGCAACCACGAGGAAAGATGAGGTCAAGGGGAAAAAATCCTGCAGGATTCCATAAGGCCACAGCTTCCACTGCAGTGTTGAAGCTCAGACTGTCACTTTGAAAAAGCTGTTAGACAAATACACAAAGGGCATTTTAAAATCATTTTAATAATAAAATATATGTCAGAACCATACTGAAAACTAGACTTCAGCTCAGTGAACTGTGTTTTCATGCATTATACAATGCCAATTGCCATGCAAATAGCTATGAAATAGAGCTAAATATAATTTAGGAGTTCTGTGTCTCATCAAGTAAGCCTCAGAAAGTACTTGGTGCATTACATTCAGAAAAATATGTTATGACAATTAAGATGAAAAGGTACAGAAAGCCTGGAGAGCAGAAGAGACCACTGAAAGTCCATATTGAACTATGGGGCAGAGATTGCCTTCAACTCAAAGATTACCTTCAATCTCAAAAAATTCTCTGAGATTGAAGAGACACCTGAATCTTTAAGAACTCCTTAGGAATCTAAGGAGTGAAGTACACTAAAGATTTGGAGACTCTTTGCCATAACAACAAAATACTGAAGCTTATGCTTTTAGGTACACATTACTTTCTTATCTGGTTAAATGCAATAGAGATTGCATCTTTCATGACAAAAAATATTTATAGCCTGTTTTTATATGACTTTTCTCCTCAAAGCAGCTGTATCATGATTGTCCCATCATACAGTCTGTCTGACATTGTGCTTGGCCTCTGCTTTAACTTACACCAGCAACTTCTTGTGGTAGAGGAACCTGCACATGGTGGAGGGACTAATTCATTACCCCTTTGGGTGGCATGAACCTGACTGAACCAGGCCTGGCAGCAGCTTTGCTGTGCCTAAGCTTTTCTAAAGATGTTTCAGCAGATCTTTGCCCCTAGAGATGCCTCAATGATCAGTATTTCTGCTCTGCACCACTGTGTCTGTCTCACTAAAAAGACAAAAAGAGCAGAGGACCTGTGTCCACTAAGAAGTGTGAAGATACTGGAAGGGAATCTCCAGATAGTTCCAGTGATATGAACCTGCCTAATGTTTTCTGCTAGCAAGGAAACCAATTTATCCAGGTGCCAAGGCTTCTTTTTCAGTTGATTCAAAGAAGCAGAATTATTTTGCAAGTATTTTATATAATAATAAAACAATGCAACTGGTGCAGTCATCACAGAATCACAGAACATGCTGAATTGGAAGGGAACCATCAGGATCATCGAGTCCAACTTTTGGCTCTGCACAGAGTCCCCAATCACACCCTGTACCCAAGAGCATTCTCCAAATGCTTCCAGAACTCAGGCAGGTTTGGTGCTGTGACCACTTCTCTAAAGAGCTTGTTCCAGTGCCCAGCCACCCTCTGGATGACAAACCTTTTCCTGATATCCAACCTAAACCTGCCCTGACACAACTTCAGGCCATTCCCTTGGCCCTGTCACTCCAGAGCAGAGATCAGTGCCTGCCCCTCCTGTGCCCTTCATGAGGAAGTTGTGACTGCACTGAGGTCTGCCCTGTGTCTCCTCATCTCCAGGCTGAACAGACCAGGTGATCTCAGCCCTTCCTCACATGGCTTCACCTCCAGACCCTTCACCATCCTCATGGTCTCCTTTGGATATTCTCTAAGAGCTGTTAGAGATGCTCTCTAATGTCTTTTTTATATTGTGGTAACCAAAACTGCACATGGGACTGGAGGTGAGCCACACTAGTGCAGAGTAGAGTGGGACATGATGTGTTAATAAAAATAATACCTGGGTACATACACATCTTGCAGTTCTTCTCCTGCCTCGAAAGAGAATTCTACAGCACTAACTTTATCTCTAAGGACAAATGCACAGTGTTTGCTGTTTGTTTGTGGGATTTGCTTTTTGGTTTGTTTTTGTTTTTTTTTTTATTACATTATCCACAGAGTTTATCTAAAAGAAGGGAGGCAGAACTAAAGGTCACAACTGAATAGGAAAAAACGAAAGCAACAATACAACTCTTCTCCTTCCTCAATCTCATGAGTCCTGGCAGTCATTAATGGAAAAACACAATCTTGTCTTTTCAGATATCTTTAGATGCAAACCATTATTTAGGATTGCAGCAATGTGAGGTGAGTGACCAGGGTCTCCTGGCACTTGGTGAAGGCTGATGTGGCACAAATCAGTCCTGAAGGGAATTTCAGCTTTGGGCTGCTATTTGGGGTATAATGGGCACACAGTGTGATAGGAAAAAGTGTGCAAGAAGTTTCTGCTTGCCTGTAATTCAGGCAAAATTCAGTCTCAGCTGAATGCTGAGTGAATCCAGAAACATCTGCTAAAGCTGCCATGGGAACTGTGGTTTCACAGTAAGGTGTGCTGAGACAGGACAGAAATGGATATTCAACAGGTCCCTCATGGAGACAAGTGGCTTTTTCAACATCTATTAAAAAAAACTTCATAAAGACAAGTTAAGGACAGGAGAGTGTGTGATCCCAGAAACATTTAGTTCTAATAGAGCAAAAGCTATTACATAAAGAAGAAATTTCATATGTTGGAGGTCTTAGGGGAAATGGATCTAAAATACTTAAAGATCACACAGATGTGTATTTCAAAGGCAAAGTTCAGGTAAAAACAGTCAATTACAGGCTAGAATGACAGAAAGGATGGTGTTAGAAACACCCAACATTTTCAGAATTCAGATGATAAAGATTATGTTAGGAATATTTTGACATACAGGAAATCTAAGCGCCATTAATATGATGGTAAAAGAATAGGGTCAGTCCTATAGAAGAGTCATTGGAGCCCCTTGTACACAATAAAAAAAGAAATTAAAGCCATCAGAACAAGATCTAATTATATTAGTGGGCAGATATATACTGCTGAGTATAGCTTTATTTGTAAGAATAGAATATTGTAAAAATTTAGGGTTTTTTAAGTTTAAAAGAACTCAACTAAAATAGCTTATCTGGAAATGTAATTAGATTGTTAAATGTGGAAATTGTCACAAGTGAAATGAGGAACTGGAAAAAATCCCCAAAGTGTTGAGAGGTGTTTTAATTGAAAATTTTACAGTAAAGAAATATATATCTTGACCTAAATACAACCTGGAAATATACCTAATTTTGACTTCCAACATCTTTTAATATCTAATTTTAACTAAGCCATTAACTGGGGTGACAGTGTCTATCAGACATAATTGTTTGTTAGGTCTTCATTGCTACATAGCATCAGTACTACATAATAAGGAATATTAATGTCACAGATTAATAACTATGAAATTATTTAAAGATAACTATCTTTAAATACCAGATATTACTGCTGTAAGCAAAGGGCAAGAAGTATCTCACAGAAAAGTGGGTTGTTAAGTAACAAACCCTGTGGTTTCACCCTCTGATAATAAGATAGCTGCAAAGCCTGTATTTAAAGAAAGTAAATTCCTTCTCACCTTCTTTTTCTGTGAAGAAAATTAAGCAAAAAAAAAAAAAGTTTGTGCTACTTCTTTCTCTATTCACAGTCAAGTTGAAAATAAGCAGCATTTTAAGAACACCCGGGCAGTGCATGTGTTATTTCTGCCCAGCAGATAAGCCATTCTGTGTGAAAGTTTTCACTCTGGAAATTGTTATTGAGTCCTGCATATGTCACTTTACTGTTTCAGAGGAAAAGATAAACTTATCACCTTAGTTTGGATTTTTTTTTTTTTTTTTTTTTTTTTTTTTTTGCATTAGAATGTCTATATGTCTCCATCCTGCTTCTTTGTTTCACTGCATTGAATGAGAAAGGACAGGGGAATAAATAAATTTTTCTCTGTCCTTGAAACCAAACTGCTTTTAACCTAAAGGAATGTGGGTGTTTCCACTCTGGCCTGAGCAGTTTTAAAAGTGAGAGTGGAAGGTGAGAACATAAACTGTTACAATAATTCTCTTTGGAGCTGCCATGCTGCAGATGGATTTGATAGCAATGTGTTCATCAGACTTCTAGCACTCCTGCAATCCACCAGCTAAGGACAGTCCTGGGTGAGTGTCCTGAGTGCTGATCACAGCAATTGCACCAGTGAACTGCTTCTAGTCTGACCAAACCACCGTGAATAGGTTTTAGTGTTTAATAAAGAGATTATGTTATTAAATACTCTAGCAAGTTTTATTTTTCAGCTTTTTTTTTCTTTCCCAAATACCATATTAATGTGAATGGCAAGTATTCATTTTGTCTGAAAAAATGAGGTAATTGTAAAAGGCCAAGGCTATATCATAATCACAAATTGAACAATTCTGTTACTACAGATTAGATGCCTGGAAATTATTTGATGGTGAAGAAGAAGCAATATCTTTTTCTTCCTGCCCCATAGTACAAAATATTGAATAAAAAACATTTAATTAAGGCTATTCTCCAGGCTACTGAATTGTTTCCATTAAATGTCCACCTCTCCTGACTTCTGCTCATTTTGGGAAATTAATTGAAAGCAATTATGTCTTAAAATTCTTTTGTCTTTTTGGTTTAATCAGTCGACTCCTATGCAGGTCTCCTACCTCTTAATGATGATATTTTATCTTGTAATCAGTGTGTGAGATGTTCTTTATATTGATATGTACTTCAAGCTGTGTTTGTTAGCTTTTTGCAAAGTTAAGGAGCATCCTATTTCAATCTGAGCAGACTCTACATAAAGTACAGAAATGTAATGTGAGTATTTTGCAGAAGAACTAGCAGAGGTATTGCTTGTCTATATTTAAAAACTCCAATTTTAGGGTTTTTTTTGGTGTGTGTGTGTGTATAGATACATATATACATATATACATATATACATATATACATATATACATATATACATATATACATATATACATATATACATATATACATATATACATATACATATATACATATATACATATATACATATATACATATATACATATATACATATATACATATATACATATATATGTAATGTGTGTGCAGTTGGAGAGGAGTTGAGTTGAGAACATTGTGGTTCACTCTGTCATCCAGCAAAGGACACAACACACTGGTACTACTTTATGTCTGGAGAGGGGTAATACCTACACTTTTGTTGAAAAATGACAGAGATCTCACTTCTATTTTCAGATTGCAATTTTTTCCCCAAAAATTGAATAACAACCACATCAGCATTGGATTTTAATACCTTTATATATTAACATATCATATCTCAAAACCAAGACTCCTTTCACAGAAAGGTCCTTGGAGAGAAGGAATTTTTCCCTTGGCAAAGTATAAAGTGTCACATCTGTGAGCACACATAGTCTCAATGACTGCACTGGAATCTCTGACTTGTACATTTTGACTCAAAAACTCAAAATGCTCTGAAGGTAAGTAATCTTATCAGGCTAATATTTGAAAGCCCTAGGTGCTCTACTGAATCTTACCTTTACTTATATGATAGCATATTTTAGTTGTAAGAACTGCAAAAAATCCCTTTTAAAATATAAAAACAAAATAGGTGTTAAAAAATATCAGCAAGATTCTAAAGTGCAGCAAGACAGGCAAGAGAGCTGTCACTGAGAACTGTCTCAGATATTTTAACTGTAGTGCATAAAAATCACTCAGGTGCAATTCACTAATTTTTATAATGAAGATATATCACTAGTTTGTCAAAAATAACCCAGATTTAACACCCTAAAGGATTTAAGGATAGATAACACACTAGATGAAAGAATACTGGAGGCAAGTTGAATGTCCATCCCAAGTACAAATATATGCATAAACCATTATAAAATTAATATTTCCCTTGTGATTCAATGCACATCCCAGTTTAACCTTTGCTTAATTTTTGCAGTATATTTAAGTGCATTGCTGAATCAGTGCCTCAAGCAGAATAATTACATTGATGGCATTGTATCAGCTGGAAGCCTGGAGGTTTAGTTTTCTCCAACAGTACCCTTTGAAGTAATTGTACAGGCTTGTTATTGCTAGAGGTACCCAGACCCAGTGGATTTCAGGACATCGGGAGTATTTCCCATCCCCATCTGATTGTTCATGTAAGATTCTCAAAATAATAGCTGAAAGAAAAAGTCCCTTCTAGCAGTTTTGAGGGACATATAGCCTTTAGGAGTAAATTTGGCTGCTGGATCTGATATCAAATGACTGCATTTAACTGTTACACTGAAAGAAACAGAAATCTTTGAAGCCCTTCTGCTTCACTTTGAATCAAGGATGTCTAGTGCACACACACAGAGGACTCTGGTCTCTCACCTGCACTGCAGCCAGTTGCTGTCCCTAGAGCTGCACATCTGCAGCAGCTGGCATGGACCCCACAGTCCCTTTAGCCTCTCTTGTAGACTGGCACTTGGCAGAACCTCACACCACTCAGCCAAGCTGCCTTGCTGTTTTTCTGTGGTCATGCACACAGATCACCAACACAGAGTGCACATGCATTTAAAATAATTTGAATTGGGATTCAGTGAAAGGATAGGAGAAACTGTGCTGCCAGTAACCTGTTAGGGCATCACTAACTCCTTTTAGTCTCCTTTTCCTTTTATTTTCTCATATTTGTGCCTCTTGTACCTACTTAGCTCCTTCCCCCAAAGAATCCTTAAAACACACCATAAAAGGTTTTACAAGATCCCAAAAGGCTCTTCCACGCTGGATCCCATAGCCAGGAGTCTACTTTAGTTTACATGGTGGTGCAAAGAGACCTTCTTTCACTGATTCATATTTGTAGGTTATAAACCAGGTTCAGCTGTCCTGTCCTTTGATAGTTTTAGGGACAGCTTATTCAGTGTTCTGTAATTTTCACCTATTAGATTGTCACTGATGAGGCTACTAGAAGTCCTCCACCTGTCACTGTTCCCCTGGTCCTTGTGAGGTCTCTCTGGCTGATCTGCACAGTCTTTCCCTAGAAAACCCAGGAGTCATGCTTCTTCCTTCAGTTTTCTTTACCTTTCCTTCAGTTTTGGGGCTGGTGATGGAAGCACTCTTGTACCACAGGCAAACCTTTGCATTTCCTATTTTCACCTATGTGTTACAGTCAGGACTATAACTTCTAAAATATTTTATGGGGTGAGTGACCTCAGCAGATACCTCCATGCTACTTAAAGGTGAAGATACTACTTGCTGATGTTTATGCTCTGCCTTTTGTAGCTGGGAGCATGCTTTTCTCTGTCCACTGTATGTATGAGGTGTTTTAGGAACCTTTGCAAGGCAACAGAGTTAGTAGTGCACATGTACTTCCAGTCTACACCAGTAAACTCTCACCATAGAAGGTTCAGTAAAAGATACAATAATTTGAGAAAGGCAAATAATTGTACAATAATATCACTTTTTGGTCACTGGCCTTGCCTAATATCACGTATTTTACCTTCTGTCTGACATCAGTTACATTTCCTAAATATCCTCAATCTGGACACAAATATGGCGAGCACCACTTGTGAACTTCAGGAAGGATTTAGGTCAGAGATTAATGTACTTTTGGAAGAAAAGTTATGTTAATCCTTGTGGTATTGTCTATTGATAACTTGCTAATCCTTTCAGTATTGTCTGTGGATAATTTAAAGCAGCCAAGAAAAATGAATAAATTTTGCTCTAGGGAGAAGAACGTATAACGACAGCTTCTTTTGTCAGCCACTAACCTACTGGGCTGATGCTGCAACTGTAGAAAACAAAAATTATTCTCACTGACCTAGAATGTGAAGAGAAGTTTGCGACTTAAGACAAAGAGCCATAGGGGAAAAGAAAACTCCAGCAGGATGTGGTTTAGTGATATGCTATTGCATGTGCATGCATGTGTTTAATGCTCTCCAGCAGAGGAGCAAAAGCATACATTCCATTTCACTTTTGAGATAGTAGCAGGATCACAGTGCTACCAGTAAAAAAAAAAAATACTCTAAGAGTATTTAAGGGGAATATTTAAAGATATATGTTGTGTGATAGAAATACAAAGGATTTTTTCACTGGATAAGGTACAACATAGCATTTTTAAAGCTTCCACTTCTAATTCTATGGAGAATTAAATTATATTTTTCTAGATTTTTTTTTCAAGCAATAGAGAATGTGCTGCATAGACTTATAAGGGAAAAGCACTGGGTCCTCATTGTTTTCTTTTCCACGTTTCCATGAGTAAAACCTTAGAAACTGGGAGCTGGTGGACTGCAGGAGAAACCAAATCTACAAAAGAAAATTGTGGCTTTTAAGCACTTTTTAAATGCAACCTGAAAGTCGCAGACTACAATGCTAATGATATTCCAATGCAGTTCTAATGATAACTAATGCTGTGGTGGCTCCTATTAAGTTCTCTTTTCCCCTGCAGTTACTAATATAACAGGAAGATATTTGAGGAACTAAGGCAACAGAATCACTGTGAGCTTCTGTAATGCAAAGAGCAGCTGAAAGCCACTAGAAAACAATGAGCAATAACACCATCAGATTCTAGAGATGAGGAAGGGTTGACAGTGCATTAAGCTATGTGATAACTTTTCTGTCATGTAATAGTCTTTTGAAGTTGCTAGCATTGGAGCACAAAGTTTATCTTTATAAACTTTAGGTGTTCATCCACACAAGGGCTAGGTTTTCAGCTTCAACCTGAACAGCTTCAATAGACACACTGGGAGAACCTGACTAGGTCTTACTGAGAACTACTTTAAGTTGTGACAATCTATCCTGGAGGGCTTTTTTTTTGGCACCAGTTTTTAGGAAAAAAAACATGTTTTGAACATTAACCTGAACTGATAATTTATCAATTTTTTCAATAGCCTATGTGTGCCCATGTACAAGTTTACCCCAAACTGAGGGGTAATTTTATTATTAAAAATTGGTACTGGCACAGTTTTTCCAGATACATATGCCTACATTGCATTGTATTTTAAAACTGTATTTACCATTAAATGTAAATAATACTATTTTTAAGAAAAATTAGCTTTAAAAAAGTGAATGATTCCTCCACGTCATAAATCTCTTTGCAATCCAGCAAGAAGTAGGGCTTAGATGTTTGCTTTAAGAATGAATACAGGATATCTACAGATCAATTTTTTATGGTTGTAGTCGACTGATTCAACGTGAAGTAGAAATCTTCAAAGACTTCAGTTGCTCTCATTGTAATAGTTAAATGCAATTATTTTTAATTACGTGCAAGCTTCCAAGTTCGCTCTTAAGTGGCAATATATGTCCCAAATTAAAGCTGCTAAAAGGACCCTTTTCTCTCTGCTGCTGCACTGTTCTGAGATTCCTAAATGAAACAATACATGACAAAAGGTTGTTCAGTCAGTGTTAGCACACCAAGCCTAGTGCACCCAAAAGGCAGTAGATTAATTCTTAGAATTTGAGTCAGAAGTCAAAAACAGCTGAAGATCACTTCACTTTGAAACTCATTATGGATGATCTTTCAAGCAACTGTCCATATTGAGGGGGGGTTTCCTAGTGTCTGCCACTACCACAGCTGATAAAAACAAAAGGAACAATAGCTGATCTGAACTGAATTCTTTTACACACAGCCTGCAGTGGAGTTCTGCTCTGCCATCACTTGTAAATGTAACTTTGAGCACCATCGAAAGTGACCAACGACATGAATACAGAGTAATAGAAAGAAAGAAGAAGCAGTACAAAACCTCATCCATTTTACAACAATATAACATTCCTGATTTCCAGGGATCGATTCCTTGTTGTCACATTAACACAGGACAACATGTATCAGCTAACTCATTTCCAGTTTTCTGCTATTAAAACCCAGTATGCTTCCTTGGAGTCTATTAGTAAATCTGGCTTCAGCGGGCCAAAGAGGCTCAGATGAAAAAAATTTCCTGGAATTAGATTTTTGAAACTGTGGGGCATAAGGTATTCTCTTCCTCTTGAATTCCCAATTTAATTACATTATACTAGGCATGCTGACAACAGAAAAAGTATCTTTTCAATAAACACTTTTAATCCCTACAAAAAAAAAGAGTAGTTGTGGAGAGCTCTGTGGGGCCATAGCCTTTTACATAGTCTTTTAAGGTTACTCCTGTTCATTAGGAAAAACCACACATGAATAATTAAGGAAAAATGGAAAGATAATCTAGCCTTCCTGTATCCTAGCTGAACATACCGATGCTTTTTGTTGGCGTGTAGTAACCACTGCCTACTGCAATGGATATTTTAGAAATCTGAGTATGTACTTCTGTCATTTGTTGAGTCAGACAGCCAGAATAGATTTTTGAGTTTAGTTTTGACAAAAAACTAAACTAACTTCATCACTTTGTCAGGCAACTATACTTATTCAGTCTTATTTAGGCTGATTTTCATCAGGAGAGCTCTCTGTGCTTTGCAAAAATGAGAAAGCAAATCATCAAGTGTAAAAATGAATATGGAAAATGGGATTTTTTTTTTTCCTCTTTAAGCAGGGGCATCAGACATTAAGACTAGAGTAGGGAAAGTATAGATTATAAAAACATCTACCTACTATTCAGAGTTACTCTCTAGTGCAGAGGACAAGAACCCTTCTTCTCTTTAAGTGGCAAATTGACTTAATCAAGGCTCCACTGAGGCAGACCAGAGCAACTCAGCTCAGCAAATTTATCATTTAGAAGGTGGAATATATTGCCCTAAACTGTTTCTTTTGCTTGCAAAAGGACTAAATTTGGTAGACTATGCTATCAGAAATCTGTGGTGTAGAAGCTGTTATAGAAGAGTGGAGGTTGCTGATGCATGTTAGGCTGAATTTACAGATCCTTTACAACTGGAGAACAGAAATGTGAATCTGTGACACCACCAGGCATCAGCATGACGTGCAACATTTTGGTATCACAAGGGAGGAAGTGACTTTTGGCAGTCATCCTGATGCATTCAAGTTTCCTACAAAACTTCTAGACATGTCAGTTTCTGCTTCTGCACCAGCCTGGAAATATGATTTGGCCTTTACAGATGATGACATGTTTCAGTCTAGTTAATCCTCAGTTAATTTTGGGCTTGCTAAATTATGTTTTTCCTCTTCAGC
The DNA here is from genome assembly GCA_030060385.1 of Muscicapa striata striata. NCBI lineage: Eukaryota > Metazoa > Chordata > Aves > Passeriformes > Muscicapidae > Muscicapa > Muscicapa striata. The sequence goes on along the minus strand of JAREIS010000141.1, from coordinate 1,941,107 downwards.
CCCTTTGGAGGTCAGTTCAGGAAGATTCTTCCAACTTCTTCTCTTACAAAAGCAGAAAAAGAAGAAAGTATGTCTGTGTACCTGGCTGTTAAGCTTCATTTGACCACCTCACTGTTGCAGAAAGAAAATCCTTTATGTTATATATTAATGGCAGAACAGCTAGTGATGTGAGACAGATAGGAACTTTTTTCTGTTATTTTTCCTTTTTCTTTTTCTTTTTTTTTTTTTGAATAATTATTTTAGGCCTCAATCAAAACCTTTTTGTGCTGACAGATGGTTGATTTTTCCCCAGTTCACAGCAGGTTAAATCAGGTGAAAAAATTATTATACACCAAGTGAGAAGAATGCCGATTAGATTGAAAGGAGACTTAATCACATAATTTTTCAAGAGGTAGTTCCCTTGGTGTAGTACCTGTGGAAGGGGTCTCCTTTCCTCCTATTTTCTCTTTTTAGGCTTCTTCAGATTTTTTCCTATTTGTTTATTAAGGTTTCAAAATCAAGTAATTTGAGATTTTTTTTCCTCTTTGACTGAGCTCATATTTCATATGAAGTGAAAGCTCATATTTACCTGCACAGTAACTATGACTTTGCATGGTTTATCCTCACTAAATGCTATCTTAGACTTTCTTAAAGCAGCAGGCATTGCTTAAAGGTGTACATTTAGTTTTGCCCCTTTTTTGTCAGAAAGAAATATAGAATACTTCCTTGACTTAGAGAGATGGATTAAAAATAGGTGCATCTTACTGTGATTCTGAAATAAAAGTCTGCTTTGCTGCAGGATACTAGAATACATATGAGAGAAGCCTTTCTTGTAATAAAAGCTGGCAGCTGAGCTTTCATTACCTAGTCACAAAAAATGACATCTGGACTGAGACAAAGTCAGAGGCATAGATGAAGAGAAGTTAAAAATCACTAGATCAGAGATAAAAATTGAGGTAAAACCATGACCAAGAGGTGACAAATGCCAAAGACAAGGGGAGTAAATTTCCCTGCCAAGGGATATAACCCTGAATAACAAAGAATTCAGGTCTCTAAGGCCTACAGATAATCTGTTTTCTGTATGAGACTAATCATAAATTTATCTGTGTCAAAATGGATAAAAATATGTGCATCCAAGTCTCAGAGCTCCTACAGTTACACAATGGAGCTCTGCAGTGCCCAGGGGTAACTTTCAGGCCAATATTGCTCAAGGCTAAAATGAAATTAGCAGCATGGGCCTGATAGATCTCCTCCTAAAATAAAGTGGAAGCTTTCCATTCACATTTATGAGAGCTAGATTAGGGCTGATATTTATTTCTGAGATCCAGTACACTGACCATCAATATTGCCCTTTTGGTACAAATCCAGTTCATATCTGAGCTTTTAATTTACAGATGACATGACTCCCAAAGCTACCATGAAAAAAGAGTTTCTACCTTTGCTTTTCTATCCTGCCATACAGGTCCTAGGTAAAAAAATTGTTTAAAGTAATTCAGACATTAATATTCTGTGTCTTTGTCTTTTTCTTGGTCAAATATTGTAGAAATTTATTTTGCAAAGAGGTGCATAATAATCAATTTAAACATTGCACCTTTTAAACTGAATCACACAGTGAGTAATGTGGTTTGAGATAAATAACCAAGGAGGCTGGGGATTAGAGGAAATTATTTTGGATTTAAAAGAAGTACACATTTTTGCATGTAACTATAAGAACCAGACCACTCAACAGTTGCATTTATTTCTGTATTTTTAAATCTAATCATGAAAACACATTAATATTAATACTTTATGGAGGGAAAAGAGGCTCCTGTTCTTGCCAAATGTTGCACAAATTATTAGTGTTTGTGAGGGATGGTATTGTACAAAGACCCTGTGTGTATCACCTCTATTCACATGAATTGGCATTTTACCTACAATAACAGCCTCTTAACACTTATCCCAATGAATGCTGGAAAGGGAGCAGATTGCAACTCTTGATTTAATGTTTTATTTTAAGGACTAGTAAAACATTTCTAATGTATTTTTAAAACTCATTAGTATTCTCCTCCTCACAATCAGTGAAACAGTCTGTTGCTAATGTGGAATGAAGTACTGTTTTACCTGCAAAAAAGATGTTATTGCTTTAAACAGGCTTGGCCAAATCAGCTTCTTAAATCTTAACTGTGCAAGGCAAAAGGCTGAAAGATAGTTTATCACTGTCTGCAACAGGTGTGCTACCAACCAATTTCATTTGTGTTGAGCTGGCATTCAAGAATTATCTGCAATAATGGAAAGAGATTCTTACTTAATTTGTAGTCCAACTAATTGTTTCATGGTTTATGAGCTCAGCATTTCAACAAACAGGAGCAAGGCCAAATTCTGTTCAGAAACTACCTGCTTGAAAATAGCTATTGTAAGGGCTTCAACATTCAGTTTTCTGTTTAATTAATTCTAATATTATTCTTTCTAATTATTTCTAATATCTCAATTAAACCTTTTTCTGCCTTAAAATCTTGGGGTGGAAAAAAGTTGCAAAAATAATGTTTTGAAAACATTAGCAGCTAATTGCAAATTGTAGAGTGAAAATGTCTGCTTTCTATACAGAACTAGAGACAAGATGATGCCTTCCAGGGGATCAGAAAGCAGGAGTCCTTGAAATAAAATTGGGCCAGTTTCATTGACTTATTCACCCAAAGCCTTCAGTGATTGTTTCTAATATCATGTTGCAGTGTCTTTCATCTGCCAGTGAATGCTCTGCTGCATTCAATCACCATAATTCAGGTTGATTCAAATGCAGTTGCCAGGTTCAGAACCTGGAACATCCTCTTTAAAGGCATGGTTTATTTTTCTTTTAATTTTAAATGCCATCCAAAGAATGATCAGGGAAGTTATTTCTCTTAAATTCTTGTTCAGAAATGTAAGGGCAAACAGAGTAATGAAGGGATCAGGAGGTGCATATGTGATCAGTACAGAAAGATTCACTTTTCATCTGCTATAGAAAGGACGAACCTGAAAGAGGTTTACAAATTTCTCTGGAAATGTTAAGATAACAAAAGGCCAAAGCACAGAAGTAAGTTAGAGGATGTGCAGCTATGATTGCCATTTGTAAAAGTCTTTAAGCAAAGCTGATGGTACAAGGAAAAGAGAGAACCTGTAAGTGTAACTGAACTATGTGATTCAGGGTTCACCCCTTATGGAAAGAGAACATTCCTGATTTAGAACTCCAAAACACAAGTGAGTAAGACTATATTAGTGAGGATTACAGCACAGGGTTGTGTCTCATACTTCCACCAAGTGAAAGCTCTTCAAAAGACAATAAACACAGGCTTATTAAGGGAAGTCATCTGGGGGGAAAAAGTTAATGTGGCTGTTTGACAGCTAAACACAAAAAACATATTTTGATGATGCAAAGGTGCTTAGGTTAATGACATTTAGAAGAAATATAGCTAATATTATTTTTTAGCTTAGGAAATTGAAACACAGATTATTTGCTTATTTGCATATAAATTACTTTAAAAATTGTTTAACCAAGGCTTTTGCCCCCATAGAATGATGAAACTAAATTAAAGGTTTTGGGTTTTTTTTTGTGGGTTGGAGGGTTTTTTAACCTACAGGAAGAAATCTCTGGGGGTTTTGCTCTTGAATTTGTTTCTAGATGACAACTTGGACTTCATTAGAAGTCTGAAAATTCAATATCAGTAAGACACAAAATGAAGTGAATTATTAATTCAGGTCCTCTGTCTCAAGTTATTCACCTTGGATGTTTGCAGCCTTCCACAAGCATGCTTTGTGCTTAAGCCACACAAACGTGGGTGAGAGAAACCTTGAATTAAAGGCAGACTTCCCTATGAGAGGATAAGAACCCCTGACTGTGGAGGTGGTCCTTATTAAATAAGCTCAAATTAAGCTCTAAATAACTGAATGCACAAAATTGAATAAATGGGGCTCTCAATTTGTCTTTTTTCTGAGAGTTTGGCCATGGTAAATGCCTATATACATCTGTCTAGGGAGAGTGTAACACCTTTGCTTATCATTGCAGTATGGCTGAGTACCTGTTCAGCAGAGACATAGCAGTCTTGGACTCTATGAACATATGTTGACATAGTTTGAGATTATATAACATTTTAATTAGAACATGTTCTTATACTTTAAATTATTTGCTTCAATCAAACTATTTGTGATTTTGGTATGTAGCTTTCAGAGCATTGATACTTGGTGGAGATAATGCACCCAAACAGACATACTGATATTAGAAACAGCCTCCTGTTACAGCTATTATGACATGGATTTAAAAAAGTGTTTAGCACCTTTCCCAACCATTATGAAAATACAGCAATACATTTTCAAGCATAAGACTGCTTTCCCAAAATTGTGCAGTTAGTGCTTTGTAGCCTCTTATGTGAATATTTCTCTATATAACTCTCTTCCACTTGGTTTCACATCACTTTCTAATCTATTCCCAGTGACTGTGCTTTCTTACTCAAGTAATAGTCTGCATTATTGCATACCAGTGTGCACTAGAGATGTAGAATAGACCCACAGAGAATCACTTAAAATTTCTTCCCAATGCAGTCCTACATCCTTTATCCACAGTAGAATTCCACATTGTTGTGACAAAGACCTCCCTGGGCAGTGGAGCAGTATTGCCCAAATCTGAACTCTTTTAAAAACCAAAAATAAATTTCTAGTAACTTTAATGGTCATAAAACTGGGGGAAAAGTAATTTCTCTAAAGGATTCAATAACTTCAATTTTTTATGTTAACTTCTTACTTCTTTGTATTAGTCTCTGCAGTGGAACTGCAGAGAATTGGAAATGGCTCTTTGAAATGCATTTGAGACTATTTGTTATGCTGGCCCCTTGCTTCCATATTAAGTTTTAATCTAGGAAATATTTAAGTGTCCTCACCTTGATTAACTGTACCTAAGGTCAAGGGAACGCATTAAACCAAACATTGAAATTTTAGTAATGTTTTTTCATAAGTTTATCTGAGATAATTGTAAAAGAAACCCCAAAACGCTCCTCCTGGGCAGAAAGCCCTTTTTTCACATCTACTAAACATGTTTTCAAGGATTTTTTAGCATTAGAATTATTTATCATTTAGTAATTCCCACTCTTTTTTAAATTAGAGTAGCCTTTTCTGTATACAGTAATCAAGTCCCCCTCTAACATAGGACTTAAGTCATTTTTGCTTATACCATCAAAACAGGTATTTCAGATTGTTTGGAATATTGAGCAGTAGCAAGAGAAATTTCTTGATTTGCTCTTCATTTCTGTTCCCAAGGCTTTTTCTGTCTTTTAATTTTTGTTTGTTTGTTTTAATATTGTTTCCCTGCCCTTGACACTTTCACAATGTTACTTCCAATGGAAATACAATAGGTATGGTCTTAATACCTTGGATTTTTTATTATAATATTTTTCAAATATTAACACAGTACCCTTTCAATTATGCTAAATAGTCTGCACAATAGATCCCTCCAAAACTATATCAAGCACTAGAGGGATTAATTCCATTAAACATATTCAAGTAAAACAAGTATTAGTTTTCCACTCATCTGTAATAAAAATAATTGCTTTATATAGACTTACACACAAACAAGACAAGTGGGTTTATGAAGACATTTAGGTAAAAAACCATGTTATTAAAATTTCGAATTGGTTAAAAAAATTGACAACACTTCAGCCTCTTCTTCCCTTTAGAAAGATTTCAAGTACCTTCACATAACATGAAGAATGATACTTTAAAGAAATATTTTAAGTTGTATTTTCATTCACTCTCAAGGACTTTTTTTCCCCAAAGATAAAATGTTCAATATGAATGTAAGGTTGTTTGGACTCACTGGAAATAGATTTCCTAATGAAGTCTTGAGACTAAGAAATAGCTAAAAAAGGGGTGATTTTTTTTTTCATTTCTTTCACTTTGGAGATACCCTGAAAACTTTCAGCAAGAACAATGTCTACTAAAAATCAAGTAAAGCAAAATTATGCAAACTACTCATTCATTCATGTACTGGGGACTTTATTAGAACCAAAGAGAACTATTTTTTCCCATTTTCACATCCATCCACCCCATTTACAGTCTCCTGAAAATGTGCCCATACTGCAGGCAAAATGTAAACCCTAAGAAGATGTCGAGATGAGAGTGAAAAAAGCTAATTCTGCAGCAAGTCTAGTACAATGCTGATGGACTTTTCTTTCCCCCATATAAAACACAAAGAGGTTGGGAAGATGCCATGAAAACTCTGAATTCAACAAGAAGCATTCCCTCTTCTATTTTATCAAAACTCATTGTATTCACTGGTAACCAAGAAAGAAGGAAGGTAAAAGGAGAGAACAAAACAGGCACATTCCAGCATCAAAGGGAAGCATCGTCCTGATTCTGAGCAATGCTGGGATTTCAGTTATGCTGCTTAAGATGAAGCTGCAGTGCATTTCCATAGCACTTATTTTTCTTGTCTACAATAATTAATTAAATACAGAAATCTTGCTGTGATTTAATGAGAAGATTTGAACGTTTCAAGAAAGAGATTGCTTTATATTTTGGTATCATGGAGAAGGTATATGAAGAACATTTGGAAGATTTTGTGATTCTGAAAAGAAATGGTAAGATTTTAATTATAAAATATTTCTTTTCTTTCCCTTTTATAATCTCAAAAAATGTTTTGTGTGACTTATTCACACAAACAGTGAAGGTGCACAAATCTTCAAACAGTTCCAAACTGAGGTACAATAAGGATACTGAAGGACTACAGGTTTTCAGCTTGTTGCAGATAGTCCAAAAGGCTTTTTAGCAACATTTCAATATGTTGTGATTTGAATTACAGCCTGCTAAATCTGACATTGAGGTAGACCTCTTGGACACATAGAGAAAGGTATTGCACTACTTTTGTTATTATTTTTTTCATACTTTTTCATAAATTATGCAATTTATTAGGGCAAATATGGTTACTTTTACGCAGTGCTATGTATGACATAAACACCCAATGAGATCCTAGAGATGACTTATCTTGAATAAAGTTTAGTTTATTTAATTATGTATTGGATTGGCTACTCTATTTTTATTGTTGTTGTTGTTATTCCATTCTATGAGTCTTTATTAATTGATTACATTCTCCACACGTCTTTAATAGGTTACATTAAAATCTTCAGCATTCTAGACATTGAGTAATCATCCTGTCACTCTGTGAGGGTGATTGAGCCCTGGAACAGGTTGCTCAAGAGAGGTTGTGGAGTCTCACTCAGTGGAGATACTCAAAATTCTCTCTGCACTGTCCTGGGGAATCAGCTCTAAGTGGCCCTGCTTGAGCAGGTGGAGGACAAGGTGACCTCCAGGAGCCCATTCTGTACTTAGATTTGCTCAGGAGTTAACAGGTAAAGTTTTTTAAACCATTTGGTTTTTAAAGAGTTAAATAATTTGATGTTTATATATTTGACCTGAGGGAATGATGAATGAATAATGCACAGTGAAATAAGTTAAAGTAAGGTGATAGATTTCTGTAGCAGTGCACTTTTTGCTCCCTTACATGCAGAAACACCGTTGTGGTGAAAAATGGGGAAAGATGAGCAGAGTAGATACAGCACAATTTTTAAAAGGGAGAAGAAAAATCATGAAGGCAAAGTAATTTACAGCAAGAATTTTCACTGCCACAAAGCAGCAGAAACACTCTATACCCACAATAACATTTTTGTAATAAATATGGTGTTCCTCAGAGTGGGCTGACAAATCTACAGCTATTATACAATGGTGGAGTCATAGAATGGTTTGGGTTGGAAGGAACTTTAAAGATCATCTACCTCCAACCTGCCTGCCATGAGCAGGAACAGCTGTCACTAGACCAGGCTTTGAGCCCCATCCAACCTGGCCTTGAACACTTCAACAGTACCACTCAATGATGTTACTAATTCTTGGGTTTAGTGTTGGTCTGGCAACAATTTTCAATAAAAATGAAGAGAAACACAACACCAAAAAAAAAAAAAAAAAAAGTAGAAAAATGAGCCTTGGTTCAAGGATCTTAGTGACATGGAGGCAACACTGTTATTTTGTTATTTTAAGGAAAATAACTTATGAGTGGCAGTTTCCTTTATCAGAGGGAGCAGAATAGCCAATGAAACAATACCAAAGTCTAAATTAATGACCTTAGATTGACTTTAAAGATACAAGGAAATGCATGTCCAGTTAATTGGCCAATAAGGTAGCACCTATGAATTTCTGTATTCAGAAATAAAATTTAAGTGCCCAGTATATGAACAGACAGTCTAAAATTAAACAAATCACAGAATGTGCTGAGTTGGAATTGACCCCACAAGGATCAAAGTCCAACTCCTGACCCTGCACAGGACATCCCAAGAGTCACACACTGTCCCCAAACACTTCTTGACCACCAGCTTGGTGCCTCAAGCACTGCCCTGGAGGGCTGTTCCAGTGCCCAGCCACCCCCTGGGAGAAGAATCTTTTCCAGATACCCAACCTAAACCTCCCCTGACACAACTCCATACCATAAAAATCTACCAGTTACACCAAAAACATGGTCTTAAAGCAAGCCCTCTTAGTTATTTTGGATATTCAGTAAAATACTTGAGAATTAAAGGACCAGAAAAAAACATTAATAAGCACATATCAAAAACATGCTAAGCAGAAATAATATTTTAAGTACCTGGTGTGTTAAACAAATTTTAGTCATGACATTTTTCCCTTTTTTCCACAACCCCCTACATAAATCACAGTGCTTCCATAAAAACACACAGAGAAACAACTGTGAAGTATCCTTGCTAGCATGTCACAATCCACTAACTGCAAGATTTTCTGCATTTTATCTGACAACAATATACATTCTCTTTCTTTTATTTTCAGCTTTACTAAGTCAAGAGTCTTTTTAGAATAAAGAACATGGAATGAGAATTATAAACAAAAGCTGATGTTAAATTCTGAGCATTGTTGGATGTTTATTCAATGTGACTTGCAGACCAATACACAACTAATATTTCACAGTGAGGTGTAACGTAGCAGCTGTTTCATTTTTCTGTTTTATCTCCTGTTATGTTTCTGTTATTTCTTGTGTTTTCCAACAGAAATAGTTTCTTGAAACACATTGTTGATGCACTAGACCAGAATTTATTCTCATCAGATAAATATTCACATGACTCAATAAAAGCCAATTTATATTTGCTATATGTACAGGCCAAAATGAGCTTTCTTAGAAAAAAATTTAATTAAAAAACTAACAGTAGATGTCTTAAAGTAGAGGATTTAGATGTAGTTTTAATATTCTCCTCCATCTGCCACAATGGCATGAAAAAAAACAATACCAAATATCCCTCTTTTTTACCATTATAATTTTTGCATTCAAGGATAGCTGAATAAGGAAATATGAAAAGTTGACTCCAAATTTACAATTCTTTGGGCTACCATGTGAAGACTTACAGAATTTTCCATCTGTCCTAACAGCTGGAGACTTAGTCAGATCCCTGGCAGGAACTGTAATCTTTCCTTTCTATTTTTTTTTTTTTTCTTTGGTGGAAGATTGAAGAGGTCCATAATTTACCATGATTGCTTTAAGAAACGATGCTGTGTAATGAAACATTCTGGCATGTTATTCTTTAAACATGGAAGGAATGGGAAGTATGGAGGGCTAACTTGGTTTAATGAGAAATAGTATATAATGACAGATCTGAAAATTGCTCCAAGAAATCTTTCAGAAAAACAGAATTATCATATTTTTATGCTAAACATAAATGTATATAAGGAAATAACTAAATTTCTCTTCTCTCATGCTCATTTATGCTTTGATACAAACAAAAAGCACAGGAATTTAATTAACTCTGAGCTGGAAGCCAAACGCTCTTTTATGGGGCCAGGGGTGGAAGATCAGGCCACAGTCAATATTGCATTTCTGAAAAATGAAAATATATCACAACTGTCTGATTTTTTACATTGTAAATGTATAATTAACTAAGCAAACCTTTCTTTCTTTCTTTCTCTTTTCTCTCTTACTTTCTTTTTCTTTATTTCTATATTTCTATATTTCCATTGAATTATTTTATCTTTTCTCTCTTTCAAGTTAAACAAGAAAGATGAAAAAGGTCACTTGTGAACATTGTGATATTTTGTAACTAAAGTTGCATACCCCTGATCTGCACTTTGAGTTTCTACAGCCTCGATTCCCTGAAATGATGCTGGCCATGGTATAATATCACCAAATTTATAAATATGTTTTATAGAGTAGATATTCAGTCACATGAAGGCAGCCAAATCTTGCCTTTTGTAGTTTCCTTTCAGAACATACATTTGAGAGATTATTTTGAACATTAGCAATTTAAATGTTTTATGGTAATTTTGAGAGCATAGGTGTTCCAACCATTCTCGAAGAAATGATATGATGAATAAAAATCATAGAAGAACTTTTTTCAGAACTAGACCAGCATTGTTTTTTAAGTTGATAAAAGCACTGGAATGTCTAAATGATCTATTGCTAGTCAGGATGCTTTGTGCTATATACTTCTATTAAATATAATCAAACATACTAATTAAAAATTCAGGTCAGTGAGGGCAAAGATTAATTGCCTTTCTGCTACAGATTATCTATCTTATATTCACTAGATAATATATTTTATTTTTCTTCCTAAAAGCTTGAGAATGTTATTTATCATACTTAAAAATATATGGCAAATACAGGAAGGTTCATACTGTTTTAGCTGGGAGAAAAGATGACTTGACAAGCAGGCAGTACTTCTTTTTTTCCCACCCTTTTTTCTTTTCTTTCTTTGCTTATAAGAGGGGATAAGCTTGTGTATATTCACAAATTGAAAGTATATATATAAATATACATATAACCCTAAGAAGAATTTTTTTTTTTTACCTTTAGTGCTTACATAATAATATTTTTAGTAAAGATTTCCTCTTTGTAACTTGTTCTGAAAACCTTCTATAATTTTTAAAAACCTTTATTCCTAATGTGTATGAGGAAAAGCCTTTGTATCCATGGATGAATATCAGGATCTAGTTTCTCCAGTCAGATTGCAGCCTAATTTCATTTTGAATATAATTTCAAGTATCTTTATGAAAAGATGGTGCAGAAATACAAAAATTTATTTTACTATGTTGTTCATAAAAAAAAAAAAAAGTTAAATATTTACCACATATGAACTTAATGGTGTTTCCCCAAATGCAAACATTTTTCCCTCAATACTGTTCACTTCTCCTATTAGCAAAAATAAGCTCACATTTTTTGTAGATATCAGTAAAACCACTGGGGTACACTGAATAACCAGAGTCTCATGGTACTGAATTTAAGAGGATCACAGCCATTATTTTTAATAATGCATCAGTTCCCAACATTGCATTGTACAAGGTGTATACTTATATGCAGTGACAAATAGACATTTTAATTGAGCTAATTCTAATTAACTAGTCAGAAAAAATATATTTCTTGCTTATTGTTTCACGTTGCTAACAGGAAGCACAACTGAAACTCATTAATTCAATCATATGTCATTTTGAAAACTAGTTCAATATCTAACAGTAGACAAAGTAAAAAGAAAAGGCATCTAGTATTTAATTCTATGCATTCTTTTGACTCTTTTCAGATTTTATTTCAGCCTTTTAACATTAAGCCCATATAATTTCATTTCAAGAAGCATTAGAAACAATGGAGTGGTTTTGCCCTTGGATATTGGGTGTCCTATAACTTCAAGGATCCAATGTTTGATTAAAAAAAACCCAACAAAACCACAAATGCATATCCTAACAAAAAAACCCAACAAAACCAAACCAAAACCCAAAGCAAGAAATCCTTTAAAAGAACAGCTAAGTCTGTATAGCTTGCTTTTAAAAGGTTTATTTATCTTATATACTTTTATAAAACTGGGGGAAGATGTGTTGTTGTAGAAGAGCCCTGAGATATTGGGTAGACAATCCAGCATGCCAAATTTCATTGTTGCATAAAGGTTTATTTCCAGTAGTTTAAAAATTTTAAAATTTATCCATTAAAAACAAAATAAAATCATAAGCCATTACAACAGAATAATGAATTAAAACCCAAACAAAGGTCTTCTCTGAGAATTTAATATAGATTAAAGCAATGTATTCACATTTTTAAACATTTACTTAATACCTCACCCTTGAAGAAAAAATTTCAAATTTTCAGTCAAGATAAGTTGTTACTTTCCCTATTTGCCATCAGATAAATAACAACAAAGGACAAATAATTCAGCAAACAGATATTTTACTGAAGATATACAGCTGCTTAAAGCTATTACTTCTACTTGTATACACCATGGACTGCAGGATGTTATTCTTCTATACCTTTGGTAGCATAAAAACTTTTATGGGTAGTTCAGACAAAATCAAGCAAAATAATCAAATTAGCTTTTTTGTATAAAAACTTAGCTGCCTGGTTTCATGTAAATGAGGTTACAAACTGCTCCTGTGATCCTTTTCCCATCACAGCTGAAGATGATAGGCATATGGATGGTGTTAAAGACTTTAACTGAAGCAGCTGTTTGCAAAATGAGCACCTGTTGATGGCAAAAGGATAGATTCTCACCTTCATTATTTTGAAATGTAGAGAGACGTGGTTAAACGTTTTTAGAGTGTAATGAAAGCCAGAAATCTTTAAGTTCTCAAATGTGCAAACAGTGCCACAGTTTTTTGACTTCTTGCATAGACTCATGGTGAAAATACATTTAAAACTAGACTGAGACATTATCACAGGTTTTATGTTTCTTAATGTATTTGTATTACAAGTAACAATGCATGAGGGAAGCCAAGTACAAAAACATCAACAGACTTGGGATGTCTTTCAGCTTTTTATTCCCTCATTCTAAACAGCTCATTCATTTTTGCTGTCTATCCCATTTTCCTCTGAAGCTGAACTTGCAGCTTTCTGTCTGTTTTGAAAGGAGATGTTCCAGGTACCTTGTTTCAATCAGGTGACAATTCTCAGTCCATAAACTCTCCAGTGTAGTTTACAGCCCCACAAAGTTTAAAAGGCCAAAGAGAACCCAAAGAAACACTAAAATATGTTGTTGTGTGCCTTCCAGATGCAAACAGATTGTGTTGCAGAGCAGGATAAGAGGTGATTATGGAAGACAAACTTATTGAAAAAATTTCTTCACACAGAAACACAGCGCTAGAAGTTACCAGAAGAAACTTAAGACAGTCGTAAATTTCAGTATTTATAGCAAAAGACAGCAAAAGAGCTCTCCTTCTCAGTCTTGGATAAAACTACTCAGTGGATACTTATGCTCTCAACTTTGATTTAAAGTTCAAGTGATATCAAATTCTATTTAAATAACATCTTAGAGGGGGCATTGCAGGCTTTCTTGTCATAAGGAATAACAGATAAGGAAAGAAGAGACCTGAAGACCTGGATCTGCTTCCATTCCTGGCCTTGCCAAAACATATCTGATTGACCATTGGTAAAATGCTTAAACATTCTACAAAATGGGGATAATCTGTTTTGCCTCCTAAAGACTAGGAGAAGATAGGTTCTTGCATTCCTTAGGCTTAAAAATATGCCATACTGAAAGAAAATTTTGACTCACAGTAATTCATTTTCTCTGTACATGTGTCTGTAGAGGAAAATGCATTCATGAGTGTGCTAAACTGACCTCTGAAATGTATTCAGCTTTTTGGTTTTCAAATGTCTTTAGGTTTTTAGAAATAATTTTTTTTTTTTTTTTTTTTTTTTTTTTTTTTTAATGGGAGGGTTATTTTTGCTTCTTTATAACAAGAGAAATTGAACATGAATGTCACATTAGGCATAGGTAACAATTGGTACTTAGGCTTTAAGGCACATCCATGTTTTTTTACACTCTATGCTAACATGATGACCTGTAGCATCCACAAGAGCTGAGGCCACAATAATATGTCTAAACATAGAGAACCCTTCTAATTGAATGTGGTCAAGTTATTGTGCCCAACAAAATTATTTTTTTCAAAATGTTTTGCAAATTTTTAATGATTTCACATCCTAATAATCTCAGTTTTGTACCTTAGCACTTTTAAAACAATGGCTGCTCCAAAGCCAGACCTCATTTTCTGCTCTTCTGGTTTCAGTGCTAAGTCAGAGGGAAGACTGCCACCTAATGATCTGTAGGTAAGTGCAGGTTACAGCTGGTATCTTTTGGGTACAAGTTTTTGCATCCTCCACTGCTTGAAGGCTTTATAGATATTCAGGGGTGGCCAGTTGCTTTTATGGTTGGTTGTACTTACAAACACAACTATGGAGCTGCTTGAATTAAAAAACTGAATGGGGAACAGTGATTTGGCTTTCTAACAATAAACAAGCTTGAAACATCTCAGCCTGCCTTTGAAAGGCTGTTGAGTGCGGCAGGGAGGCAAAGTCATCATGGGGAAAAAATGAAAATCCTAAAATATCATAAGTTTGTTTTGCTAAATTCATGGAGGTAGGCAAGAAAAATATGACAGAAAGGAAGAGCACATCAATGAGGAAAATATTACAATCTAATAGTAGGTTTATAGTAAAAACTTCTTCTCCCATCACAAACCTAAGAATTACTTGGTGGAATGAAAAGATAAATACTTTCATGGTACATTTGAAAAATTGCATGTAAATTGCAAAGTTGTATTCAGTAGGAGCCTTATTTCAATGTATTGGGACATTGCAGGGGGTGCCAGTCACGTTAATACATGCCTCGGGGGGTTGAACGTTCAAGCATCCCTTGTCTCCCTTTGCACCAGAGGAATGTGTTAATGAGTCCATAGAACATAATCCTGTCATATTTTAATGCTATGTTAATTTAAATGGCTGAGGAAAAATTCCTGGGGCTAGGAAGATCCATAGCATGCAGTCAAATGAAGCCACACATTTTTGTCTTCATCCCCTGGTCACACAGACCTAGTTCTCATGAGTGAGAAATTTCTAAAGACACCTTGAGGGAGGGGGAGCTCCTGTGTGAGTGCCTCACTCTCAGCTCCATTGCCCTCAGGGATCAGTGATAATAAGACTGCTTTACTGAGGATTATTTGGGGGTGGATTGAACATGAATTTTTGGCAAACCCACTGCTTTGCTTCACAGAAAAGTTGAAGGATTTTTTATATCTCCTCTTTGTTGTGTGTTCTTAGCTAACAATTCCAAGGGAAAAATGAAGAAAAAAGTATTAAAAGGCCTTTGCTGCTCAGCAGTTCAAATACAGTCTCTTAACAAATGTTACAACTCCTCTTTTGAAAATGTAGTTTATTTTAAATATTGCAAGAATGAGAAGACCCATTCTGGCTTCAGCCTTCCCACAGATCTAGGGCAGGCATGACTGCTTAACTGGGCCAAGAATATCCTGGGTTATCCTGTGCTTGCTGAAAAGTGATAAGGATTTGGCTGAACCCTTTTCTTATAAGCAGAGATTGCCTACTCAGGGCTTACTTGACATGGGGAACACTTGGTTCTACACTGGAGACATCAAATTCTTTCATTCTTTTGGGTGTACAAATAAGGATACTGGTGTCATCCCCCAGCCCTCCTCCTATTCAGAATCTCCCAAGGGAGTTGTAAGCAAATTCAGAGAACCATAAGAGATCTCTGAACAAATTTCACCTCCATTTTAAATACAGAGAGCAGAACATGGGAGTTTCTGAACAGCACATAGTAATTATGAAAAAATACCTGAGCAGGATGGGTGCAAATCATATTATATGTCCTTAAAGATATGAAAGGAAAGTTTCAGCACTCTCAGGACTCCCCAGGTTAGCTGGAAATTTAGATAACATAGCAATTTGAAGCTTCAGCAGCCTGAGAAGGGAATAGGCACAAATATATCCACTCTAAATACAATTAATAGGGAAGACCAAATTGCAAAATTGTCACTTTGTCTCAGTTATCATGTCACTTCTGCATTCAATAAATTGGAACAAGACCTTACAAACCATTTTCTGAAATAGACCTTGTACTTTTTTTGACATGATTCCTGTTAACTTTCTTTTTGACCAGGTGATCTAAGAAATAATTGGTAGACATTGCAAGCAGATGACTTGTACCCTCACAATACTTCTGTTGCATAGTCCTGTTTCACTTGTTATTTTGTGTCAGCTTCCACCAAAAAAAAAAAAAAAAAAAAAAAAAAAAAAATTTTCACTAATTGGTGAAAAATCAGATTGGATTAATATGGAGAAAGAATCTGGGAATTTCCTTTTTTCTCTTTCTAGACCCCTTCTCCTGATGATAAGCACACTTCTTTTCCAAAAAGTAATTCTTCAATCTGTTTTCTCCTGTTTAACTGAAGAGCCTCTCTCTATCTTAGACTAAACTTGTTTCATTTACAGTCAAATTATAATTAACCAAGCTTTAAAAAAATCAATTAATGACCAGATAGTTGTAACTGCAAGAAAAAAAAAAGAAGTGTATTTGTAAGAGAAAAGGACATTGATTACAATTCAAAGGTATCTTAAGCACTTTCAACCACTGCTTGACAATACAAATGAGCTACAACCTTAGCTTTGATGTTTTTTTGCTTCAGTGTCCATTAAATTGGAATTTTGTTGGCAGACTACAGCTCAGTTAAGAATTTAGTCATGCTGTGTCATGCTGTCCTTTTGACAAGGAGAGAAATTTGTGGAAAGATTTTTAATTAAGTTTTTTTTTCCCCCCCTTTTGACTTTAATGGACAAAGGTGGCATTCCCCTTAAAAACTGAGTACTTTTCTCTTATATTTACCTGTAAAAACATCTGAAAATATGACTCCAGGGAAAAATTACAGGTACAAGTATCAAAATTATTAATTTCAAGTAATAAAACTGCTTCAAAGGTAGTTGCTTTCTTCACAATTAAACAATAACCATTCATGCCATCAGATGCCACCTTATGGAAATATAATCTCCTTGTTTTTATGTGTAGATTCTTGTGAGCTAGTCATACCATTATTTCCTGATACCATCAAGCAGTATTAATCTTTGAAGCTAAATAAATGTTATGGGTGCAAACCAAAATCCAGTCTGGAAAAGACAGAAAAGAAAAAGTGATTTGATAAATATTCCTTATTGTTGAAACTTTCTCTTGAACAGTTGAAAACTGCAGCACCTTGCCACTTAGAAGAGAGTGAGAAATTTAAGTTGGTTATGAGTGATTAAAAAAAAACTTGCCAAAGTGGCATAACTCTGAGGAAAAGTAATAGCTGTTGATTTTTTGATTATGTCCTGGGAAGTAAGAATAAGAGATGCATAAGGCTTTCCTCAGTTCTGGCTCTATTTTCTATCATCTCTGACATAGTTACATAAGTATTTAAAGTCACTCATAGAGGTTGAAACAAATTGCAAATTTAGAGGAAATGAGTTGAAGTCCCCAAGGAATAATCCCATGCAAAACCAGAAAGATGTAATATTTAATACCTGCTTTCTGATGTAGGCCATCCATTATGTGCTTTATCATCCTTGGTCACAGGTAACTAGAACAAACCAGTGGAACTATATCAAACAGCTTGCTCTTGAAAAGAGAGTGACTTCAGTTGTTTTCCCCCATTTGGAGATGCAGTATTCACAGAAAAAAAAAAAAAAAAAAAAAGAAGTGACATTGTTTAACTGAGTTTTACTAATGGTCACTGACAGAGCACAGTAGATGCTGTAGCACATTTCGACACTGAGTTTCCTTAGAAACTTTATTATAGTCTTCACTTTATTCTCCTTTTTAAAGAAATAAATAGGTTCCTTCTATAAGGCTTTGATCATCATGTCAGATGTAAGCAGAATGTATAAGAAAGGATCTATTTGTGGGTCACAAAAAAGTGCCTTCAGGTTTATTTTTAGAGCCGATGGCTATTAGTCACAATTCCATAATTGCTTTTCAGGTGCTTAGAGATTTCAGGATATTATTACTGAGTTCCTATTTTGAAAGAGTCATTGAGTGCCTGTATAAGTATGCCATTATAAAGCATCACAAAAAGCCAACAAAATATATTTTTCTTTTTCCATGTTCCTAGGTACGTACAAAGTTATTTCTGCAAGTGAGCAGGATTTTTTAGCAATCCCTTTGAATCCTTGCATTGCATTCATGGCCACAAAGGGTAAATTTTTTTTTAATAATCGGCATAAATTTTACTAAAATTTTACTTGCAAACACTATTATAACCTTTGAAAAATCACTCTTGTTCTTTTTTGTGCAATGTTGTAATTTCTAAATTTAGAAATTAATTTCTGCTTATTATTTTATATCCTCTTTACATATTAATGACAGGAATAACCTCACGCAGACTTAGGCATCTGTCATATACCTTCTATTTTCAAGCTTTTAATCCACTTTCCTGTCTAGTTGAGAAAGTGAAATAGATCCTTCAAAGGTGAGATTCATTTAAGATGCCCACACTAGAATGAGCTGAATCATTCTAAAAGAGCTTCTGTTTCTCCCGTGCCTATAAAGGTAATCTGGAGCTCAGGATGATGATGACACTCTGATGATGATGATGAGAGCCTAAAGTTATGGAAGATTAGTTCTGCCCTAATTACCAGAGTTGCAAATTGCAGTGTCAGAAATTTTTTTTAATTTGTTACAAAACAATGCAAAGTTGTCTCAGTATTGATTCAGACAAATCTTTGAAACCCAATATAAGTATTCAATTCATGATCCTCTGACAAAGAATAATGTTTTCACAGTCACAAATGATAGTCAGATTTCTTTAAAACCAAGAATTCTAGCTAAAAAATGTTTTACTTTTTCTCTTAGGGATCTGCCAGATAGATGGATAGATGGATAGATGGAGATAGATAGATAGATAGATAGATAGATATAGATAGATAGATAGATAGATAGATAGATAGATAGATATGTGCCCTTGTGGGAACACCTGAAACTGTTTCCATTACTGCTGATATCACTAAATCAGATTTTGATTTGTATAGGAGTTGAAGTTTGGTTTGGTTTGGTGTTTGGTTTCAGGAGCTTTTTGACTTTATTACCAATCTTTGTCTGGGTATTTTACTATAAGTATTTCCATTTTAAAAATTCATAAATATGCAATCAGCCATAAGTCATTGGTCATTTATTTCAGTGGTATTTTTTAAAGTTAATGTCAAGCCACACAAAATAAATATGTGAGAGATATTTTGTGGGGAAGGGGTGCAGGGAAATGAAACAGGAGAGAGGAAACAAATTACCTGAGAACACCCTCTCAATCTATAATCCTTCAATCAACTTTAAATAATTCATTGTTGTTATCTGTCTGTACCAGCAAGAAGATGCCCCTACTATACAGTGTGAAAATGTGTGTGATACAGTGTTAAAGCAGTGAGCAGAGATAATAAAAATATTGGAAATTTAGAGAGTGTTCATTGACCCATGAATTCCAAATCCCCATCTCCTAAGGAAATGCATTGCTTATTAACATCTTGTAATACCAAACCCTAATGATGCATGCAGTTACAAAAGAGATGTACATTTTTCTATATGTGATTTATGCACTATTTTTTTTAATGGAGTATTGCTAGTAAGTATTTTCAGCTTGGTGGGAATTTTAATTTTCCATAAAATAACTTGATGTAGAAAACAAAACAGTAAATAATTCAAAGACATTCTGCTTTTGAATGGTAATATTTGAATTTGTCCTTCTACCTGTCAGATATTCTGTTCAGAACTGAAAATGTGACTTTTCAAAGAAATTTGGTTTTATTTATGATTTTCCTTGGTTTTTACTCTATATTTTCCCTACCTTCATAACCCGGTTGGCAACAAAGATTAGAATTTCCTAAGTATCCTAAAATATAAGTGTTGAATTAACATTATCAGCTTCTTTTGCATTTTTTGCCTTTTGCTCAGCCTGGATGTGATCACATTAAGATGTGATAGCAGTGCCAGTACTGTGAAATGCTGGGTTTTGTGTGGAAGATGATGAAGGTGAGGTTGGGCAGTTTTCATTTCTTCTAGAGCAAAGTTGTGCCTCTCAGTGGAATATTTAATTTTGAATTTTATTCTCAGAAGATGAGCAGTCCAGATTCAGTGCATTTGCACAAATCTACATTACCACATGCTCACTATGAGCAGCAAACCTGGATTTCTGAGGCTTTAGGATGGCAAAGCAGGAAGCAAGGTTACAGCCATTTTATAGTACCCACAAGTCTGGTGTTCCAGGCAACTGCCTACTAGCTAACAATTTTGTTTATTATGTCCTAGCAGTTTTGCATCCTCTGAAGTAATATTTATTTTCTGTAACTGCACATGGGCAAATTTAAACAACCTTTTTTTAGTGGTGAAATAACAGTATACACACAGATATACATCAAAGTAACAAACCTGCTTTGATTCAAGCATCTCAGTAAATCACAGTGGATTCAAGACGCACTGAATTTCAGGGAAGCCTTCCAGAAGTGCCTTTAAAAAATTCTAATGAAACTGTTCTGCATACTACTTGCTGTTTAAATATTCAATATTAATAAAATGTACTTTACCTTTATGAACAGCTATATAAGTATTAAATAACTAAACTTCATGACTCCTGTATATAATTCAGATAAATTTGTAATTTAATTTTGCACTTCTTAGGCAAATTGGTGACAAAAGTGAACAAGCCTTATACTAAAGAGTGAAGGATTTGAAAAAGGACCTTGGCTTCCTTGATTTTCTTCACTGATCCCAGCGAAATCACAATTTCCTTACAGCTGTACTATAGAGAGGGAAAAACTAAAAAGCTACTTGTGCACTGATTTTAAAAAGTCATTATACAGAAGGACAATAAAACCAGTACTACCTTAGATACAACATAAAATTTAGATTTTTTTTTTAAATAATCTCAAGGCACAATTTTGCCTGTATTGCATACTTCACAATATGACAACACATTAAGTCTATGGTATACACATACTGATATCTGCCACTGTAGCCTGTTTACACTCTGAAAAAGTATTTTCTGGGAGAATACACATGGTTCTGAGCATTCAGCAACAGCTGATTCTCTGAAAGCAGATTTGAAGACCAAGACTCTGAAAAGAATTGCCATCAAAACCAATGGCTTGATGGCTGGAGAGTGACACTTTCCCCAGTGTCTGTGCTGAAGTAAGAACTTAGGCTGACCTCAACATACATGCTATTAAAAGTCAGGTTTTTAATTTTTAAAGTTTGGCAAACTTCTGTTTTGAAACATAATGTGTCTGATTGGTTTTGTTGTTTTGTTTTGAAAAACAGGATTTCCTGTGAGTACTGACATCCAACAGAGAACTGTGTTACATTATGAATACACATAAATTACATATAGGTAAAATACCTGAATATTTAACTATACTGTATGCCCTGGAGAGTAGGTGTGAATTGTGAGTACCTCATGGACCTCCTGTATTTTTAATCAGCCTGAATTACTCAGAAGCATCCTCAAACTAATAAAGTCCAGTTACATGGACTGAAGGGTCTCAAAAAAGTGGGGGAGAACGGATGGCAGGTGCTGAGCCTTTCCCTTAGCAACTGTATTTCACAGGGGGTGTCACCAGCATTGACTGTGAACCCTGTTTGTTCCAGTTTTGTGATATAAAAAGAGCGCAGGAGTGTGTCAACAGGACAGATTTTACACACTGGAAATGAGAGAGCGAGAGCGCGACAGAGAGAGATCTTTCATCTTGTCAATGCCTCTTCATCAACATTCAGATCACATTGCCTTCATTTCAGACCTCGCCACTATCCTCTGCCTTCATTCTTTTTTCTTATTCTGATTCCTGTCTCTTCACTGCTGAAAACAAAACTTTCTCCTGTGCTTTGACAGTTGTCTCTCTTCTGTCACAAAACGCTGCACCGTCACTGCAGGTCTCATAAGGAGGAGCTTGCTGTCCTCTTAGAAAAAAGAATCCTGGCCTTTGAAAAAAAAACAGCATTTTAAGATTAAGCAAGGCAAAACTACACATTGAAATGGAAGTTAGGTTTTATCCAAATCCCTTGGAAAAAGTTATACAGGAGTGTTCTTTTAAATTTTAGTAATTGCCTACCCTTTATTTTTCATTTTCTGCAGGTTGCTTTCTATGCTGTCACAGACCTTCTGTAACAATGATGCTAACCTTGTAGCATTTATTTTTGCTGCTTATTTCAAAAGAATATTTAATGCAAAAAATAAAGCCAGAAGATGAAAATGCTGGACGTAGGACATTTGAATTTCACACTATGGATCACAAAACTTTGACAGAATTGTTTACATATCCACATCAGGAACAGCTGGCACTCTTACTGAGCTCTGTGAAGTCTCAAATTTGTTTGTGCTGTAAAGTTTTCCTGCAGTTACATAGCATTTCAGGAGGATACAATACTCTCCTAGCAAGGCTCTCTTGTTCCTGTATAGACTTGAAGAAAGATTCAAAGACAAACAGAAACCCCACACAGCCATAAGAAAGCCTGTTTGCTTTAACACCTTTGCTGCCAATAATACAAAGGTCCTGCCATGCTGCCATCACTCACAAACACATTTTTTAGTCACTCCAGATGTGAGGAGATGTTAGGAAGGTTTCTGTCCTATGAACAGATTTTTTAACCTTCCTCAAATACTAGAAGCTCTCCTAGTAAGTTTACAGGTTGTAGTCCATGAACAAATTGATTAAAACAAACAAACAAAAAAACAAAAAACCAAACAAATAAGATACGTAAAAGTGAGGGGGTTTTTACAATTTTGAAAGGAGTGGTATAATTAATATGTTTCAATATCTTTATTAACAATGCCTCACAGGCAGAAGTGAAATTGAGCCCGAATTTCCTGCTTTTTCAGGATCTCTCATCTTTCTTCCTATTGCATTCATAATGTCTGCTTCCTTATACCTGTAACATGAGCGTTGAATGAATTCACTAATTCTTACCTGGTAGCAGTTTTTTACTCCCTTTTTATGTAGAAGTAAACACCAATGGAAAGCGAATTTTCTGTATAGTAACCCAGGCAAGTGACTTTCCTTGTCATTTGTTTCCAGATTCTGTGTTGCATTAACCCTGTGTAGTATGCATTGACTCTTTCAATAATGCAAAACTTTCAAGTTCCAGATACTATAAAAGAAAACAAACAAACAAACAAAACACAACCACAGAGATTCAGCACAAAAACCCAGCTAGCCCAATGTGTCATCTCTGAGAATGACTAGTAAAAGAAACCCAGGCAAAGGGCGAAAGAAACAAGTGAAGCAGAGTGTCTTTCTCTAGTGTGTCCTTCTACCTTGGCTGCACACAGTTTAGGCATTTTCTGGCTGGGAAGTTGCAGTCAGATTATTGTTTAATACAGAAGAGAGGCCTCTCCAACAAGAATGTACTTAATCTTTCATAACTTGATTTATACTTTGGCCTTCAACATGTCTTGAGGCAATGAATGAATTATACAATTTACTTATTTGTTATGCATCTGTTTTGAAAATGTCATAGTATAATTTTGCTGGCTGCCTCCTCATTCTTGTGTACTGAAAATATTGGTTCTTACACCGCACCTTTACAGATCTCACATATTTCTCTTTGTATCATCTTTTTCAAACCAAACAGGCCTGCTCTGTTCAGTCATCCTCCATTTCTCTCCATTTTCTATTTGACTATTCCCTTGATAGTTACTTTCCTTAATACTAATTACCAATTAAGACTGTTTTTGAGACAGGGTGACCCAATCAGGTGTCATGTTCCAGAAAAAAGCTCACTATTTATTCTGTGGTATAATATTTCTTTTCAGCTTTGTTTCCATTTCTTGTCCCAATCATTCTTGATGTTTTGATTGATTGTTGGAAATTGTTTAATATTAATCTGACATTTTTGAGAAATTTTGTTAGTAATATTGATAGTTTCCTTTGTGAGTACTACAAGATTTTTGTGAAACCAAAAATACTTTAAACTATGGAAGCAATAATCATTTTAACACCGTTAAATGCTAAAACATCTCATATATACTAGAAAAACATCTACAAATTGACTATTCTGCTCTATTGACTGGGGCTTTTTAATGCTAATTCTCATCCTACTGCTGTTAGTGGGTTGATTCTCAACATTTTTGTCAGGGCTGAGTTGCTATAGCTTTACATTTAATTTGCTATACATAATTTCCAACTATTTGGCTGTGATTTTCATGTTGGAAAGATGGGGTTTTTTAGTCTCTAAAAGACTCTTTACTATTTGTCAGGATCAAGATGGCTCTTTTATAAGTATCTGATGGGCTCTTTCACCAAACCTGTAACATGACGTCTTTGAATAGCATTCGTTTTACCAACTAATATTTTACTATTTGGAGTGTATTTTTTAAAATTTCATTTTAACTAGTTTCCATTATATTTACATATTGCCCCTCTTTACAGTAAAACAGTATTTCTGTAAGAGAAGGTGAGATTGTTTTGATATCTTTTTGGAGGGATCTGGTGAGATTTGCTTCAGGAATTTGTATACTTCAAAATGATTATTGTACAGTGGTACTTAAATAATTGGCTCTTGACCTGGGTCTTGTGCACTGTTAAAAATTAAAGAGCTGCTTCTATACTTGTGAGTTCTTCACTTAGTTGTTCCAAAGAGCAACTGTTTATTATGTCCTAAACTTTATCCACCATGTTCCACCATAACACCCAAGCTGAGGTTTTGTATCACTAATAATGTTTAATTTTTCTACGCTTGCCTTCATAACCTTTCTAATCTTCTTTACAGTCATTGTCCCCTTCTTAGATAGGGGGTCCATAGTACACCTGTATTGATAAATTCTTCTCACAAGAGAAGAATTTGGCAATCAAGACCTGTCATATATGTAATAAAGATCTTGATTTTCCCCCTCCCCCTTTCCACCGCATGTGCCTGCCCTCAGTAAATTACTCCCACATGTGCAGCCCAGGTCTATATGCAGAGGTCTACATTCCCCCAAATAGCAAAATGAAGCTACAGAACACATTGACTGCAGATGACTCTAATCACTTACATTAATAACTGGGACAAACCTTTGCAGCTGCTGAATTGATGCATTGGTAAACACAAAATCAAGTTCCTTGCTATGCGCACGTGTGCGTGTATAGTGCGGAGGCAGAAAATCAACAACACTGAATAATAAACATTTCTTAGGTTAATTAATTTTGACAGGTATAGCTTTATATGTAATTGATTCATGAGCTCTGTGAGGTAGATAATTCACACATCTTTGATTTTAGTAATCTTTTATTCTGCTTCATAACTTTCCAAAGGAAATTTTTACTCAGGAACATTAACCAGTTAAATTTTAGTCTGTTCCTGTCAAAGTGGTTTACATCTATACAGGCAATTTCTGGATTTGATTTCATTTTTGTCAGTCACGCTCTGTGATGAAAGTTTAGTACTTAATATACATCAGGATGAAAGTAGCCACAGTTCTTTGGGAACTTGCTCCTGGCAGTTCCATCATTCCCCTGGCCTGCATGATTCCACATTTTGGTTGGTCAGCCTGCACCAAGGCTGCAGAAGTAATTTCAGTGGTGAGGGAGTGAATGCTTCAACAGATGACTGCAGTCAAAGGAACAAAATTTGTATTATGCACCCATTAATGACATGATGACCACTTACACCCCATTCATGCAAACAGGACTGATACCACATGTCAGAGTGAGAATGGGCAGGTGCTGACAGACATCCAGGAGTGCACAGAAACTGTATTTATTGAATTGTGTATAATATTCACATGGATGGGTTGGAGGGGGCTGCTGGGGAAGGTCTCTGACACTTGGTGCTGTCACTGCCAGCCATGGCCTGCCCACAGGCAGGCAGGAGGCTGTGGAAATATCCCTTTGCTGCTGAGAAAAGCTATTAGCAGCAGGAGGGTTCAGTGGCCAGAGTGGGATGGGAAGGAGGTGCTGGGCAATGTGCTGGGCAGGGGAGCAGCACAGCAGGGAAGGAGCAGCAGCCCATGGGAGCTGCTCTTCTGGCACAATTGCCACCTTCTGGCAATTATTAGAATGAAAAAAGAAAATAAAATTAATAGAAAAATTTTTCACAAAGCAGCTGCATGACTCAACAAACTTTTGTTTCTGGTCTTGCTTTTTCCTTTAGGGTTTGGATGTTGGGTTGTTTGGGTTTTTTTCAGATCAATTTGTCTCTTAATTTCTAATGCTTTTCACATCTGACTAGCATTTTCTCATGATGAAAAGTGAAAATCCCTGTACTGGCAGCTGTCAGAAGTTGGGAGGGGCATTATATGAGAATTGTTTTTGGTTGTCTCCAGCCCTGCCTTCTTCACCAGCAGCCATCCAGCCCTGGCCACTTCTGGGACACATCACTGCTAAAGAATTACTCTGATAACTTGGGTCACTTGTTCTTATGCAACTTTTTTCCAAATAATGCTTCTATTTAAAAATCTCCAATTTACGATCTTTGGTTAGACAACAGTAATGCAAGACTGCTATAACACCTACTGAAGCCATAGGAGTTTATATAGACTTTATAGGAATTTGATGAGATTTATATTACTGAATACTTTAAAACTAAACAGACCTGCAAAGGAAAATAATCTCTTATTACTGCCTTTTGTTAGTTCCTTGGGGAAAAAAATAAAGCAACGCTGAACTGAAACATACAGAATTTTTTAAATGCATGAATGCACCCTATCGTTTTAGTTTTCTCATCTTGTGATAGAGTACTGTTTAATTAAATAGATGAGGTATATGTTCTAAGCAGCTTATGGATGGGTATTATCTTCATTTGAGATACTCTAATGAGAGACTAGGGGAACAGCAAGTAACCATTTATTCTACAAAATTAAAAATGGGCAAGAGATGAACATTTAATTACCTTGATATTATCCCTTTCTCTATTAGGTTAAAGTAATTAAGTTGAAGGACAACAAAGCTAATATGTATATATATATACACATATATATACATATATAAATATACACATTTATTTATTTATTTATTTATGTAGATACATATATGTACATTCTGTTTTCTTTAATCATTAAAAATCAATGAAATACATGTGTTAAAGTAGTAACAAGATATTTAGCTTTTATGTGATGTCACTTTTCATCCATAGGTTCTGTAATGCTTTGCTCAGGCCACCTACAACTGATGGGTACCTGACACAGAAGGTTTGCCCGGGCAGAGCTGGGTACCAGATAGCCTGAGGTGTCTGACATGCTCTGCACAAAGCTGCAGAATTAGTCCCACAAAGATGGCACCAACACAAAAAGCACGGTACAAGTGTAGCATTTGGGACAACACAGCTCAGCAATGAGCACAGCACACTTGTACTTATGGAAAGGTACAAGTGATTGTGGTGGGTTCACACTGTCTGGATGCCACCCACCCACAAAAGTCTCTCTACTGCTCCCCTCCACTAACCTTGGCATCTGCAGAGCTGCTCCTCACACGTTCTCACCCTGCTCTTCTCTGGCTGTGATTACAACTGCACAGTATTTTTTTTTTTTTCTTTTCTCAAATATGCTATCACAGAGGTATTCCCACCATTCCTGATGGGCTCAGCCTTGGACAGCAGCAGGTCCATCCTGGAGCTGGCTGGCCTTGGCTCTGCTGGACATGGAGGAAGCTTCCAGCAGCTTCTCACCTCAAGCCACCCCTGTAGTTCTTTCCTCTGCTACCAAAACCTGGCCATGCATCCAACAGTGGTTCAGGAAAAAAAAAAAAAAACGTAATTGCAAATAAAATTATAAACAAGAATTTTTGTGATTAAATCTCTTCATTATGAGATGAGTGTTATTCCCTGACTAGGTATGTACTTGGTAGAGTCAGGCTCTTCTGTAAAGAAAATTGCTTTTGAAATTTTCATACGATGCAGAATTAGGGATTTTTCTTTTTAAAATATTTTCTTTCTTGAACACTCTTGCCTAGACTTATGAAAAGGATGTAATATGAAAGGTAAAATAGACAAAGCACTCAACAAATAAAATGTAATTATATATAACCTAAAATATACAAAATTTGAAAATATAAAATACACACAAGAACTCAAGAACTAGGAAGTTAATCACACAGCAGATTTCAGCTTTTACTTTGTTCTCTCTGAAGCATGGAAGGCTACTTAGTCTGCCAGAAGTGGACAAAAAAGGAACTTGTTTATAATAAGATCAATGCAATTGTGTTTTGAAAAGGAGAAAAGAAAAAAAAAAAGCTAGACAAAATGCTGACCTTTTTTCTTTACTGAAACTGTTTAGTAATTAGATTGAGAATGCAGTTTACATGATCAAAGCATTCAGATGTAGATTTTTTTACATGAGCAGGAGTTCTGTTTGTTGTTTTTAGTGGGGGAGTGAAGGCATACTTTGGAAATTCTGATTTCATTACTTTTTTAATCTAAAAATCTATGCTTGTTTTCCATGCTGTCAGATTCATATCATGTCATAGTTCTGTTTTATATGCACACTCAGCAAGAGAATGTGCAAGTGCTGGTGTTTTGTGTTACCCTGTTTCTCCCACTGCATTTGCTAAAAAGTGGAAAATAAATGCACAGGTGGAAACAGTATTTACTACCTAAAATCCACAGGCAGGTAGCAAGAAATCAAGACCTGTCAGTCTTTGGACCCTCTGGACAGATTTGCTGGCAGGGTAAGCGTGAGGCCATGAAGTTTTGTAGAACTCCTGGCAGCTAAGGGATGGTACCAGCTCTTGGGCAGTACCCATTCAAGCAGATTGGATTTACTAACCAAGAGCACTCTGCATGATGTCAACATTCTCCAGACCCATACACTATCAGCCCTTTCATTTTAGATATGTATCACTTTTAGAAAAGGGAGCTTACTTTGCACTTTTTCACTTTTTCGAATACACATTAAATGTGATGAGTCTTTTAAGGACACACACTGAGGTATACATGAAGATATGGTTTGTGCCTCTTCCTTTTCTCAAAGGATACAAGGCATGAAGGTCACAAATATGGTTCAGGTCCAAGATACACTACTCATTCATACTTAACATTTCAGCATGCACTGAATGCTATGGAATTAAAATAATGTTTACAAAACAGACAAGATTATGCTTTTCTCTTTGGTGAAATATCTTGAAAACACATGATGAGGACAAGGGAGATCCCCTTCTATATTATAAAAACCATATTTATTAAGGGAAGGATGAAGCCAATTAGAGGTTAGGTATGTGGCTGAGGAAAAAAAAAGTAAATTAAAATCTCTTATGCTTGTGTTCATACAACTACATTGCTATTCACAGCAATTCAGTAACTGAGAAATGAACCAAATCTAGTTCCTTTAACCCTGGGATAAATTTAACTCAAGAACACAAGTGGTTGGTATTCTGCACATGTGAAGGGTCTACAGCTTTTTTGTGTTATTAGTCTGGTTTCAGCCATTTTAGCAATTCCATTGTATTTTGTTCACAGCTTTTGGCTTCCACCCTTTTTCATTTTCTGTTTCTTCTGCCAGACAATTAATCAGCCTCTCTGGGAACTTATATAGCTCCCATGACCACTGTGTAAGAACACCTAACAAACATTAATACCTTTTTATCCTCACTGTACCCTTATGAATAAGGGCAGTGTTAATTCACATTATATAGAGGAGGAACAAAAGGACAGAGATATTAAATAACTTGTGGAAAAGAAATCTCTAAAGCATCAGGAACTGAAGGCAAATGGTAAGGGTTAGCCCCAAGCAGCTCCTTCCTATTCTCTGCCCTTTGCAGTCTATGAGCAGCCTCAAGCATCTGTCGCTCTGTCAAGGCACAAGGAAAACTCTTGGAATTCCCATAATGGAGGTGTCTGTGCTGGGAGTTTGTTGTCACATCTCCATGGTGAGAAAGCAGCTCTCCCAAAGGATAATGGTGAGAATCAAAGTTGGGAACCCCTCTGTCTTTCCCTCTCACTCTGTCAAACAGCTAGGATGCCTGGGCTTCTAAAATCAAGCACCCAAACCTTCTCTCTAAAGTATATGGTATGAGTCATTTAGCTAACATAAAATGCCCTATACTGATCCACAAAGAGCATCCCATAAAGTTCTTCATGTCTCTTTTACCTGCCCACGCATATGGATCACTCATCATAGTAGTATGTGAATGCCTGGTTTAACCAGTCACATTAATTTTTTTGTTTTAACATTGGATTTTGACTGATGGTTGCTGCACTCATTTCTGGTTTCATCTATCTTTTTATCTGACATGAAGAATGCCATTCTGTTATAAGGCGAGGTGGGGTGGAGTGTGAGCAAGTTCCACAAATTCCGCAACAGCTCCCACCCCTCCTGCAACCCACTGCCTCTGCATGGCAAGTTATCTGCCTATCGATAATCCTTTATCATGTTCTGTAATAAAATCATATTCTCCCACAGGCTGCTGCTTCTTTTCTCACTTCTCTTGTAAGATATGGGGGGTTTAATAATTGTAGCAGTTTGGATTCCTCTCTGTGGTCCTACAAGAAGCCAGGATGGATTAAGAGGTAAATGAATGTTGCCTAGTCTCTTTGTCCCAGTTTTGGAGAGTGTTGTTTACAAATATATAAACAGATACATTACTGTACACGTTTATCTCACATTACTTAGCTATTTCCTGCTCCTCCACACTTCCACCCCATACAATGGGTTGTAAGAGTTCAAAATTCCTCTGATCCAACCCTGTACCTATGCACAGGCAGGTCTATCTCTTCCCTGTGTGTGTGCACCTGGAGGGTAAATGCAATGGAAGAGGGGGTGCCTCCTCCTCTGCACCTTTGTGCAGAAATGTGAACAAATGTATTGAGGGGAGTGTCAGAATTTGAGTTATGTTTTATAGAACATTTGTTTAGTATAATAAACATCTGCAAATGACTATTTATTTCATGAAGTAATTAACATTCCTAATTAGATGCACCTTGCAGCTGCTGTTAATCTTAATTGGCAATAATGCAGTTACATTTTTTGATACGTATCTTCAGAAGAGTTACAGAAGAGAAGGGAAAAAAAATAAAGACAAAAATCTGAAGGGAAGGAAATAAAACTGTTCCCACACAGTTCAGAGAGTTCGCACAAAGAAGATCCCATGGCAACAGCGAGGCCCACAGTTTGCCTTATAAAAATCCAAGAATAGATAATGTATCATCTCTCTTAAAACACTTCGCTTGGAAAACCGGAGAGGAAGGGGGGGAGAAAAATAAAATAAAGCGCAAGAGGTGAAGCGAAGCAGGCTGACCCCCGCGCGTTGCGGGTCCGGCGTTCCCCGGCCGTGCCCCGCCGCTGTCCCGGCGGAGCGAGCGGAGCGGAGCGGATCGGGCCCGGCCCCGCTGCGGACCGGGGCGGCGCCGGCAGGCGAGCGGCGCCGGGCGGAGGGCGGGAGGCAGGAGGGAGGCCCCGCTCCGCAGGAGTTTCTCCAGGATCCCTCGGGAAGGGCCCTCCCGGCGGCTCCCCGCGGAGCGAGGCGAGTGCGGCGGTGTCCATCGGGGGGCAGTGCCGGCCCCTGCCTGCGGCCCGCGGAGGGCGCGTTCAGCCGAGCGAGCGAGCGAGCGAGCGAGCCCGTCTCGTAGGAACACAGGGATCGTTTATGCACTGCAGTTTCTCTCGCCTCTCTCCCTCCCTCTCTTCCTCTGCTCCCGAGGATATTTTGGGTGGATTGTGGTTATCAATCAAGATCTCCTCTTCTTTGCTGATCACTTGTCATTTTCACCGGGGATTAGTATCGTTCGGGGCAAACGGACAGCTGATTTTCTTTTTTTCTCTTTCTTTTTTCTTTTCCATTTGGAGAATTTTCCCTCAAACCTCCCCCTTTTTTTTTTTTTTTTTTTTTTTTTTAGCTGCGGTGCGGGTGCTAGGACCCGTCAGGCACCCACCCCCGGCCCCCCGCGTTTTCCCACCATTCGCCCAGCACCAGGAAAGGAAGCCCCTCCGGACCGTCGCTCGCCGGATACTTGTGCGGCAGCCGGGATCCGGCGGCGCGCTGGGCGCGGAGCTGCCCGCGGGCGGCGCGGGGGCCCCCAGGCCGGCCGCCCCCTTCCCCCGCCCCCTCGCCGCACCTGGATGGTACCTCCCGCCGGCGACGCGGGCACTTTCTGAACTAGGAAGGAAGGGGCGACTGGGGGGGCGGGGGGCGCCGAAGTCTGTATGGAATTACCTGCGCCCGCGGCGGAGCTGGCGGCGGTGGATGGATGGGCGCCGCGTCCGCGGCACTCGCGGCCAGCTGAGCCCCAGGAGTAAACACGGGGCTTCTCCGGCCGAGTGCGCAGTGTGGTGACCGGCACTCGCCTCGCTGACTGATCGCACCGGAGGAATATTCCGGGAGACTCCTGTGGGTAAGGTCATTTTATCCAGGCAAAAGCCCAGCATTGCTAAACTTGGTGGCGGGTGACTGAAATGGGCACTTTCGGGATTGCTGCATTACCCTGATGCGAGGGGCTCCAGCCGCTATTGGCAGTTGAGTGGAATAACTGCAGTAGGTCTTCTGGTGAGTGCTTTTTGCGATAAATTAAAAAAAAAAAAAAAAAAAAAAATCTCATCCCTCTGTATTTATTCATTCTCTGGATTTGGGAGAGCACAGAAAGAACAAGGAGTCTTTAATTTTCCCTCTTTATATATTTTTATTTCCCTGGCTGTAATATATTTGACTGGAAAGGGTATGTGACAGCAAAGAAGCTCTCTGTGATGGAATCTAATTAATATGAGATCAGATCCCATCCTCTGGTTAAATAGATGTTTCCAACTCTGTGCAGCGTTCTGCTGCATTTCATAGCTGCAATGGAGGTAGAGAAAAATCTGCTTTTCAAGTTGTTAAACTTTAGGGTGGTGATCTCTATTGATCGTGATACAGTGTACTGGTGCCAAAGGGGTTAAATGCCATTGGTAATTTGGGATTACAACTGTTCCTGTAAATCCTGCAAAGAAATTATAAACTGAGGGGCGTTAAGGACAAAATCCCCTCAGCTTCATAGTAGAGAAATACCATAAATGTCACTAGCCTGAAAATATCTCATCCAGCTGCTCTTACAAAATATCTTTTTTACCCAATAACTTACCTACTGAAACCTCGGACCACGTGTATGGGAGTTGGAAGATGTGCAAACAGAGATGCTATCTTCGGTATTTCATACATACATGCATCTGGCTGAGGGACTGTGTGGGAATTCATTCCTGTTACTTGTGGTGTGAAGCGAGACGAGAGAAAAAGGAAAGATCATCTTCTTAAGAACAGAAGCGAGTGAGGGAAGCACTTCAGCCTTTAAAGATTTAAAGGGATCCGAGCAATGCACATTGGTAATCTCTCTCTGCAAAATCAGTTCTGATAAGAGGGGATGGGGGAAGGTTGAGGGAATCGATAGTGATGACGTTGTGCAGTGCAATGCACTGCAATGCTAAAGTTACACAGTGTGTGCGAAAATATGTACCCTTATGTACTGCTGGTGAGTTCATGCATAATGGATGGAAGAAGATATGCAGATCTGTCTGTAGGAAGATGGATGTATTTGTGCAAAGACGGTGATTATGTAACTTGATTACATCAGTGGCATCAGTCGCCGATAGTGGAATAGTTTGCTTCTGTAGCGTATCGATCACTTGACTTAACTTTGTAGCGCTCCCGGCAGCGAGGGATGGAGACCTGGGCAGAGGAGGGGAGATCCGTGCTCAGCTCCTGACAAGGGGTTTGCCTCTTGCAGGCTGCCTTTTGCATCAGCGTGCTGTGCTGCTGGCGGAGTTTCCCCGGGACAGGGAGTTCACGGAGGAGGAGGAGGGGGGGAGGGGAGGGGAGGCTGCCGAGGCGCTGCTCAGCCACACCCGGGAGAGGCTCCCGGAGCCCCGGGGCTGCCCAGGGTCCCGCTGAGCGCCCCGGTGCGCTCCTCCGCAAGGTCACGGCGCAGCCTGGGACCGGGGTGCATGGCAACAGCTGAGCGGAGGAGGAACAAAACCGAAATTAAAATTGATCCTCCTCCTCTCGGCTCGCCCACCTCCGAGCATGGCGTGGTGCTGACCCCTCTCCCTGCCGTGCTCGAGGCTGAGCTGGTGCGGGTGTGTGCGGCGCCCAGCGCTCACTGCGCTGTGTCTGTCTCGGGTGAGCAGCGACTGCTCACAGCTTTGGCAGGGTGCTGCTTCACTGTCTTACAGTACTGCGTGACTGACGTGAGAAAGAAGTATTGTCAGATACAACAGCTTCATACACCTGTTACATTCACAGGAACCGAAAAGGTGGTCCTTTAACGCATTTCAAGCATCTTAGAAGTGAGTGGGTGAAGAGCAAAGGTGTAACAGGAGTCCCATTGGTTTAAGTCAGACTTTTTTAGCAAATTGCCCTCAAAGATAGCAGCATCAGGATATACCTTAATGCCCCTTTTAGAATTCTGAATCATTTTTCTTATCTGCTCACGGGGAGGAGGGAGAAGGGCACTCCATGAAGACAGATAAGCTCACAAAGGCACTGCTGTGGCCCATACCTCTAACACATGCATTTTCTGAAAAATGTAAGCCTGATGAAATCTTAACTCAGCTGAAATGAGTGATCTTATCGTCACTGACCTATGTCCTTCCCCACTTCACTCTGAACTCATTCTAGCAAAATGTCACTAAAATACTTTTCAGTTGAGAAGAGGTGAGGGCAGAGTGGGTTTTACATCTCTTGATAAACATGATCTTCACATACCTACTAGATTTAATGCACTATCAAACTCTCAGTAATTTTACCCTACAGCAGTCTGAAAAATGTTTGTCTCCTGCTTCCCTGAAAACATCAGTATTTTAAAGTTGATTCACCATTAGTTCATGACTATATTAATATTTCTGGAGAATAGGTCTGGGCAAGTACTGAAAAATCCTGCTAATGCAGTTTAGAGTTTGACATTCATAGAGTATACTGAGTAAATTGGGAAAAAAAGGATATGAAGTTAACTCTGTTTCCATCCTTCAGGGGTCAGAATAACACTATGGCAACTCCTATGCATTGCTACAGCTCTTATAATTTTCAGAAATGTCCATTGCATACTCTCCACCACACAAAATTACAGGCGTGCTCTTTCCATTGATTCCTCACAGGACCCCTTGTGACACACAGGCTGCAAATGTGTACCACCCATCTTAGGGGAAAGCACAATTGTCTCCAGGAGGTGTTATAAAACTGGTGCTGTAGAGCAGTAGGCACTGGCAGTGTAGGAATGTATCACGTGATACATGTAAAGGGGCATGCAGCATGCAAGGATTTGCAAATTCAGGACAATAGAGAATAATAAGCAACCAAGTTTTATTTATAGATTAATTTTATTGTCATAGTTAGCAATGCCCACTTGCTAAAAATAGAGTTTAATAATTGGTTTCAGCTCCAATGCAATATCTCTTCAGTTTTCACCAAATGAAGCTTTTTCAAGAGAAAACTTTCCTTGCTGAACTAAAGCTGTAAATCACTCGGACAAATGAAGAGAAAATGTGAAGAGAAATATTTACATAAAACATTCCCAGGCTCCAGATCTTAGACCACTGAAAGCAGTGAGAGTTTGGCCACCCACTCCTCACTATTGCTGGAGAGCTGGCTTTTAAAGAAAACAGCAGTGCATGAGGAATAATCTCAGTGCCTTCCTCTGAAAGAGCAGGCTTCTGACTGGCATTGTCATAGAAAACAGTAGACTTGTTTTAGTGCTGATAGGAAAATTTGAAACAGAGCTGATCTTAATGAAACTTCTTTATTATTTAGTGATATTCTTGTAATGTATTCAGAGTACTTTGTGTTTAGCCATTATGTTGATACCATGTATTAGGACAAAAAAACCTAAAAAATAAAGGATAATCAACTGAGGTTTTCCTTTAGTGTATTTGCACTTGCAGAGAAGTGTTTGGGTATACTTCTGTGTTTCATAACAGCTATGATATTTAGCAGCTGGGAATCTTTTTATTTTTATAGTTCACACTGCATGATAATATATGGCAATTGAAACATGAAGCTCTGATTAATATGATTAAAAACTAGCAACTTATCTAATGGTGCTGAAGTTTTAAAGTTTAATTATAGAAGCACCACTTGCACAGCTGTAGGTAAGGTTATGTCAGAATTTCTATTATAAAGCTCTGTCCTGTTTCCATCCATTGTGTCAGGAGTCCCTGAAATAAGAATTCACGGTAGAGACCATAATGGCTGTTTTAGGTCACTGTCATGGCCTGTCAGGTCAGTAATCCATGTGTTTCTTTAAGTCTTTATATGAATGTCTACAGCAGCCCCAAAGCAGCCATTATACTCTATCAATTCAAGTATCTTCTTTTATTTTAAAAAGTAATTAAATATGTAGTGATGGACCACAGTGACTTAGTGACTCAGGAAGGGTCATTTAACATATCAATTTTTTAGGCACTTTTGTCTAGTTTCCATGCTCCTAAAACAAAAACAGATGAAATGCAGCAATTAATGCTTTTTGTGACAGCTTAAAATTCATTTGCATTTAGGTGAAAACTCTTTTGGGGGAGGAGGGGAGGAAGGAGACAATAATGAAGATGAAAATTTGTGGGTTTTGAATGTTAATATTCAAGCTTTGCATATTCCCCTGAGGCAGTCACATATGGAACTCCATCCTGCAGAAGGGGAAAATCCTGTGTCATTTGTCAAAGCCCTGTAAGACCAGGGCAAGGAAATCAGGTGGTGCTGGTTCTCTGTTTCAACATTGAGTACTCTCTTTTTCTAGGTCTCACTTACCTGTGGTACCTCCTAGGTCATTTCATGGTGTTAAATAGCACACATATTTGTGCCTCAATAACTGGGTCTGAAGAAATGAACCAAGGGTGTCAGTCCTACTGCTTTATGTGCTTTAAAGCTTCATGTTTATAGGAGCAACACACAGACATAACCATAATCCTTAAATAGTTGTAGCATCAACTGCAGCATTTACTCACAAAGATTTTTAAATTGGGAACGAAGCAGGAGAAAGGGAGAACGTGAAAACATTTAGATTTTTGCCAATGTGAAAAATTTGTTTCCATTTTATTTTTTACTTCTGGGAATAATTCAGGAAATGCTCAGTGTAGCTGACAAAAAGAAATACAGAAACCTAATTCACATGTTGAGAAGACCAATACAATCTATAGAAATCTATACAATCTGCAGGCAGACAAGGAGTAGTGGTGTCAGAAAATTTTCTGTTCTCTGGTCTTTCACAGCTGTCCACAGTGAATAGAGCACTGTAAGGGAGGAAGAAGATGGAGACTGCAGAATGGGTTAAAAAGCTTGTAAATGTACAGACAATGCTGAAGTATCTTCTCTTTCTTCTGAGATGGAATAGATTTCTTTATTCCTCTTGTCTGTTATTTACTAGGGATACCCAGATGATTAAAGTTGTTGCAGTTCTCAACTCCCATGGCTCTTTTCTTTTCTTTTCTTTTCTTTTCTTTTCTTTTCTTTTCTTTTCTTTTCTTTTCTTT
This sequence comes from Muscicapa striata striata, assembly GCA_030060385.1. NCBI lineage: Eukaryota > Metazoa > Chordata > Aves > Passeriformes > Muscicapidae > Muscicapa > Muscicapa striata. Next base: position 1,903,970 of record JAREIS010000141.1, on the reverse strand, counting down.
TCTTTTTCTTTTCTTTTCTTTTCTTTCTTTTCTTTTCTTTTCTTTTCTTTTCTTTTCTTTTTTTCTTTTCTTTTCTTTTCTTTTCTTTTCTTTTCTTTTCTTTTCTTTTTCTTTTCTTTTTCTTTTCTTTTTCTTTTCTTTTTCTTTTCTTTTTCTTTTTTTTTTCTTTTCTTTTTTTTTCTTTTTCTTTTTCTTTTTTCTTTTCTTTTCTTTCTTTTCTTTTCTTTCTCTTTTCTTTTCTTTTCTTTTCTTTTCTTTTCTTTTCTTTTCTTTTCTTTTCTTTTCTTTTCTTCTCTTTTTTGGAAGATACTTAAAAACTTCAGTGCAAGGCCATCAGCCTTTTGTTTTCATTCCTGTTTCTAGTCATGCAATGAGATAGTGATCTCTCAGTTGAGGTAACTTGAGGTCCTTCTCCATTTATTCTCAGGAACATGAAAGAAAGAATGTTTTCTGTTAGGTGAAAAGACTGAAAAGGCCAATAATTTTAGAAAAGACTGATAATTTGCAGAAATCAGACTTTGCTCTGACAAAGTGCAAACTTTTGAATTTCCAGCAAGGATCCCACAATGCTCTTGCAAGACTGACACCTAGGTAGTGCAATTACTGTGTAAAGCCTCAATATCTCAGTTTCCCCTATTAAGTTCACTTAATAATGTGTGCTTAGAGTGTCAGTAGCGATTTCTTCTCAATCCCAACCAAAAGTTCAGTCTGTTTTTGGGTAAATGAAGTTGTAGCAATGTGCATCCATTGTCACGTGCAGGGAAAGGCTTCTGCAGCTGGTTAGGAGTGGGCTTAACCAGCTCTACCCTGAGTTCCCAGACCATTTGCCTCTGACTGAGAATTATTGTGCCTGAATGGTGTCAGGGACCTGCATATACATTTGTGCCTGCCTACATCCATTTGACAGTTCACCTTTACTGGATTTGGCTCTGAGCTCAGATCATATGCCTCAGGGATAATTCCTGCACCAAGAAGATCTGTTGATATGATGGAAACCTTGGGATAGAGCCACAATGTCTGCACAGGAATATGTTTGGCCAGGATACTTTTGTGTGGCACTGATCCCTGGCAGCAGTTTTAGCCCTGTGTCTGTCAGGTTGCTGCTCAGTGCACAGAATTTCAGGATGGCAACAGAGCACAGCTGTTACCATACAGCACCTTGACATTCTGCATCTTTAACTTTCTTTCAATGCTTACTGTCTCTTTCCACATTAAAACTTTTTTTTTCCTCCCCCCCTCCCCAAAGTGTTTTGGTCATTATAGAATAACTGGAAATGCATGCATTTCCTTCACAATGCAAGTTGTGAATGTGATGGAGATACACATGTTTGTGTAACCTCTTTCAATAAGATTGCATGTTCAATCTACAAAGAACTTATTTTATTCAACATCTCTTACAGAAGAGACAAGGCCTATGAACTTTTTCCTAGACATTTCTTTGGGTGATCCCATAGCTGAAGGTGGTGTGCCTACAGCAGTGTTAAATCAGACTGGCTGATTGGCACTGTCTCTCTGCACATACATCTATATTTAGTTATCATAGAATCATAGAATATGCTGAGTTAAAAGAGACTCACCAGGATCATTGAATCCAACTCCTTGGCCCTACACAGGGCACCCCAAGAGTCACACCATGTGCCTGAGAACATGGTCCAAACACTTTCTGGTCTCAGGTAGGCTTGGTGCTGTGACCACTTCCCTGGGGAGCTATTCCAGTGCCTGACCACCTTCTGGGTGAAAAACATTTTCCTGATATGCAACCTAAACCTCCCTTGACACAACTTTAGGCCATTTTCTTGAGCCCTGTCACTGGTTATGAGAGTGAAGAGATCATTATTGTCACCTCCACTTCCCCTCAGGAGGAAGTTGTAGCTGCAGTGAGGTCTCCCCTCAGTCTCCTCCTGGGTGAATGGACAAAGTGACCTCAGCCACTCCTCATAAGGTTTCTCCTCCTAACCCTTGACCATCCTCATAGCCCTGCTTTGGATGCTCTCTAATAGCTTAATGTACACTTTCAGGGATCATTTCTGTAGCTGGTCACTAGAGGAGAATTATGTACATGCACAAGGATAGGTACCTATGTATATGCCTGTGAAGGCACATGCCTTTACCTGTGCATTTATATACCCAAAGGGAGACTGAGAGCAAGCCATAAAGAGGAAATCCTCTCATTATTTCTTATGCAAAATGGAGGGAAACAAGAATCATTCAAACAAGCATGACACAGTAGCTCTTTTTTAGGGTTGATTTAGTATTTATTTTTAAATGACCTGTAAATGCAAATATATGACCTGTAAATATTTGAATACAACACAAATGTATTTTGGAATGTCAAAGTAGAAGCATACTTTGAAAGGACCATCAAAGGGCTATATGTTATCAAATGTAATTTTAGAAATCTACATGGTAAAACTGGAAGATACAATCTAAACATTTCCTGTATACCTCTCCTAACAGAACAAGATATTATCAAAAATCTTGCCCATTGTTGTGAAAAAGCTCAACCAGGGTATTTTCTCAATTCATAGTAGAAGAAAGTTTTACATTTATTATAAAAGAAATATAAAACTTTGTGTAGTATTTCTTGTATAACACTTCAAAACTCTTCACTCTCATACTCAAGATGAATAATCCATCTACCTTAAAAAAAAAATCATTTATATAAGAAGATTCCCATGTGAAGAAAGAGGTGAAGGTTTTGTTTTATTTAGAAAAAAGAAGAAGATACGATATGGTGATCAGGTGATGCTGAACATGCTGCTATGGAAGAACAGGAATGTTGAAGGCTATGGAAAGAAACTTTGGGTTGTCTTATATTTTGTTTTCCTGATGACCAGTACAATTTAATTGGGGAATATGTAAAATGAATAAAGGAAAGCACTATTTGAATAGTTCATTCAAATCCTTTGTCTCTTATGACCAAGGATACAGTGAAGAGAAAGCTGTAGTGGAATAGAATGGCTTGGAATAAACAAAATTTTGAAATGTTACATTGCAATAGATACTTGGGTAAGAGGATTATCAGACTGTGTAACAGTTAGAAGGCTCTCATTTTGTGTACCCCAATTGTGGTGTAATCAGTGGATGTATGTGTCTGTGATTTCTGAAGTGTTAAAGGATGCTTCTCCCAAAGGATTTGGCTTCCCTTGGAGGTCTGCTGTCTGACTAGATGGACTGTGTGCTCTTGAGACTACAGCTCTTCACTCTGTTCATTTTACAAACCCAGCAATTGTAGTATTGCTTAACAAAGATGTTATTAATGTTGACTGAACAGCCTAATTCTGCTGTTTAACTCCTCATTACTGAAGTCCTGGTCCAAAACACAGTGATTGAAATGGAACGAGGCCTACTTCACTCTGTTGGGATTGGATCATTTTCCAGCTTTTTCATCTAATTTTCTAATTTTTGTTATTTTCTGTCGAAAAACCTCATCCTGCTGATGTTTAATAGGTTAACATTGATTAGAAAAAGAAAATCTTGTAAACTTTAACAGAATCCAATAAAGCTTACTGTGTTATTGACAGTATAAACGGTCTTATTAATTTCCATCATTAAGGGATATGCAACCCCCTTATTTTGCTTATTTATGGAAAAGAATGTCTAGTTTCTTAAAAGGTTGTTATACTATCCCTGGTCTCTGGTACTTTCAGTTGCTGTGATGAAAAACTCAGAAAGATCTTTAAAATCAATCACTAAAAATACATGTAGTGTTAGTGTACATCCTGAGCTAGTTCTTCCTAAAAAATTGTCAGACTAATCAAAATACAGATAGGTTTCAGTCTTTAGTTAGTTTAACTTATCCTCCTTCATATTGCTTCTTCTTCAGTACTTTATCTGTATAAGAACATGTAATATATTTATTATATATATTAATGTATATTCTGTCAAAAGACAGTCACATGGCTCAATGGACAGATGCTCTACTTATGGCTGTTCACTTACAAGGGACCTTCTTTAATTACTGTTTATTCTTAATTTGTCCATTTGTAGTATCACTTAATGCTTAAGACTTCCCTATTAGCTAATGCAATGCATGTGTTTTATTTCTTTGGTGTCTAAAATCAGGCTCTTTCACTAGTTCCAAATATTGCTTCTCTGTAAAACTTTGCTAAATTTGTCCATACTTCAATTTCTTGTCTCTAAACACTGAAAGACATAAACACATTCTGCCTTCTTGTGTTTTTAAGTTCTTCATCTATTTATAATATAAGCTCTTTGCTTAATATTTCTGTTTTATTATCTATGAAATAGAGTTAAAGTTAATGTTAATTTTTCTTCCTGCCTCAGTGGAAATTAAATTTTTTACCAGCCTTTGGAAATCACAGGAAGTATTTCCATTCTTCCAGCCTCCAGAAAAGAAGTAATTTCCATGTTGGTTGGAGGGTGGATTTTTAAATATTTTTTATTTATTTAGCACTTATATTTTGGGAGGATTGAATCAAAAGGTGCCATTTTAGTAATAAAATTTTAATGAAAACATTTTCTGCTCAGTAGAAAATTAATCAGGGAAGATATTTTCAGAGTACTTAATGCAAGTTCTTAGCAGAACAGGACTCTCAGCTAAGGTCTTTAGATGCTAAATAATACAAATATGAAAATAGTGTTGTGAGTCATACTACTGGGGGTGGCTGGGTCAGCTGCCTGTTTCCTAAATACTAATCAGTCTTTTTAATTTGAGATTGCTTCACTATTCATCTTCATTTTTCCCTGTTGCCTGAATTAATTATATATAAAATATGGATGGTCACGAATCAAAGGTAGCTTGTGGTTTTCTTTCTGCCAGGGTTCAGGTGTAACCCACCTGGTTAACAGAACAAAAATGTTAATAGTGATGGAGCTTTCTGGTTTTGATGCTGAACTTTGACTCTGTGTTTGCTCTTACTCATCAAGTCTTAGTCCAGTGCCTGAGGTGTTTTGGGAAAGGCTGCTGTTGGGCTCAGTGTGTGGTGAATGAGATTTGGGAATCTGGAAATGCCAGCAGTGAGGTTCTCTGCTGTCCTGCAGTGCGTTTGGCTGTGGGCGCAGAGCCATCACCTGTGCCTGTCTGCAGGTACTGCCTGCCTCCAGCAGCTTTCCCAAAGGGAAAACCAGGGCAGGGCAGCTCTTGTTTCCCTGGGAGATAATCCCAGAGGTGGGGGACCTCGGGTTTCGTGCATGAAACCTCTGCTGTTTCTTCCAGGTCTTGTTGCTGGAATTGCCGAGCCGTGCTCAGCGCCATCCTTTGGGCTGATTCCAGCTGCGGCTCTGGACCGGCTGGACCGCAGTGACTCCGGCCACATTCCCCATCCCAGCAGGAATGCCCAGCCAGCAGGCTCCCTGCCCGGTGCTACCTGTGCCTGGACACTTGTGCTTGCCATAGCTTTGTTCAATAGAGGACATTTCTGTCTGCTCTGAGGATACAATACGTGTGATTGCTGATTTGGAATAATATTAAGTGAAGCAAGGGTAAAACCGATTTCACACAGAATCTCCTGTCAGAGATCTGTTTCGTCAAGAATAATGTTAGAGTTACTCCAGTGGAGCTGTTTCATTTGGCTTGCCAGATTGAGTCCAATGCAAACCTTCAACATAGATATTATTGCATTAATTTTAATGAATAAAGATCACAGACTTATTTAATTAACATAGCAAAAACCATTGTCAGCAAGCAAAGAAGTTATATTGCACAGCCACTCTAATGCAATCACAAGAGTATACTTTATGGCTATGAGAATATAATTTTCTTGTTAAATACCTTTGATGTTTCTTTAAATATATATAAACACAGGAAATGTGTAAATAAGGCTTGCTGGCCATCTCAAATGCCTCGTATTAAAATTAATCTTTTAGCTTTAATTTATGTTCATTTTGTTGTGTTTCAGATTATACTGATATATATATATATACAAGCATATATAAAAATATAAGTAGAGGTATGCATGTGTATATATAACTTCTGTTATGAAATCATAGGTGTTAATATTGAAAACTCAACCATTATGTCAACTTCCATATGTTATTTTTACCATTATTTTAATAATTTTATTTGCATGGTTAAGGGCTGTTTAACCACTAGAGTTTTACTTTTCTTGTGCTTTCCTGCCTGGCCCAACTAGACAGAAAATACTTCTTTAGTTTTTTTTTAGGGAATTCAAGAGCACTGTAATGGAGGTTTGCCTACTGCACCAAGACCCACTGCACAGTCTCACCTGCACATCTGGTTTAGACCTACACATGTTTTTCTATCCAAGCTCCCTCATGCATTGCCACAGGAGCTGGTTCAAAGTTTCTGGAAGTCAAGGAGTCAAGGAGCCACCAGTCACTTGACTGGCAGTATCTTGTCATGTGCAAGACAGGCTACTGTCTCTGTGCTAGTCCTGAATTCATAACTCAGAGAGATTCTGTGTTTCTTAATAGTGGAAGCTCTGGGCAATACATCTCAGAGTTTGGTAGGAGCTGCTTGCTATGTAGATGGCTTTAGGTTACTGTTGGAGTCAAGATTTTCACATATACTTTGGTGTGTTTCATCCCACACTGATAAAAAGTAGGAAAACCATTGCTTGAAAGCTATATATATATATATGTAATAAACATAAATAAATAAATATGTAAATTAATAATATATAATCCAGACTCTGGTTTATCTAATAATGAAACCTGAATGCAGGAATTTTTAAATGCAAATTTTTAATGTAGCCCAAAGTGTATCAGGCTGTATCAGTGGCACCTGAAATATGTAAATAAGCAAATTTATTGTTTATTTGGCAGGGACTATAGTTCTACAGTCCTCACTTTTATTGTTATTGACCTCTCAGAATGCTCTCAAATAAGCTTTCAACCTTATGCTTTGTTTTGATGAATGAGGATGACTAAATTTTCAACTAGAGACAGTTTACTATTGAATTATATTGTATTGGCACAATATTCTTAGCTTAAGAAGGAAGTTTTTTTCTTTATTTATTCTTTTACTGGAAATTTATACTATAAAGGTTATTGCAGGATAGAGGAAAAATACAGTAAAATGTAATAGAATAAGATGGTGTTCATATAACAATATTTTTTTTCACCTATAAACTTTGTATTTTGGTTTGAGGATTATCTATTAAGGCACTAATTAAAAAGAAAGAAAAACAACCCACATGACTTCCCCCCCAGAGAAAAGGGAAAGGGCACACCAGAAAGAAAAATAAATTTTTGTAATTAAATTTAGATACCCATTTATTAAATCCATAACTTATTTTATAGTACAAATTGTCTTTCTGCTTATCTTAGAGGGCAGACAGACCCTCTTATTTAAAGCTTATATTTAAAATAACCTAAATATGAAGGGGCACAATTTTTGCTCAGTCCTTATCAAAGAATAAAATTGTACAAAATACACTTTGAAACAACACTCACTTTCTTTTAGATGGTCAGAAATAAAGCAGAGAACCATCACTGATCTCAGTATCAAAATAGTATATGCTTCTAGGGGTTTCTATAAAATTTAGTTTATGGAACTCAAAAGTTTTATAACAGAGTTACGAGAGTTTTACATATACAATAACTGATTTTAGCAGGAGGTCGTGTTTTGTTGTCAGGAATTCTAGCTCACTTTTTCTGTTACATGGTGTTTGTGGTGCATAGCTTTCATGGTGAATACATGCATGAAACAGGAACTAATTTATCAGTTCCCATAAGCAAATGGCTCTGCACACCTCTTTTTTTTGAAAGCAAGAATATAGAGAAGAAAATGTCCTTAAATGGTCCTGCATTTTATGTGCTGTGATACACAAATAAAGCCATGACTTACCTTCAGCAGTGTGGAATTAATTTCTCTCTATCAGATGAGACATTCTAGCTGTCACCAGTCACTGACAGTGATTGTGACACCCTGCTGCACACAGTGCTTACATTAGACAAAAATTCTCTGTTGATGTAGCACGTTGTTCCTGAGATTTCATACCACAGGTGAACAATTAGCTGTATACCTGCCAGTTAGGAGAACTGAGCTCTGCAATTAGATTGTGTGACAGGTTTTGATGACATTCAGCCTGCTCCTAGAGGCAGACTGAGCTGGCAGTGCCTGGCTGGCAGCATGCCGGGTGCCCCAGGTGGGTGGGCACAGGGTGTGCAGGCAGTGCACCAGGAAGGGATGCCTGGAAAGCCACAGGGAGTGGTCAGCAGAGCTCTGCCTTCCCATCCTGTGCAGCCCTGTTGTTACCACATGTCCTGTGCAGCAGGTGACAGCATGGGGTAGGCTCCTTCTAAGATTGATATTAAAGAAAAGCTAGGAATAGTGAGGATATAGGGAAATCCTTGGTGTTGGTCAGTGGCCTCTGGCATGACTTTGGTTTGATCACATCTTGTCTGTTGCATACACCATCCCTAGGAGAGATTCCTGCCTCCTTGGCCAATGTCACCTGCCTTGATGACATCAGCTCCCAGGTGAAGGAGAGCTTGGCTGGGAGGCTGTCCCCCCACCACTGCACTCTGTGGCACCTGGCTAGGTGGCAAGGAGAGGGACCAGCTTGTGCTGGTTTGGCTGCAATACAGTTAATTTTCTCCAGGTAGTGGAGAGCAGTTCTTAGTTCCTGGTGACCATACCCTCTCAAACAGGTTGCCTAGGTCTACAGTATTTGACTTTGGGTTCCTTCTCAGGCGCCTGTGATGGACTCCTAGTTTTAGTTATTACTATTACAGTTGGTTTTTTAGTGAAGTTTGTGGGATTATTTTTAGTTTTGTTTGTGTGAAGTACATCCTCCTCTGCACTGTAGTTTTTTCAGACACAAAATTGGTAGATGTTGTGTGTCCTAGGCTACGTGCAGGGAAAAGTTAAGGGGTAGGATGGTATCAGAGGACTGTTCAATACAGACCAAACCAAGGCAGTCTAACAGTGCACTGCCTTCCCTCACCTGTTGCCTGCAGAAACCAGCAGTGAGCTCACACTGTGCAGTGTAGATGATCCCTGTGAGGGAGTTTGCTCAGACTGTGCTGCTTGGCAGTGCAGACGTGTTGCCTGACTTGGATTCCCAGGAGCAGAATGGGGTGATAGCATTTCTCACCTCCCTGGCACACTAAGGGATCAGACACATTAGAGACTGTGAGATGTGAAGATATGGTAAGATGTGGTGTTTTGTGGTGTGATGAGAGTGCAAAAGACAGACTCCTGTCTGAGAAGACGGATGAGATCCCTTCAGTAAAGCTTTAATACATGCTGTATCCTTCCTCTGAAATGCAAGCTCGTTGTCACAGGCTCTGCAGTTGTTTCTGGGGATTTTGTTATGCAGATGGTACTTTCTGATTATCACATTTTAAGACACACACACATGAAAGGGAATAGTGAAATGGAGAGGGGTAATCTAAATGAATAAGAAAAGCATATTTGTAAATAGATTTTTTTTCTCTGAGATAAATTAGCTCACTCTGAGCCTTGCACATTGAAACTCAGTCTAGCTATATCTGAGTTTATGAGATACCTATGCATCTTTTTTTTTATTGCCCTTTGAAAAGCCCCAGAAACATGACTGTTATCACTGACATGCTGTGCAGACAGGTCCATGCAGAGCTGAATACCATTCCCCCTGCCCCTGTTTCTATTCCCTGAGTATCATTCCCCCTGTTTCTCTCCATCAGGCAGGTGTGTGCCTGCTGCTCTCTGAGTCAAGACTGGGAAGGCAAAAGATCTCCAATGCAGCTCCCATTTGGGACATCACCCTGTAACTTACACCCTGTGTAAGTAAGCTACAAAGCTTCTCCATCTTGTACACATCTTTCCATAATTTGCCCTGCCAGAAAAGGACTGGTGAAACAAAGGCTTGGTGAAATGATTCCATTGACACAGGCATACTTTCCATTTGTAGGAGAACTGCACTGCATTCAGCACTCTAGCAGATCATGTTTGTTCAGCAGATTCCAATTAAAGGTGTTAGTGCTTTTAGAGGCCAAGCTGGACTTCCTGCAGAGCACACTTTTTATTTTCCACTCCATACATAGCTCCATAAAATGTCTTTGTACAGACAAAATGTGCATCTGCCTATACCCTTGGAAAGCTTTTGTGATTAAATTGTGAAAGAAATTATTTTCACTTGCACTGTCTGAATTGGAATAGTGTCTGCTTGTGGGAAGAAGCAGACATTGTGGTTTGGGTTTGGATGGGAATACAGATTTTATTGATGGTGGAGGAATTACTGTGATTTCTTTCTGTTGAAAGATTGACCATAATCACCCAGTTTCCATTTCTCTCTGTGTTGTGCATGCTCAGAACCCATGCCATAGAGCTTACAAGAGAGAGAAATTGGATTGGGGCAGTTGGGGAGCAGGAGGTAATAACAAAACCATATTGGCAATGCTCTTGACAGTATCCATCAGCTACTGCTTTCTTCTCAGTTTTTTGTAGGCATCACAGTGGAGAAGGGATTTGAAGGAACAGAGAATGGAGTTCACTGTCTTTTTAGTCTGCTGGAATGATTGAGGAAGGCTATAAAAAGCCACCTCAGGCTTAATTTTGTAGTAGCCAATTCTCACAAATTGTCTGTCTGTAGGAAGAGCACAGAGCTTCAGCAATGCCAGGCCACCTGCAGATGTCACTTAAGAAGAATACAGCCCAGTTTGTATTGGACTATCAAAGCAATTAACTTGCTCAAAATCACAGTGTTTCTGTAAATTGATTTTAGCTACAGAAGAATAAATACTGCAAAAATTTTTGAGAGCCTTTCAGAATTCTGTACCATAAATCACACCCCCATTGGTGAAATCTCAGTTTAGAAAACAGAAAACTAAACTATCACTAGTAAAGAGTTAAACATAATTTCATACTACACAGTATTCAGCGTATTTAAAATATCTGAGCTCTTAGTTTGATTTTGGACTAGTAACCTCATATTAATAAGCAAGTTTTAATTTGAAAGGTTTTTTTTTTAATTTTTAATGTAGTTTGTGTTATTTTACTTTGTTAATAATCAGGTCACATGGTACCAAATGAAACACCTTATGACAATCTAAATTGAGTATATCATCATTGTTACCTTTATCAATCAGAAATAATTAATTGAATTGTGAATATTGCTCATAGATCATGATGTCTGCTTCTGAAAAATGCATTGACCTATAAATTGTCCTCCAGTAGCCATCCCCAGACTAGACAGGAGTTGCCAGAAGAAATTTGTAGAAAGATGTCTTCTGAATGATGTGTGTTTGCACAGTAAAGCTGAGTAAGAAGGCAGCTATTCAAAGCCTCTTTTTAAAGATTTCCTGTTAGATCCTTTTTTTAAAAGTACAGTTTTCTATTTCTAGCATTAATTAACATAAATCACATATGAGATATGTTTAATTTCTTTATTTCTGTCTTGTTATTTCCATGTGAGACAGAACACTGTTGGAACATAACACTAACCACCACATGAATTTATAGTTACATTTTCCTGGTGCCACATTAAGTTTTACCCAAATACAGTAAAATTGTCCAGCAGAGGATTCCTCAAAACAAGTATTTATTTTAAAAGGTTTATTTTACAACAATTCATAAACTTTAATTTTCAACTGTTTATCATTTGTTTCTCAGGATATACTCCAGTTTTTAATATATGCACCCATTCTTAGGAATAGAGGACAAGGCCTTATTGTTATGCAGTCCCTACTCTCTCTTAAAACAGTTTTCTTTTAGGCTTGTCCTTCTAATCTGGTTTTTGCTTTCAAGGCCAAAATAGTTGCTGGACAACTCAGATTCAGTGCCCTTTAATTGGCATGACTTTTCCTCTGACTCATGCCTGTTTCCTGATGGTAAACAGAAAGAAATCATAACTTCTCTGATATTTATCACAATAAACAAGCTAAAATATTCTATTCCAATTAGACTTCTCTTCCTCTTATGTGCTTCAGCAGCTGCCTTTGCACTTGTGGTCTGAGTTCTTTTGGAGAACACAGAAACCTCTACATGATGCTAGAGGAGGTCTTGCTGGTGCCATTTGCAGTAGCTCTCCCACACACCTGTCTTCAAATGCAGATGCTAAATTTGCAGCTTTTCAGTAACAGATCATTCTGATTTGTCACTTAAGATATTGTACTTATTTCATGCAGATTTTCTGACAGCTGTGCTTTGCTGTCAGTCTGTGGCTGCCCCAACGTGTGATGCTTTACCACTCTGATTTAAATGTGTATTTAGTGCTGACAATCTACCTAGAATCTGAACAGTAGCAAAAAGTACTGCCCTCTCTGCTCTTTTAAGTGTCCTTAACAGTGGTTTTTCTTCTGGCAATGTGAGGAATGGAATTAACTGCTCATAAGCTGGCTTAAAAACTCATCCTGGTACCAGAAGGATAGAATATTTCAGTGCTATTTCATAGCATATATTGTGAAGGATATCATGGTAGCTACTAGCATACAGGTATGCAAGACTGAGCAGGTCATTCTTGCTCATGGAATCTGAGTACACTCACTGGATCACCAGACATAGTGGTATGTGTGAAGCTCAGACCTCATTGAATACATCTTATCTTCCCATAACAAGATGCTATATTTCTCATTGGTTCCTATAGTTATCAGATACTATTTAAAAATCCCCTCCTCTCAGCTCTAAAACCATGCCAGAAAATCTGGTGTTTTAATACAAGTCACAAATGCAGCTAAGAAAAAATTTTTTCCTTTTTTTTTTTTTAATTTCAGACCTACATAAACTTCACATGGCATATGTTTAGAGATACAGTACTCAGATATGTCATTATTAAAAAGTCAAGAACAGGAAGAGCAATCCACTTGGCATAGGAGGAGTACTAGCCTCCAAAAAAAGGGGATTCTAGGAAAGTCAAGTGATGGTAAAGTGTAATATCAGCATAATTTTGAGTAATAAACCCCCAGGATTTGTCTAGGTTTAGCTGGGAGTTATGTAAATGAGCCTTTGTAGAGCAATTGTGTGTTTAGAACAATTGTGTGTTTAGAGCAACTGTAGAGCAAACCCTGTGTTTAATGTCCTAAATACTTTCTTTGTGGTTCCTGAGCCTTATGGCCTCATCATATACCAAAATTTGTGGAAAAACCACTTCAACTTACATGCAATTAAGCTTTACTGAGGACGTAAAATTACAGTATAGCCAGTGTGAAATAGGATCATCAATGACGGTGACATCTGTCAGACACAAGAATAAAACTACATTATGAACCCCCAGCCCTGATTGTATAGTCTCATTTGCATAACCAGTGTTAAAAAATCCAGTTATGTTAGGCACTTAGCATTTCAGAATGGCCTTTAAGCACAGGAATGAGGCTAGGAGGGGGCACCACATAATTTTAAATTGTAGAATTAGGATGCTAGAAACCATCTGGACATGCAGGCGTGCCTGCAGTGGTGAGCACAGCAGATCCATGGACCACTTCAGTGCCCCCCAAACCAGAGCTGTGCCAGGGAGAGCACCAGCAGGGCAGCAGTGGGAATGGCTGCACATCCAGCCTTTGAGCTTTCTTCCTGGCTTTATTTCCTTTTGTACTGGTGCAGCCAGGGAGTCTAGCTGACTGCAGAAATGCAATGTATAGTTAGTTTAAAAAGGACTTCAGAGCACCAACCCCACACCACTTACACACCAGAAGTTCCAAGCTAATAACTCCCAACATCCTATAATTAATTAGAACAAGAAAAGACCTAGAAATTATGATGTGCCACAGAAAAAGAGTCGGAGAAATCAAGGGCATTTAGGGTGTCCTAGTATATATATGGTGCAGTGATGAGAGTACGGACATAAAATTCTTTATTAAAGTAAATTAAGAAGTTTAAAAGAAGAAATTACTAAAGCCATAATATAGGAACAAGTCCCATGTTGCATAAAAATGGTATAATTTTTCTTCATTAATGTGTAAGATGGGAAAGGACAGATAGGAAAAAGCAGTCCAGAAACAATATGTTATTAGCTACATCAGACAAAGGAGAGCCAAATGAGACACATCTAGGTGGGAGCACCCTCACAGGCCCTTCTGTCTCACCTCTGGGCATATAGTGAAAATTGCTTTTCTTACTAATCTCAGGTATATTTAATCAGCCAGGCAAAGGTGTATTCATCCTGGCACAAGATGTAATAATTGCCCAAGGAAGCAGCAGGAGGAGGAAGGATTCATTTAAGGCAGTTGCAGAAGTCTGGAGGAGCTAGCCAGGGGTGAGACAGTATTTCCAGAAGAGCAAGGCTGCTGGTTTTTCAGGCTTTTGTCTTCTCCCCATCACCTTAGGTAAAACTGTTTGGCATTTACTAGTAGTAATACACCCACATCAAATGAGTCTCCTCAGGCACCATCTGAAGAAAAATGACAGGAAAGAAATACGTTTGTTAAATTTTATTTTTCTTGATTTTACTTTGCACTGCAGAAATTAGTATTGTGCATTTAGTGATGCTAATAAATGTGAGGTTAATGTATTCACAACATTTACACATCGTTTTGAATATTTTCAAGGTAAACAGAATACATATTTCTGTATCACTAGAGGAAACAAACTACATGCAGAATACAGGAAATTCATATGTTTCCCCAAGCAGTAATTTTACAATAATTATTTTACAGTTTCTAAAAAAGAAAGGATTTATATTGCTCCATGAAGTAAAGTTTAAACCACTCTTGTATACCAAAAAAAAGTGAAATGGTATATTTTTGATGAAGTATGATGTTCTTTGTACATGAGATTCCAAAGAGAATTCATGCACTTTTCCCTCAAATAATTTCTCCAAAATTCATAAAAACAAAGAACAAAGCCCTCTGAAGAACTACTAAAAAAAAAAAAAATTTAAAAAACCACCACCAACAACAAAAAACCCCAAACCACCTGGTTTGTGCTGGGTTGGCCCTGGCTTGATGCCAAAGATATTCTGTCACTCCCCTCCTGAGCTGGACAAGGAAGAGAAAATAAAATGAAAGGCACATGGCTTGAGAGATAAGGACAGGGAGAGATCACTCACCAGTTACTGTCATGGGCAAAACAGACTCAACTTGTGGAAATCAATTAAATTTTTTACGAGGTCAATCAGAGTAGGATGTTGAGGAATACAACCAAATCTCAGAAAACACCTTCCCCCCACCCCTCTCTTCTTCCTGGGCACAACTTCATTCCTGGTTTCTCTGCCTCCTTCCCTCCAGTGGCACAAGGGGACACGGAATGGGAGCTGCAGTCTCTGTTGGTCCTTCCTCCTCAAACTCTTACCCTGTTCCAGTGTGGGGTCCCTCCCACAAGAGGCAGTCCTGGAAAAGCTTCTCCAGTGTGAGTCCTGCCCGTGGGTGCAGTTCTTTACAAACTGCTCCACTGTGGGTCTGTTCCAAGGGGTGCCTTCAGCAAGAGACTGCTCTGGTTGGGATTTTCTCTCTGTCCTGCCAGGAGCCTGCTCCAGTGTGGGCTTCCCACAGGGTCACAGTGTCCCTGGGGCATCCACCTGCTCCAGTGTGGGTCCCTCCGTGGCTGCAGGTGGATGGATGTCTGCTCCACCATGGTTCTCCATGGGCTGCAGGGCATGGCTGCCTCACTGTGTTCTTCCTCACAGGCTGCAGGGAAATCACTGCTCAGCACCTGCAGCACCTCCTCCTCCTCCTTCTTCACTGACCTTGGTGCCTGTGGGGATGTTACTCTCACGTATTCTCACTCCTCTCTTTGGCTGTTGTTGCACAGCTTATTTTTTCCTTTTCTTAAATACATTATGCCAGATGTGCTGCTGCTATCATTGATTGGCTTGGCTTGGCCAGCAGTGGGTCTGTCTTGTAGCCAGCTGGCTTTGGCTCTGTCAGACAAGGGGGAAGCTTCTGGCAGCTTGCCAGAGAAGCCACCCCTGTAGCCTCCCCTTGACCAAAACTGTGCCACTTAAACCAAGTACATCTGGGTCAGAGTGAATGTTGCTCAGGGCTGAATGGTAATTGAGCTGAGTGTGGGAGAATGTTCTCAATTACATGGGTTGCAGCGCTGCCTTAGCACTTTGGTTTGAAGCAGTAGCACAATCTTGAAGGAAATCCCTTGGTTGTTCCCACTTCCCACATGTCACTTCAGTTTCCAGGGCAGCTTTTGTCTGATGTGGAACAGGTGGCCCTGCAGAGCAGAGCGCTGCTGGCAGATCCCTTCCCTTGGATCCCCATCAGGCAAGGGTGGGTCGGAGCCCCAGCCTGGAACCAGCGAGCCTGGAGCTGGTTCCAAGGACAAGATAAAAACTATTCTGAAGTGCAGTCTACTACAGAGTGCAGAAATCAGGGCTTACATGCCACATGATTTGATACAATTATTGTTTAAATCTCTTCGCCAGAAATTATCTGATAATATGGAAGAGGTTTGGTTTGTTAGGTTTTTGGGTTATTTTTAGTTATTGCTGTTAAAAAACCGGGGAAAACCCAATGATATGAAACCAGAATAAGTGAAGAAAAGGTAATTTATGTGGATACTGGTGAATGTATGAAGAGTATCATATGTGGAGCAGTAAAATAAAGTGAATTGAATTGAATGAAGAAGCATCTTTACCTTTATGGAATAAATTAGCTTCCCAGTTTAAAAAAAAAAAAAAAAAAAGGAGTAAATAAGTAAATTTCAACAAGGTACCGTCGCGTAGGCTAATCTTTTTTTAACTGCTCAGGCCAAATTTTTTTCTAGAGCTGCCATTGCTCCTGCTAAAACAGGAACATCAGCTGTGGGCATGTACTTTACAGCCTCCCCATCCAGTCCTGCTAGGTTAAAGGAGGTTTCTGATTATTCAGATGGTCTGTAAATCTGACGACCACATTTTCTTAAGCAGAATTTGGTTTAGAAATTTGACCCAGTTTTGCAAATAGTTTTGAAAGAACTGAAATGACACTTTGGCTCAAGAAGAAAAGAAAGAAAGAAAGAAAAAAGCCCTGAAAATAGGAAGAGGAGATTTACACATTTCATAGCACTGTTTAGTCAGGTTTTGTAAGAAATGCATTATATAATACAGCCCTTTAATCCATAACAAGATTAAAAGTAATTGTTTTCCCATGTTCTGCTTTCCTCTGAGGCTGGTTCAGTACACATCCCATTGTTTGTGTAGTATTGCATTATTTAGTAAAATCCTCAGATATTGAACAGCTGTTTGTTGGATTTGACCTGCAACATTGGAGTAATGGCACTACAAAGACAACAGATTTTGGCAGCTGTAATTTCTGTGCAGCTGAACTATGATATTTGCAATAATATGTTGCTTGCTAAATTGCATCTGCTTGTTTTTGTTTCTGTTTTTAGAGTAGCACCATTTATTAGACCTAAGAAATTTTGGAGATGTGTACACCATTATTATAATGAGTTTGCATTTATTGCATTATACATTTCATATCCAAATCTAAATTTGGAGTTCTAAATTGGTCTGTAGGATTAAGGAACTAGTTGATAGTCAATGCTGTCTTGATAGCAAATGGTGTCTTAATAGTAAAAATACAATGCAGGTGTTAAATTTTACATTTTCTTCTGTAAACGTATAGTACGTCTCTTTTTCAAATGTCACTTGTCCCTGATATTTTAATTGCAGTAATTGCAAAGTAGAGTCCAGATGCAGTTATTGCAATTTAATGTTTTATTTATTGACATAAATTCTGTTTAACTCTCAAATAACTCTAAATTATTATTTGTCTTAATATGTTTAGTTGATGGTCATTCCTTTACTGAGGGGAAGAGGTGTTAGATTAGGAGCTGGAAGATGGTGGCTTGGGGAGGCTTCACCAGCTGCATAGACAAACAAGGCTTACTTTATTATTGCCTTAATAACAGCTATTGAGCCCTGAGTACAGAGCAGCTCCTTGGCACCTCGTTCCCAGTGTGCAGGGAGCATCCAAGTGGTCTGCTCAGTTACCCTTCATTTCTCCTGTTTGGCATGGCTTTCCAGCCATCCTCTAGTCTCACTAAACAAGTTCCTAAGCAACTACTGTAGAACTCTTCCAAATTATAAGAAACATCCAGGAGGAGGATGCTGCTCCTGCCTGCTATTGAACAGCCTGGATTCCCAAGCAGTGCAGCAGGAAAGGGATGTGCCCAGCCTGGAGAGGGAACTGGCAGGAGCTTGTGTGAGTAGACCTGGGTTTAACACTCATGGCCTCTTCTAGAAGCAAAATTTGCACCCCCATGGAATTGCTCCAGGAGCAAAAAAATCTGCAAGGTTGATTCTCCGTGTATTTCTTTTTGTTTAGTTTCTAAGAAGACTTTGCATTAGCCAAACTGTATGAGCCAAAAATAAGTAAATTTACTATATCATAAACTCTTGACCTTTTTTATATTGTCTTGATATATTGCTTAGTACTGTCAAGAGTCTTGACACCCCAGTATTTCCAAAGAGGAATTTTTACCATGACAACCATTTTAATGACTTAAATAATGCTAATTCATGGTAATCAAAAAGATATATTTTTGTAAAAGAATATTTTATACAAAGGTAAGGAAAAAATTTAACTCTGTGAAAGTCATGTACAATAAGAGTCAAAACATATTTGAGTATTACACAAAATATCTGAAATAGTTCTAATGAATAAGATTTTTTTTTTCTTTTTCACAATGACAAGTGAAAAATATAGAATCTGTGCTTAACTATTTAATAGACATTCAGAGAAATCTGTATTTAATCAATATTCTTGATGAAGGTTGATTAATATTCATTCTGCCTCACAGTGAGCAATCCAGAAAGAGGTGATGAATTGGTTTGCAGTCCTGGAAAAAAAGATAACACTGTAGCAGTCTGAACTTAGCCAGCCTGTCTCAGTTATAATTCCTAGTTGACTCTTTTTGATTTTTAGCTGTAACTGAGGTTTATTGTAACTGTTGAGTAGAACAAGGGATTTTGTTGTTGATTCAACAGGTTGCCAAGTGCTCTGGCATTCATGCAACAAAGCACATGCTCAAGTCCTTAAATGCCTTCACTCAAGCCTTCAGTTGTTCTTGTTGGGTAGAGTTAAGCAGATGAAGAACATTTTTGCTGGAGATATAAATAAATTATCATGTTTCTCTGTACATTAGTATACTGGATTAAGCTTGTTTTATTTACTTGGCTGCCTTAGAGTGAGCCATTTGACAGAATCACTGTAGCTTCTTTGATTTTGATTAATCAAGGATGGGGATATGTTTGGTTGTTCCCTGTTGCTATTACAAAACTGAGTAAGTGACTTGGATTATCTGGTCCTGGAGAACATTTTTTTTTTTTTTTGGTATTTAGATTGAAAAGAGCTTGTAGAAGACTTTCTCAAGTAGTTCTTACTGAAGTCGCATTTTATGTTTAAGGTGATCTATTTATGCTCTCAAAAATAATTCATATATATTATTTTACCACTTTTCATTTCTATAGCTAATGGGAGATGCAGTACACTTCTTTTAATGATAGATATGAAAATTAGTGGACACTTAAGTTCTGCAAAACTAAAAAGTTTATTTCAAATTTTGTTTGCAGACTTCAAAAAGGTGCAATTTTCCTGATTTAATCTGCTATGATCTTATTTTCTCTCTGCATTGAAATAGCCCCCATTATCCTGTTACTAAAAATCTTTAATGACACCTGCAATTAGTTGTTCTTGCTGATTTTATCATCTCCATGCTGCAGTGATTTGCCATACATTTAAGTGTGACAGATGTAGTGTGGGTATCTATGTTTGCTATTGCTTTTTCAGTGTACATCTATCTATTTCCAGAGATAGTGAGGCAGTGAAACGAGGCAATGGAAAGCAAAACAGGAGATGGAGAAGTGAGGACTGTGCTGTGTGTGCCTCCTTCACTCCACTTGACACAGTGTGAGAGAGGAAGGGCTAAGGGCAAACAGCAAGCAGTGCTGTGATCTGAGCTGGAAGGAGACCAGGCTCACTCCTCCTCCCACCCTGCAGGAGCATCCCCAGGAATCCCCAGAGCTCGCTTGGAGCATGGCAGATGATGTCGGAAAAGACAGTTTTAATTAAAACGAAATACAGTGTCTGTTAGATGCATCTATTTATAGATCAGGTAAATATGTTCATCTTTTCATTGATGTCTTAGAAAAACAGTCAGGTTCATTACTGTTAACATCTGAATATCAGCTTGGCTTTCATGTGTTGGCTTGAAGCCAGTTCTGTGAGTTTTTAATGGTGCTGCCAAGTTTGTGAGGTTCTCTCATGCAGCTGAGGTTATTCATGTGTATGAGTGGTTTTAGGGCCAAGGCCTGGGATCTTTGCAAACACCCAAAAGAGGTTTAATGGCAGAACTCACAGACAGTGCCTCCAGTCTGAGTGCTTTAACAGTTACTGGTGTAGCTGATAATATTTGATAATCAATGGTACTTAGTAAGTGAGAAATTTCCTTTTTTTTTCATGCAGAAAGAATACAATATTCAGGTTTTGTATTCAGTGAGCTTCTGTCTACCTTTTATCCATAGTAAAAGAAAAATATAAAGACAAGAAACAAAAAGATAGCTGTTCCTTCCTCCCAGTAATTTTAACTGGGTTACAAGCATTAACTGCAACAGTATGGCAGAGAGTTTGTTTGTTTGTTTGTTTGTTTGTTTGTTTGTTTTTATTGTAGGCTAGGTTCACAAAACAGCTTAATTGAAATTCAGTGCAAATTAGATTTCTTTTGTGTAGGCCTAAATTGGTAATGCTCAGACTCTGAGGTATCTGAGGATGTGGACAAACTGTAGAGAGCTTGTCATGACTGCACTAACAATGCAAATAGTAATATTTGAAGAAAGAGGATGTTTTAATGTATGTTTTTTTACTAATGTTTTATTATTGATGCTTTGGAAAATAGGAAAATACATTTTTAAAATATCAAACAATTGAGATGCTCAAGCATTCAAATATGCTCATTTAAAATTTCAAATAAGAAGATGAAAGGGGTTTCCAAAATTGTCTCCATATTATATTTATTATACAGCATATGTTTACAGTTTTTTAATGAAAATTTATAGCAAAAAAAAAAAGAGCAGAACAGGTCAAGATATCTATGCTGCAACAGAAGAAATCTAGTAACATGCACTAAAATATTAATGAAACGTGATGCTTCATTGTTTCTAAATTATAAAGCTATTTAGCAGTTTTTGCTGTCCAGGAATATGCATCCTTATCCTCCCTTATCTACAAGTTCATGTAAAATTTGGCCAATATTTAGTCACTGATTTAAAATATGTACAAGGTTTCATGGACAAGGGACTTCAGCTTTAGCTTTCTTTAAAAAGCATACAATCATGTTACTTCTATAAGGTACTGTACAGACAATTCTGAAGTATGGTCTCTCATTATATTTTCCTTAATGGTTATTGCTGTCTAGATAAAACTCTTTATTATTTCCATACTTGGATATTTATGCTTAAGTTTTCAAAGCATCCAGTGTGAAATTTATGAAAGTTTATGAAAGGCAGGTCCTTCATGACTAACAGATCTCCTTTTGGGATGTGGTGACACTTGGTGAATGAGGAAGAGGCTATGGATGTTGCCCAGCTAGACTTCAGTAAAGCATTTAAAAGTGTTTCCCAAAGCATTCTTCTCGAGAAACTGGTTGTTCATGGCTTGGTTGTGTTCATTTTTCTCTGGGTAAGAAAATAGTTGGATGGCAGGTCCCAGAGATTGGTGGGGAATGGAATTACCTCCAGCTGGGGTTGGTTCCCCAGGGCTCAGCATTGGGGCCACTCCTGTTTAACATCTTTATCAATGATGTACAAGGGGATCAGGACCACCCTCAGTCACTTTGCAGATGACCCCACACTGGGCAGGAGTGCTGATCTGCTGGAGGGCAGGAAGGCTCTAAAGAGGGATCTGCACAGGCTGGATTGATGGGCCAAGGCCAGTTGTGTGAGGTTCAACCCTTGGACCTGCATTTGGATCACAAATCCATGAAATATTCCAGGCTTGGGGAAGAGTGGCTGAAAAGCTGCCCAGTGGAAAATGACCTGGGGAGCTGGTCAGTATATGAAGGAAGGCTGCCCAGGGGGCCAAGAAGGCCAGTGGCATCCTGGCCTGAAACTGTGGCCAGCAGCACCAGGGCAGAGACTATCTCTGTACTCAGCACTCCTGAAGCTGCACATCAAATCTTGTGTCCAGTTTTGGGCCCTTCTCCACAAGGAAGGCATTGAGGGGCTGGAGTGGGTCCAGAGAAGGGCAGTGGAGCTGGGGAAGGGTTTGGAGCACAGGTGTGATGAGGAGAAGCTGAAGGACTTGGAGGGATATAGCCTGGAGAAAAGGAGACTCAGGGGGGACCTTGTCACTCTACAGCTCCTGAAAGCAGTGTGCAGTGAGGTAGGGGCTGTCTCTTCTCCCACATAACAAGGGACAGGACAAGAGGAAATGGCCTCAAGCTGCCTGGTGAACTTTAGATTGGGTAATAGGAAATACTTCTTCTCTGAAAGGTTATCAAGCATTGGAACAGGGCGTCCAGGGAAGTGGTTGAGACATTTCAAGAGTCTGTTCAAGAGGTGTCTGGATGTGACACTCCGGGACATGATTTACTGATGGGTTTGGCAGTGCTGAGTTAACAATTAGACTCCATAGATCTTAAATCTTTTCCAACCTAAACGATGCTGTGAAATATTACAGGCTAGAGTTTGTTTTACTGTAAAGGAATCATATATACCAAGCCAAAGTATCATGAAATTGGTGTTGCAGAGGTTTGGAAGGAGGGAGTTGTGTCTCCTGTTAGTGACCTAAGCCCTAGAGTGGTGCTTCAGCTGGAACATATGGCATGTAGTTTATCAGAATTTAGGTATCTCCTGCTGCTCTTTTACCATGGTGTACATTTTTTAATAGGCTCTGGGGTCAAAGAGAGTTTCCCACATCTTCCTAGAAAGGGCCAGAAAAGGAAGCTGATGGTACTGATGGATATTATATTTACAGAAATAGTATAAGTAATAGCAGGGAGTTGTTCCCCACGGTAGCAAGATAAGACTTGCCTCCAGGTTTCAGGAATTTTAGAAAGAAAAGTGGATCCTCCAAGTACTGCAGTTATATAGATCACATCAAACTCAAAATAACACAAAACACTCAGATATTTTTCCCAGTGCTGAGTATCAACAGTTACAGCATGACTTTCAAGAGATGCTTAGGTAAGGTGGGAATTAACCTCTCTCAAACACAAACATTTGTAGACTGATTTTTTCAGGAGATAATGTAAATTTTATTATTTGCTTACACCTTGTGCATATAGGGGTTGATTTTTGCTGTTTGTTTCAATCTCTCACCACTTTTTAAATCAGCTTGCTGTTTATTTTGGGCTTTCTAATTATTTCCCTTATGAAAAATATGTACTTTTCGATGCCAGAGCATGACAATTGCAAATATTGAACTATCTTCTACCAGATAAAACTTCTATTTCAGCATATGTTAACATTTTCCTGTCTGCCATACTATGGCTCACTTTGGTTTCAATGTATTAAAATGCCCTGCTTGGTGTTTTACACAGGGCAAATATGATTTTTAATGTGGGGACATCAAGCTTTCAGTACAATTTCTATCATTTGCTTTAAAGTCTAGGGCTTCATAAAAGTATCAGACCTGACTGTTTGTAGGTGCAGAAGAGCCACTGGACCACACAATCCTGTAGAGAACAGCAGCCCTCCAAGGACAGGGTCCCCAGAGCTTGGTAAACATCTTGGAGTATCCTCAGAGCTGTCATCCTCACAGCCATTAGGGCTTGAACTTACAGACATTAAAAAAATTATTACAGCTGTAGGTAAAAACTCTACTTTGAGAGCTGGCATTTTTTTCCCTCTGTTGATCAAAGAGCTTTTATCAGAAAGGCTTATTTTTATGCAGCCATCTAAAAGAGTCATGGCTAGGATCCAGAAAAGTTTGTGCTTATCTTTCTTTGCATTCTGAATCAACACTGGCACATATGTGAGGGTAAATGTGGGTATAGATAGATGGTAAAACTAAAATTATGTAAAAAATCTGTATATACACACAGTGTTTACAGAGACAACATTTGGGGGAGAGGTAAAATCCTTAAAAACTCCACTTCAGCACAGAATTACAGAATGGTTTGTGTTGTAAGAGTTGTGGGATTGTCTAGGCCAACCTCTTAGGCAGGGACATCTTTAACCTGACTAGGTTGTTCAAAGCCCACTCAACCTCACTTCAAGTCATAGAGCATCCAAGATTTCCCTGGGCAAACTGTCACTATTTCACCACTCTAACTGTAAAAAAAGAAAAAAAAATAGTCGTCCTTGCAACCTAAATGTACTCACTTTTACTTTAAATTTTTGCCCTTTGTATCTTTTGTTCCAAGAAACAGAATAGTTGGGAGTTGGAAGGGAGTTCTGGAGGTCATCTAGATCAAGCTCTTGCTAAAGCAGACTCTGCTTCCTTATACACTGCAGAAAAGTGAATCTTCTGCAACAGGCCTGACCTTGTGTTTATGTGTGTCACCTCTGATGAATTTTCTGAGATAACTTTGGCTACTTGTCACTTGTACTGGCACTAAAAATTCAGTTCAATTCAGGCAAGACACATGATTCCATTCTAGGCCCCTCAAATTAACTTCAGGGTTAGGTACTATTACTGCAAAAGATAGTAAGTAAGGGAAGGAAAAAAATAGATTTAGAGATGAGGAGGAGAGGAACAGGCTGACTTGCATTTTCAGGAATGTATCTGTATAGCTGGCAATTCAAAAAGCCTTATTTCTAGTTTAAATCCAAGAGGTTTTGACCTGAAAATAATTGGTAAGAAAATTATAATCATATCACAATATTTAAATAACTTCTCAGACTAGAGATATCTTTTAAGTTGTGAATACAAACAGCTCTTGCCTACTTACACAAAATTAGGAAAAAAAAAGGTAAACTACATTTCAGCTGATAGAGCTGTTCATCTATTCCCATGGCTACACTTTTCTGTACAGAGTTCCAAGGTTTGGGTTAAAGATGACTCACCTGACTGAGACCCTTCATTCTTTTACTTTTCCATTCATTAGTTGACTTATCTTTAAAACATTTAGAGCTCAACTTCTGTTTTCTCTCAATAGGAATAGTAGTGATGATATCAGTTATTCCCACTTTCAAAGTTTTTTAAAACTTGAGTTTTAGACAAACTTGCTAGCCAGGGTTCCAGTATTTTCTCATAACATTTACCTTTTATTGTATGAAATACACATTTTGAGTGGACAAATTGTCATTGCATCCCCAGGTACTTCCCACAGTGATTTCCATTGACTGGAGTACATGAGCTTGTGAAAACAGAGATGATCGACTGCACTGAGTCAACAACACGCTCATTATACTACCAGATGCTTTTTTTTTTTCAGCATAGCAAGAAGAGGACCACTACTTTTGTTTTCTCCCAGAAGGATTTTTCAGTGTACTTTTAATTCCAGAAATGAATGCTCTATTGCATATTTAAAGAAATTCCTGTCAAGACCTTCAGAAATACAGGCTGTGCTACACAGACACATTCTTTATGAATGTACTGAACTCTCAGCATTTTTTAAGAGGTAATTCTGGGGAAAACCAACAACAGCAACAACGAACAAACAGCAACACCCCCTCCCCACCTTCTCTCATAACTATAATGTATTACCTGATTATTGCTTTTGGTAATCCATCATCCCTCATGTGTCACTGTATGAACACAAATAACACTACCTGAACATCACCCCCAAGAGGTTATTTCTGTGCTTTTTCTGTGTTTACAAATAAAGTGCATTGTTTTCCCTCACACATATGTTATTATCTTTCTCTAAGTACTTGTTACAAATCGACTGTAATTTATCAAGTGCCTGTAATGGATGTTGTGTATTTGGGTATAGTTGGATTTCTAAAGGTCATGTTTATTACATCTTTGGGAAGCCTATTGTAAAAGTTTATCAAAGCCTTTCAGGCCTACTGATGGGTGTGGGAGTATCACCAGATTATTAATGCATTCTGCTTCTGCTAGTCAGCACATGAGAAATGTAAAAAACCTCTGGTAGTTTGTACTTCAGGTTGAAGCTCAAGCAAGAAGCACAGAATGAACATGTCCTAAAAAATAGGCTGTGTTCTGCTGAATGCTGAGAAGCAAGCACATGGATTGAAAAGCTATTGTTTGAATAAAGATATATATTTTTTTCCCTATTCAATCAAAAATTTTTTGTGGTGGCACATATAAACTTTTAAATATTTACTCATTATTCTTACTATCTTATATTAAATTGAGCTTAATACAAGAAGTGCCATGACATTAAACTAAGAAAGACGGGGAGAAATATAGATTTCCACATCTGTTAGAGAATTTATAGAAGTCATTAGAGCTGTAATAATGTATAATTATACAGTTCTGACTGCAGTCAGAATCAAGACAAGTAAATGCTGGTATGCTAATAGCATTTAAAAAGAATCCTAGCCTTTTATTCCTTGATGCTCATCAAACATGGATGGATGCAACATGAGATGAATGTGTTAAAGGTCCCTTTTTGCAGAGTAGCCAAACAACTTGTCTGTGTCACTGTTCAGCTGAAAGGGAGTGTGAATGTTTCTCATATCTGCACGAAATGGAGCCAAATTCAAACTTTTTAGAATGTTTAACAAGGAAGAGAGAAGGGTCACTGTCTTCTTTACCTATAGAAGAGTTTCTTATTCCCACCAAACTTATTCCCACCAAACTTATTACTTAATGTACTTATTCCCACCAAACTGAAGGTGTTTTGGTCTCACACACTGCTACATTTTGGGTTATATGCACAGTGCTGTGTGTCTCAGAGTGAGCTCTGAGACTGGCTGCTTGTGAGACAGGAGAAACTATTAGCAGTTTTCTGCTTGGATCTGAGCTTAATATTGGAGATACCCACATGAAGTAGTGTGAGAACTAAGAGCACTAAGAGCAGAGCAGTGATTGCAGAGCCAATCAGAAGCCACAGATATTTTAATTTCTTTTTCATGCATCATTTAGTGCTCAAGGCTTTAATTTTGCATATCTCTTAAGTAATCAAGGTATACAGACAGGAGGGAAATTACAAATAAATGAAAGGAGGCAAAGAAATAAAGAATGAAAAACAAGCATGAAAGAAACCGTCAGTAAGTGAAGTACCAATTGTCACTCTCTTGCACTCATATCAGGTATCCTCGAGTTTCAGACATCATTTGTGTATCTTGTAGTGAGGGGGGAGCAGAAAACAGCAGGCAATTATACTCAATCCTTGGGAATTCCAGCTTCTGCCAGTTAACTGGTATGTGATAGGATTTCTAGGACTGAAAAGCTGACAGGGGGAAGGATCACAGTCAGGTCTGCAGCAGCCTTCCTGAGAGTGCCCTTTGATTGCCTAGGGAATGACCCAAGCAATATTGCCTTCATGCCTTACAGTAGTCTTGCTAAAAAAACTCATTTTATATTCACATTGTAATTTTAAGGTACTATTTAATACAGAAATATAATATTCTATTATGACATCATTAGCACTGGCTGTTGTCATCAAACACAAATCTCTTCTGGACTGAGCACATCAGACCAGGGAATAGCAGAGAATAGATAAGTATTATAGGGGCATCATCTCTCTGATCACTGCAATATGTTTGATAGCCCTTTGTTTTGTGTTTTGTCTCAGAAAGGATCTTTGAAGGTAAAATCCGTTTTCCATCTCCATCAAGGTCTTTTACATTTTTTCATCTGTACTTCAGTTGTGTAGACTGACTCTGATAAATATTTCTGATTTTTTTCTTGTTCATTTTGAAATAAATACACTAAAAACTATGTATAAAAAACCACCATATTAAACCTCCTATTGCAACATTGCATATTTCTAAGATTTTTTTTCAAAGCATTAACCTATTGGCAAGAAATTGAAAATAACAGTACTTTGGAAGAAACAAATTATCTTGAAGCCTGTGTTCCTGCTGAAGAAACCTGGTGTCAAAATTCACAAGATAGAGACTTCACCTCAGATGTTGAGAAAGCAAATTTGATAGTAGGAAATTACAGAAGCTCAGAACACTGAGTTTGGAAGAGACTGGTGGATGTCAACTGCTAGACCTTTTCTCCAGCAGGGTGAGTTGTTGCCATGTCCAGATGGCTTTTTAGTATCTCCAAGCTTGAAGATGCCACAGCCTCCCTGGGCAACCTGTGCCACAGCTTAGTCAGCCTCAGAGTGAAAGTGTTTCAGAGAGAACCTGCTCTGTTTCAGTTTGCTGCTGTTGCATGTCCCTTAAGGAGAGCATGACTCACCCAGAAACCAACATTCAGGAGATGTATGTGAGGGGTTTCTTCATGCTGTGCTTCAGGCATTCACATACAACTAACATTTCATGTCCCTTCTGCATAGATAAAAGAGCAGGTACTCTGAAGCAAGTGGCTGAACTTGATCACTCATATCCTGAATGGTTTCCTGCACCGCAGGGTACCCTGAATAATAATTCCTTAGTGGTACCTCTTGAATTTAATCTCCATTGGATAAAACACTTATGTGTTGCTTGCAGCAATAACTGAAATTATTACAGACATGCACCATGGCTAAAAATATTATTCATCCTGCCCAGTGTGTCGTATACAGTATATTTTAAACAACATGAGAATATTGTAGGGAAAAATGGTTGAGATGCACCACAGTGACTAAATTAATAATCTAGCAGGACAGGGTTGTAAATTCAGTCTGTTCTGCAGTTTAAGCAGAGATGGGATGAAAGCCTATTTCTTGCCTGTTTTTAACTGGAGCTACCATATTTCAACCTGAAAATCTTACCTTAGTTGTGGTCCCTAAATCCAAGAGCAGACTAAGAGTAATATCTTCCTCTTACCTTATCCTGCATGCAAGGCTTAAGATTCAGAAAGTGTTTTCTTACATTCATGAGGAACCTGTTGATTTAAATCAGGCATGCAGACACTGCTAGGCCAGAGGTTGCCAAGTGGAAAACTCTATAAAACTTGGTTTGCAGTGACTATCTTTGTTGGCTGAGCTTTTTATCTTAGTTGGTTCTGCCTTTTGGTACAGCACCATCTAAGGATTATTACCTTCTCTCCAAATAAACAGTGGTAAAATCCTTTACAGCTCTTAACACCTTCCAGCTCTTATCAGCCTGTCTCCAGACACCAGCTCCAACCTCCTGAACAAAGCATTTGCCAGCAATACAGTGCATACCTTGCTTAGTGCCTCTTAGATGTAGAGTTTGATAAGACTGGAACAGTGTTCGAGAGCTGATCACATATATGTGTATAGAGTCTCTTACAGGGTCTTATTTCTATTTTATGTTTATTTATGGCCTTTTGTCAGAATTGACACAGTTATTGATGACATGTTGGTGCATTTATGTAGACATACGTAGTGGATCTAGCAGTTAATGGAAACACATTCCTTTATCTACAAATCATCTACAGTATTGCAATGACAAATTTTAGAGACACCTTATTTTAAATTTAATTTTATAAGATATAATTTTTGAGGTTAAGCAACATATATTGTTGTGACAATAAATATTTACTAATAGGATAACTTTTTGAAAAGATTCAAAATAGTTTAGTGATCTTCATGATGACTGATAGGTTGCCAGTCAGAGCCCTTGCCTTTCCCTCCTTACACCACCTCCACTAAAACCTGTTTGAAGCCAGCTAAAAAAAGGCCATAGGTATGGGATTCAACTCCAGACTTAGATTAGATACTACATAGAAAGCTCTTCTCCCATGGATATCCCAGTTGAAATGCTGCTAGACCTTTACTGATTCTAGAAATGATGTGGAGCATTGTCCTCTCTGGTCTACCATACTTATTCATGCTCACAGCTTTCTTTGGGCACTCTCTCTACCCTTTCCTTGACACTATTTAACATTTGGAAGAGAACATTTTCCTAATGACAAAAATGAAAATTGTCTTGCCATCTGTTCATGAGATGTAAATTCCATAGAAAATGATGGTATCTTTTTTTTCTGTATAGACATTTCCTCATGCAGCCTATACTTAAGTAAAGGATCTATGCAATCATGAGAAGTGTAAGAATAAGGTGAAACAAGAAAGTAGAACTAGTCTTAGTTATTCTTCAGCTATGAAACCTACCCTGTGGTCTTCTCATTAATGTCTAGACTGCAAACTATAGTAATAAAAAAGCTATTTAATTTGTTTTGATTGAAAACAATTTTTAAAATTATTTAATTTCATCCAAGTTGTTAAAGCACTAGTGGAAACAAAACATGCTAAGAAAAGCTTCATAATGTTTCAGTTCAGATTAGATAGTAAGGAAACATTTTCTTCTTTGAATATGGATGTATCAGAGATATAACGCGGGGTGGAAATAAAGATCCTGCATTACAAATTTGTTCAGATTAATCATCCCTTTTCTGTGAAAATGTTTTAATATAATTAAATGTGAACCAGTTTCAAGCAATTTTGTAGCTGTTTGGTTTATGTTAGGTAATAAATAAATTATTGTAATTAATGGAGGACTGAACATTTCAGCACATCCACCAGGGGACTAACAGACTGAAATAAAAACTGCCCCAGTTTTGTAGGTCAAGGTATATTCAATCAACCCAGTAACAGCTCTGGATATTTTTTAAAAAAACTCACTGTATAATCCTGGGAAATGATGAGTAATCTCTAGGTTGGGATCATTATCTAACACTTTACAAGCATGTAATGCATTTTGTACTTTCAATTGCCTTTGATAAGCACTATTTATGTAGTAGCAAAAGCCAGTCTAGTGCTTTTTTTTCTTCTGGTGATCTTGATGTTGTCTTTACTTCTCAGGAGCAATAATGCAATAATTTTTATTGGAACTATGAGGCTTTTTTAAGAATGTAAAGTGAAGAATATGCCAAGCCACGATTTAAAAAATGTCTGTGACCTAATTTTGGAAACCTGGAAAACTATAAATACAGATTCTAAATGGGATTTTCTGTAAGGTAGTCTTTGAAGTTACTGTAGAAGGGCCTTGGTTTTGAAAGGCTTTTTTAGCTTCAAATAACTAAGAGTACATATATTTAGCACATAATGTAGCTATATCCTGAAGTAGTATCTTTTTTTTTAAAAAAAAGAAGTCATCAAAGAGAAGCTGATTGGAAACCAAGGTCACATGTCCAATATTTAAATTTGAGTACTACAGAAGTTTCATTAGGGTAAAAAAAAAAAAAATTTTCTTTTTCTGTTGATAATATCTTATTGTCTTATTATCTTATGAATAAGGTTAGCAAAGAAAAGATGATACTTTCCAGTGTTTAAAGGATGGCTAAGGTTCTTGGGGCTTAGAGGAATAGGGACAGAAAGGTTCAGTAGGTGGCACTCTTTCCTTTGAATATTTTCAGCACCAAAATCTTAAGTTGCTTTTGAAAGCTGGTGCCTTTTAAAACGACCTTACAATAAAGAGGTGCCCTCAAGTGGTTATTTTAGATTGGATGGGAGGCTTTAGAAAAACGTGCTTGCCCTAACCAATTATTATATCAGAAAATCATACTCTATTGACTTCAATTTCCTCAGTTGTGTCAGTTGGTTATCATTCCTTTTCCAAAATCTGGAGAACGTTGTTCTCCTTGAAACAATGGCATTATCTCTCAACAGTTATTGCAATGAATTTAAGAAAATGCAGGTCCTTGTAACACTATAGTTATGATACCATGTATTGGTTGTTTTGTAGGATCACTGAACAATGAGTGGATTAAAAAAGCTCAGTATTTTATTGTCTAGTAGGACTTGTACAACCTAGATTCACCCCTTCTTGGGGAAAAAAAAAAAAATCACATTTTCTTAGGAAAACAGTGTGTTTTCCTCAAAGTAATCAAAGTGATCTGACATTTTAAGAGCTGACAGATGCTTTTCAAAACTAACACAAATTCAGGCCTTTTTCACAGACTTGAACACTTGGTAGACAGTTGTATTCTTATTTAACTAGACAAGATGTAAAAGACAGTATGAGTATAAACAGAAGATGCTTGGGACTGGTCAAAGCAGAGAAACCTTTAGTGCTGATACACGTGTTCTCAGCACATTGACACACATACAGCTTTGAAATATTGCCCATTAAGTTTAGTTTTTTCGTCTGCTCATCTCAGTTGTTTTACTTTTCATGTATTTACTGGTGCTCTAAGAAGCAAGGCACACACAGGTGTCCTGCCCTGCTGCACACTGGGGTAAGGTGTGACCCAGTGGAGTGCTCTAGGAGCAGCCCAGAAAGAGGTCCCAAGGTACATGAAATGTCACTACAAACCATAATCAGGTCCCAGCATGGCTCTTGTGTATCTCCCAGTCTAGCACTTCTGGTAGTTGGTAGCATTCAAAGACTAAATGTGACTGTTGGGTTTATTCATCCATGACAAATCTTTTGCAGATTTGCCATTTCATTCCCCTTTGGTGTTCTTGGAGCTTAACTGAATTACAACTCCAACACTAATAGTGCTGAAGTGAGAATGAGGTTTATTATAGGGACACTTCTCTTTTACTCCTCTAGGCATTGACATAATTTCTGTATTGAAGAGCACTTTTTCTTTAAAATTCATATTTGCAAGATGTCTTCTCATTACTATGATTTTCAGTCTTACAGTTTTATTTCAAGGACAAATGCACACTTTTGTTCAGGCTAATTTTCCAGAGACAATGTGCTTCAAAGTGAGATTTATTCCTTCTCTTATACAATTAGTCTTACTTAACTGTTCCATTTTAAGACCTATTTTCTTCCCATCATATGAATGTTTAAGAGAAGTGAAGGATTATTGAATTGAATAAATGTAGGAGCTGGGCTAGTCTTTCTTTATTCCTAGCAGTTGTTTCACTAGCAGAAAATACCCACTATATGGTCTGTGAGGTTCTGAAGGAAAATAGTTGCTTTCATGCTGTAAGAATTCAGTTCAATGTACTTGTAGTGCCTTTCTCTCTGTACAAAATGATTAGATACCATCTCGGCACTGTCTGGGAAATAGAAAAAGTCTACAAAACTACCAGTTTTTTACTTTATACAATGCTGTGGAGCTTTCTCTGATGGATGATTACATTTTGGATGGAGGTTGAGGTGCTGACCTTGGCCTACAGAACCTGATATGATTTAGGGCCTGGATTGGTGGTGCAATCACAGCTGAAATTATTTCCCTTTCTTAAGAAGGGCTAAGTTGGTGTCAAGTTATCTTTATTATTAATCATTATTATTTGAGACTAAGTAAGGAAACTTAAATCGGGCAAGTTGAAGAGTTGATTATCACTCATCTGTTACGAGTTTTGAAATACAACAAAGATGGGCAAAAATATAGATAGCACATTTTTATTGTTTTGGAAATGAATGTTGACTTTACTTCTGTGCTATGAGTGTTACTGTTCAGTCACTGAATATTCACACAGATGATTTACTCATGTAGGAATAAATGTCGAATTAGAAAAATGGCACAGTAAGAAATAAGAATCCATATAAAATTTTGCACCACAGGACAAAGTGTTTTCTGTTCTCATAATATTCCTTTTGCTGGCATTCTCAACCTTCAAATCTGTAAGCAGAAAAGCAGGAGATACTACATAAGGCTAAGCAGGTTACAAGTAATAATAGTCTAGAATTGTCTGACAGACAGTATCACATTTTCCAAGTTAAAATACATTAATATAAAATATTTAGATTCCAATTTTCAATGCATTAAAAATATGATGGTGTTTCCTTTACCGCACGATTTTTTAAATATATGATAGAAGTATTTCTTCTATCCAGGAGTTTAATAAATAGGACTTAACCAAGATCAGGCATCAGAACACTGTCTATGTTAGCTCTTAAAGGAGTTTTCAATACATTGCCTTCAAAACATTGAGTCTTTTGAGTTTGTCCAAAGAAATAGCTGATTTATTATTAAATCCTTCTGTTTGTCACAATAAAAAGAAAGCTGTACTTACCTCAGTCTTTCTGTAAACCTTCGTAAGGTTTAAAATTATAAATTGCTTGGGAATGAAGTAGTGTGTGAAGCATTTCACACTTCTTAAAACTGCCCCCAGTGATATGGAGAAGCTGATTATAGTCAAGTCTGCTTTCCTTGCACTCACCGTGCATTCATTTAACACTCAATATTTTACAATCTACCTGCATAGCACCAGAAGTGCCAAGAATGTTGAATAGTTATCTTATGTTAGATTTAACAGAAACTTAACATTAACTTCTGCTGTTACTCCTGACGCCTAAGACGAGCACCTGCTTGAATCTGTTTGATCTGAACAGGTATTCAAGGGTGCATGTATTTGAACTTGGAGAAAATAGAGAAAGTATTACGAAATGAAGACGTGCGTGTGTCAGATATCTGACATATCATGCCACCAGCTGGGAAAGAAAAGTGTCTTGGTCCATGTCTGAGGTATTTAGCTTCACATCAGTCGAACAGATACCAAAGAAAGCAACCTTTCATTTGGAATCAGCAAAGCTCTGTGTCATCACTAAGATTTCCAGGCTCACCAAGGAGCTGATCAGCAGTGCAGCCAAGCACTGAGAAACCCTCTTGAATAGATGGCACCAGACCAGAAGAGACACAGAGCTTGGGGAGTTCTGAATTGTTGTTGTTTGTTTTTTTTAACTAGAAAAACGAAACAGCAAAAAGGCCAAATCTAAAAATCAGAATCCAGACTACTGCTTAAATTGCACTAATCCATATTTTATTCATGCCTCAATTTATCCAGAGATTAAAAATCTGCATGAGAGCTATCTAAGATTTCCCTTTCTGCAGCTACTTATTTCAGGAGCTAAATATTGTTTAAAACTTAAGAATATAACTTACTTTAAATTCAAAATTTTCAATATACCTGCATGGAAGAGTGAATTATTGTGGTTTATATGAATTGAGATATTGTACAAGAAGTGTCAAACTATTCCAGATGTGATACTTGATAGGAAAGGGTGCTTAGTATTCTTTTTAATTAATCCTTATAATATCTGAGCATCCTTAGTCAGTTAGTTTTCAAGTTAAATGTAGAAATTAGCACACAGAGGTTTCACTTCAGAAAACACAAATTCAGCTTTTAATTTAGGTCACTTTATCTCTGCTTCCTTCCTGTGTACTCACTTTCAGAAGGCTGGAACATAATGTGACTCAGCTTGACTCTCCTGTCAGTACCTCCTCAACAGAAGTTCAGTGTTAAGGCATTTGCAGGTCAGAGCTGATGAGCAGTGGTGGGGCATGGCAAGCATTAGTGTGTCTATCTGCTGAAAGCCAGAGTTATTAGTGCTTTGCTTTTTATGAGCATAAGTTAATTCTTTTTCCTATTTATCTGTTATTCCAATAATTAACTCATAGTGACACTTCTATTTGCTTAATGGCCCTTTTTTTGACCTAATTCTAAGTATTTCTGCAAGCATTACCCCTTAGCCTGTGTTTCAGATTAGCATGTAAAAGACTTTCTGCAGCTTTCTGCTTTAACACTTTACCAGTCAGATGTTTATTTCTGCTTTTAACTGGATTTTTAGCCTCAAAGTGGGTCAGTGTCATCTGCCTACCTAAACTGGTTATATGCAAACATGCATGCACAAATGCAGGTGCATTTCCACGCCTCTGCTTTGCCTGTGGAGCAAAGCATTTGGACAATAAAATTGATTCAGGTAACTCTGAGAGCATGCTTTCAGTAGCAGGGATATAAGCAAATATCCAGCATGTCACTTCTCACAGTCCTTCTCTTCTTCACTTTTCTGACATGTGCCTAAAGGGGTGATCAAGAGACAGGTGTCTCTTTGAGGAGAATAGTAGTAAAATGACATAAGTGAGTAGAGAAGAAAGAGACATCAGATAATACTTCAAATAGAAGGTGAAAAGCTACACAGACTCCAGCAGAACGAAGCAATGTTAGTACATGGTCGTCCTACATTGAAAAAAAGAAATCTTCAATAGAACAGTGACAGCATGAAGTAACAAAACAGAGTCTGCCAGCTAAAGATTTTATGATTTCTTTTTGGCTTCTCTCAGGGACAGGAGAGAGCACTCTCCAGCTTTTCAAAAGTGAGCCTTTGCATCATAAAGAACATACTTTATAAAATTCTTTTAAAATTAGTTAATTTTCTCATTCTGGAAAATAATGTCAACTACATTTGTCTTTTTATCTTTCTTTTTTTTTTCTGTTATATTTTATTGTATTTTTTTAAAAATCTGATCATAAAGTTGAAACTCATCTTGCCTAAATGCACCAAAACTTTATCAATAAAAGCATGTTCATGCCAGCACATGTAAAACAATTCAATTTTTTAAGTAAAGCTCTGAACATTACTTATCTTCTCTTAATTTTAAAATAATCAAGTTATAATACTTAGTTTTTTCCTTGGGATTGATCTACTAGCTGATTTTTTATATTTCCTGTGTTTTTATTGTCACAAGACCTACTCAGTTACCTATTGCATATTACATGGCTTATCTGCATGTTCCTTTACATCTGGGCAGCAGGCTCACATTGTAAAGAACAGTTCATGAAATTCACAAAATACAAGCCCTAAAACACCCTGCTGTAACAATTCATTGAATTTCTGTAAAGTACCTGCAGAGTTCTAACAGCTGAGAGTCAGCACAGTGAACCTATGCACTGAAAGCTTTTATATAGGTCCCTGGGCTTTTATAGCACTGCCTTTTTTCACTGACAATTTACTTTTCTCACTAGGTTCACACTATTACTCATTGTTATCCACTAGCATGTCACTGTTACTCTAAAAACTATCTTTCCTATATTTATAAAGCAAATTGTATTTTCCACAATTTTATTCTTGATTTAGTTATTCACCTTAATATTCTACACAATTAGTATCTCTGTGTTTGTAGAATGCTGTGTGAACTGTTTTCCTTAAACCTCTGGTTTTGAAACCAAAACGAGCTATGGTTGTGTCAAAACATATTTATTAGAGAGTGCTAATTAAAACACTTGTAATGCAATGTTCTGAAGTCATAGAATAATAGAGTAGTTAGGGTTGGAAGATCATCTGTTTTCAACCCCCCTGCCATGGGCAGGGACACTTTCATTAGACCAGGTTGCTCCAAGCCCCATCCAGTCTGGCCTGGGCTGCAAGGGGACATTGCTGACTCACGTTAAACTTCTTGTCAAGATCAGAAGAAACACATCACCAAAGAATCCCTGTGTAATATTTTAAGTTCATTTACCAAAAACAATCAATTGAAGGTGTATTTTGACAACCTTCCCCTGCAAACTGAGGATATATCCATGTAACCACAGTGCTGCTGAAGGGTACTTCAAAAACTGCAGTACAAAATCAGCATCATAAAAAGCATTTCGTTTCAATGAGAAGAAAATTCTAAAACATAAATGCAGCCTTACTTCATCTGCTTAAGGTTGATTGTGTACTTTCTTTTATGTTTAATCTCTTTTATTCCAGCAGAGAAATTTAAGAGGTGAGAAAAGCACAGGGAGAAGCTTCTTCACAATCATTCCTATAACAACAGTAGCCTGAAATCAGGGTGGAAAAAAATTATTTCCCAAATCCTTGAGCTATGAACATAAATTAAAGAGGAGCTAGGAAGGAAAATATATATTTACATGCTTTCTTTCCTTTATATTTAAGAGACTCATTTTTGGAAATAGGTACCCAAAGACTATGTTTGAAAGAACATTAGTTTTTAAAGATAACTTTTTAAATAGGCAAGGTACATCATATTTCTTTTGAGCTCAAAGTACTGCTTGCAGAGGTCTTTGTGAAAACTTAGTCTCAATTTCTTCATGTACAGTTTGCAGCTGGTGATTTTCTGAAAGACTTAATTTGGAGAAGGTACTTTCCCATCACTTTCTGGTTGCAAGTGCTTAAACCTTGTTGGTTTCAGAATGTTTAAAATGCTGGCATAGAAACAGCTGAACTTTTAAGTGCTTCACTGAAATTATTCCACTCCCCTTATTGCCCGGAGGACGTTGTTCAAGTTCAAATTAATTATACTTTAATGTTAAAATAGCTCCTGCTCCTACTCAACTATTCCTCAAGCTGATTTAGAGATAGTTTGCATATGAAGATTTTATAGACAATATGGTAAGATTTTCATCCTGGTATGAGGTTGTATTTATTGATGGTTGTGCTCAACATGTTTGTTATGTTCTCTTTGGGGTTTTTTTTAAATATATATGATAGGTATATATTGGGGTTTGATTTTTCAGTGCTTTGTTCTTGAGTAGCTGCAATAGAAGCCCATGATTTTCACTCTGAAGTTTAGCTTTTTAAATAAAAGTAAGGATGAAGGGTCTAATTGCTTCAACTCTATAATTAAGTCTTTCTGATGGGCATGGATACCTCTTAATTGTAATTCATTGTAAATACATGGATTTATGTTTGATTATTTATTTTTCCTGGTCAGTTAATATATGTAATGAAGAGGAACAGTTTCAAAATATTTAGTTTAGCCAGTCCAAAAGGACACGCAAATAAAAATCTCATTAAGAGATTGATTGAGGAAAATCCACATTTCTAGTTGACCAGCTTTAAGTCTCCACAGCAATTGACTCAGACAATCAAACATTGAATGACAGAAACTAAGGTGTGACTCTTGCAGTCAGCAGCTTTATGCTCATATGGATGTAGCCAAGCAGTCATGTATCTTATGGAATGACCTTAAATGATGAATAGAGATGAAAAGTTGGGCCATGTTTCTCCTCAGGTTTGTTTCCTCTCCTCTACTTTGAGCAAAAAAAGTCCACTGCTCAATTTCTCAACATTTTATTCTACTGTGTCTCAGCTCATAAATCTGTCACTGGATCTCTTACTTGTGAGGCCCGACCATTTGCCATTTATCTGAAATGTACTGTATGCATAGACAGACATTATGCTTGGACAATATTATTTTTTATTTCCTTTTGTTTAATAAGTTCAACTGTTCAATACACTTAAACACAACTTAAAGAGTTGATTTTAATTTTTGTTTTTTTCTTAATCTTTATCTGATAGAAGAAGTCCATTTACCAAATTTACTCAGCCACAATATTTTCCAATTCACACTGTTTTGGTACTTCCACACATATTTGCAATCTATTGATTGAGCATTTGGCATTTCAGATGATGAATCCTTGCCACAAAGCACAGTACTTGCCTCTCTCAATTGGATTGCTGACAAGATCAGATACTATGGCATCAATACCATCCATCCAGAGCAATCCAGGAACTTTCTTTTCTCTTCCATTTAATTCCCTATCAGTCAGCTCTCTGAAACTTTCCTCATCCCATTGAATATCTATGCCAATTACAGGCAGCAATCCTGATGTTGGTCCTGTCATCCCATGAAGGAGTGATCCCACCAGCCACACCACTACTTATGTTAAAGGAAAAAGAGGGTGTGGGGATTGGTTGGTTTGTTTGTGTTCTGTGTTCAGTTCTCCCTACCAAGGAAACCATCCTATTAAATGGAGAAAACACCTCTGATTCACTTTGCTTGCTGTAGGCCTTTTATGAGAACCTCATAGATTTTTAGGAGTTTAGTCCAGGATGACCTGAAAATCCACATTCTCCACTCAAGTCTGACTACTATTACACAAAATACTATTATTTTATGATAACACTACTATATTGGCTCATGTTTTCTTTTCTTATTATTATCATTCATAGCTCTGGTCACTCTGAGGTGACATTGTATGCCTATGCAGCAGCTGTATTCTGCAGGAACTGCTTTGGTGAGGTGACTCCACCAGGCACTACTGTGGCTGGTGAAGTTTCCTAACTGCTTCCCACCTTGAAAATCAGGTGTTTAATTTGCATCATGAAGGAGGTGGGGCTTATCCACTGTGCAGTGTGAGCCTGTTCCTGCATGAGTGCTTCTATGCTGGCTCCTCAAAGTTGCTTCTTCTCTATTTTACTTTCTCCTCCAGAATTTCTCTGACTGCAGCAAGCTCAGCCCTTCTCCCAGGATGCTTACTGGAGGTCTGACATACAAACAGATTAAAAGACAGAACTGTGTTTGACTTCTGTAGGAAGCAGAACAGAGCATCAATATTCTGGTCACCAAATCTCAATTCCTGATTGTAACTGCAGCCAAGTCAATGAAAGATGAGTAGTAGTGTAAAGCAGTTTTGAATCATTGCCATAACTTACTGAGGATGTATAGAAGTCGGAGATGGATGTGGGCAGCCCTGCCAGTATTTTTCTGGAAAACAGAGCCTTTAAAACATTGGCAAATTTCCCTTCCTCTAGGTAAGTCTCCCCATACTCTCTCAGTGTCCCATTATTTTTAGCCCTTCCATTGACTGCAAATCTCTAACCATAATATGGCATCTGGTCTCTTCATGTTACCCTATATAAGAATATCTCAGAGCCTGCCAGTAGAGAGAAGACTCACGTGTCTGTTTTTCATGGCAAATTTAAAAGAGATTTTTGTTAACTCTTCTTGCAGCACATTGGTTTCTTTTGTCTTTTATTCTTCTGGCTGTTTTTCTTTTCAAACCCTAAGCAACTGCCATTCACCCTGACTCTC
Source organism: Muscicapa striata striata (assembly GCA_030060385.1). Lineage (NCBI taxonomy): Eukaryota > Metazoa > Chordata > Aves > Passeriformes > Muscicapidae > Muscicapa > Muscicapa striata. The sequence goes on along the minus strand of JAREIS010000141.1, from coordinate 1,863,788 downwards.
CCACATGCTTGGCTGGTCACTTTTTTCTCTTCTTGATGATTGTCATCCTGCCAGCCCCCAGGGAAAGCTCTGAGATCCCTACCTGGATTTGCTCAGCACCTTATTCCCCATTTGGTGTTGTGAATTCCTGTTTATTTTCTGGACTGCTAGTTGGGACAGAAAAGTGTACCTTCACACCCTGAGGAGGCATGGTTTGGCTGCTAGACAAATATCCATCCCAGTAAAGGTTCGGAAACATAGATGAAGCAAATATGGTTGGTTATACACCATGTGATTTCACTGTGCTAAATTCTAATTATTTTTAACAGAAATTGCAATGACAACTTCTAAGCTGCCCATGGAAGAATATCTTGCTATATCCTGGTCAGCTATATCTCAGCTACTGTGCTGACCAAGCCAGAGAGATTTGAAAGTCTTGCTCCCAAAGTCTTACAGAGTCAAATGAAGCTGGTCATACTGATGGTCATGATCTCCAAATTCCTCAAGGCACTGTTGTGTCAGCTGCTTTGACAGGGCTGACCCTGACATTAACCCCAGTGAAATACTGCCACACACCAGCAGTTTACTTATCCTCATACAATTATCACTACAGAGGCTTACATCTGTAATGTCTCCTAAAGAAATAAAAGTAGCATTAGTAGCAATGCTGCAAACATATGGTGCCTCAGAGCAGCTGGGAAAACACGGTGCTCCAGCTTTCTTGATGGAAAGCACTTTTCCTCTGCCAACTGCATTTTGTAAAACAGTTCAAAGCCTTTTACCAGCTTTCAGGGAGCTGCTTGCCACAGGAAAATGCTTGTGAAAGGAGTGGGCAGGCAGGCACCCAAACAGCAGAAGTCATAAGCTATCTTGCTACCTCTCCCCATCTTCCAGTTTCTACACAGAATGCTGGGATTATCTGCTGAGAGGAAAAATTACTAAAGGTATTTGTATACAAGTAAGCCCCCTACATCTATAGTATGGCCAATTCAGATCATCAGATTAACTGAGCATTGGCCTTTTAAACATCCATTCTCAAGGAACAGTATTGTTAAATCAGTTTTCCTGCTGTACACTTCTTTTGCTGTACCCCATTGAAATTCTGTGTCTTTTTGGCCCACCTTTCTTCTCTGTGGTCAAATCCAGAACTGATTGAGTATCTTGACCAGTCTATTTTCATACTGCTGATTTCAGGTCTAACACTTGTGCATATGCAACCCATGGTAGGCCCCAAAGACCAGCTCATTGACTTCTAAGAGCTTCCTTTCACCTTCTCCTCCAAGGGCATTTCTCTACTAGATTCTATCAAATTCTGCATCTGATCTTCAGGTAGTGGCATTGTCTGTTCAACTTCTTGTTCAGGTTATTGTACTTCTCCTTCAGACTTAGGACCTCAAACCACAGATCAGCCCAGGTTAGAAAGGCCTCAAAAGATCATCTGGTCCAACCTTATGTGGTAAAGAAAGCCTACAAAGAAAGGAATACTTAAGAAAGGAAGAATATTATGAATATCAAGTCCATCTGTAGAAAGCATCCCAAAGTAGATAGGGAAAATAGGAATCATTGTAAAAATATTTTCTTAGGTCTACTCAATATAAAATGTCCCTCATGGGACAGCCACAACACATTTTATTTGCTCAGTGCAGAACATCAGCATCATGTGACAGCTGCACCTTCAAAGAGTACAATAACCATAGGAAATATAGGATTACCCATAGGAATTATAAGTTCTTTGTGTCTCCTTAGTTACTATGTTCCCATTTAGGATGAGGATCCATATTACATATTCTGAATTCTTCCTGAACAGTTTTCCCTCAAGTTAAATGAATATATCCCATGACAACATAGCATCATTCTAAAGCATTGCAGTGAGATCAGCATCTTTAATAAAAAAAAACAAAATCTCTCTTCTCTCTCAATATGTTAAAGAAGGAAAAGGAATAAAGGAAAAATAAATAAATGAAATAAAATAAAGGATATAAATAATAACAAAGGAAATAATAAATAAAGGAAAAGGTACAGATACAGGTTCTAAGAAATTCAAGGAAGGAAAGCCTTCCTTATTGAAGCAACAAAGATTTGTGACATAAACTAATGAGTCATTTCCAAATAATTACATGAACCATTGGGTCTTCTACATCTCTTCTTTCAATATTTTAATAAATGTTTAGCATATTTCCATACATCCATAGGTGCAGTTTTATTATCACAAAGTGTACTTACAGAATTTGGTGTATAGTATCTTTATAGACTTTACCGACTTCTGCAAAACAGACATCCTCCCTGGATAGAAACATTTAAAAAAAAAAAAATTCTTCAGTGTGTTATTCAAGAATGAAAAGTAAGAGCAATTGAAAGCAAACCTGTCTCAGTGTTTCAGAGCAGTAAATGCTAACAGATGAAGTACTTAAAGAAGTGACAGTGAGGCTCCTGTTAGTACCTGTGGACCAAGGAGCCCATGCTGGAGCAGGTTTGCTGGCAGGGCTTGTGACCTGCTGCTTTGGGAAGGAGATAATGACATTGGGAGTAAAGCTGAGCTCCAGAATAAAGGAAGTGTTTTTAGTTTTGGTCTTGAATCTCATCATCCTACTCTCTTATTAATCAGCAAGTCATTCTCTTAGTTTTTCCCAGCTGAGTTTTGCTCATGATGGTAATTAGTAAGTAATACTGCAGTCCCTGAATCAATGCAGAAGCTTGCTGTTGAATTCTCTCCCTTAGTTTTTGTTGGGTGTGGTGTGATATTGTGGCTTGGTGGACCTCTGTCAGTTAGCCAAGGTTAACTCACCACACCAGTGAAGAGTGACTTCACAGGAAGTAGGTAAATGTAGGGAGTTTGGACCCCTTCTGTTGCAGATTTCAAGTAATTCACCTTCCAGAGTCAGTCACAGTAAAGTGTATATTAACTTTTTACAGAGTACCAAACTTTTGCATGTCCAGAAAAAGATAGGCCATTGCTTCAATACCCATGACTGTAATGCAAGAGAGGGAAGAGAAACTGCAGTTCAAAGTAGTCAGTGTTCAACATACATTTAAGCAAGCATGTTAAGAGAAACATGTTCATCTTTAATAATTTAGAGCTATTCAAATTCTACAGCTCATCTTACTGCAATACATCAGTGGGATTCCCAACAGAAATAATATTCAGGGTTAATACAGCATAATGAGGAAAAGGGTACTCGATCCAAACCAGTAGACATCTCCAGGCAGTTTCCAAAGAAGTTCCTAGTCACACTGTTAATTACATTCAGCCTTCCTAAATTGTCTCCTGGTTTCAAACATTTAGTGTTTTTTCTCTTTATAACTTGATGAAGTTAATTTCTTTCCTATGTTCCTTAAAACATATATCAGCTAAGCACTATTGATTCAGTTAAATTGCATTATCACAAAAAACGAGCCTGAAAAACAACCTTCAGAATTTTGGTGAATTTCTAATATTGTACATTGTAAAGCCACTAGAAAATTTGAACTCAGGTTTTCAATTTTCAAATTTTCTCTGAATTTTAAGAATGATATTTTATCTAGTTGTTATACTTGTGAACTAAATGGTACTCATGTGGATCTTAGCTTGATGCTTAAAGCACATGTAGCAAGTATAGCAGATCTGGATGCAGTATAAAAAAGGAGAAAAAGCAAGTGCCTTAGGTAGATTATTATAAAAATATTACTGTATAGGAATCATGTCAGAGTAAGGGTCATGACTATGCAGTGATCTTATGTTAAAATAACTTAGTTGTGCAATAAAACTTGAGTCTTTGAGGAAAAAGAGAATGGACAGCAGATTAGTATTTCTCAGAATGTTTTTTCCACTGTGGAAAGAATTTTTGCCTATTTGCAGGCTTATGGTTCATTTTATAGATTAGTTGCTTCAGGATTCTTTTCATGTAAAGATAACAACCACTTATTGGAATAAAAATAGAAAGTTATTTGCTGTGGCATTTGGAAATTTTGGTGATGAATGACATATACTAAAAAAGAGGTAATACCCAACTCAAGAAAATATGGGGAAATAATTATAGCAATCAGGTTCATGGAAGAAAAATGGTGATCAAGAAATATGTAATGATTAACAAAGATAGATGAGGCACATTCAGAATTCTAAAAAAGTTGCAGCAACTGCTTTGGGAGTTACCCATATATACAGGACAGAACAAAAGAGCTTGCAGGGTTAAGTGCAGTAGAGTGGTGTAGTAACTATGTCAAGACAGACTGGACTGGCACCAACAGCAGTCCTTTACTAAAAACTTCACATGCCTTCTTTCAGGCAACTCTGACTCCTTTCCTCACAGGCAGCTCCACAACAGCACTGACTCCTTCACTCTGCAAGTTTCCTTCTGCATGACTGGCTAAACCCCAACCTGTCCCTTACCTGCCACCTAATTCTGTCTGTCCCTCACACAGCATCTTCTTACCTTAGCTGTCCCTTGCACAACCCCAAGTCCCTTACCTGCTCACAGCCAGCAGACTCCATCCCAAACTGCAGCAAATGCTCAACTTGCTCTTAACTACCCAACCCACTCTTTTATATATCGTTATTGAGCAGGCAAGGCTGTCTCCACTTCTCAGCAATCAGTACAGCTGTAATCCATTGGGAATGATTGCCTTCTGCACTATCCTTACAAATTCTTCTCCTGCACTTACAAGCTGTTCTCCTACAGACTGGAAGGAATAAGTATTCATGGACCACAGTATTACACCCTCTCCCAAAGCTATGATATAATTGAGGTGAAGCAGTCCAAAATTAATGGAGAGATTAGGTGTTTAACAAAGCTTGTGTTTGTGTGTGTTTGTTTGTGTGAAGGGTCTGGAGCACAAGTGCTGAGGGAATGGGGCTGTTTAACCTGGACAAAAGGAGGTTCATTGTGAGTCCTTATCACTCTCTTCAACTACACTAAAGGAAGCTGTAGAGAGGTGGGAGGAGGTCTCATCTCTAGTAACAAGCAATAGGACAAGAGAAAAAGGCCTCAAGTTGAGCCAGGGGAAGTTTGGAGTGGATATTAGGAAAAACCTCTTCATAGGAACTGTTATCAAGCATTGAAAAGAGGCTTCCCAGGGAAGTGGTTGCATCACTATCCCTGGAAGTATTTAAAAGATGTGTACATGAGGCACTTAGGGACATGTGTTAGTGGTGGATTTGGCAGTGCTGTGTTAGCAATTGCACTCTATGACTTTCTATGTCTTTTCTAGCCTAAATGATTCCATGTGTATGTGAAGAGGTACCCAAGGCCCAGGAGACCACAGACAGAATGAATATGGACTTTAAAAAGCACTGATAAAATGCTGCCCAAAAGGTTTGTATGATACCTTGCCAGGTATCTTATCAAGGATGTTACATACCTAGGATAACTTAATGGATATATTTTCATTCGTAGTTCTGAATAAAATCTTTATTGCATTGTAAGTGAAAAGAAATACAGAGTGGCTGGTGAAATGTCAGAAGAATGAATATTATGGTTATCATTTACTGTTTGTAAGAAAGGCAAGGAAGGCTGCATCTTTCAACAAGAAAACTTTGTGCTGGAAAATGGGTAAAGAAGCATGGTCAGCAACTGAAACACAAGTTAGGCTTGATTATATTCACAGCTTAACTCATACTTGGATATGGAGCTCATTTCTGGGTTTCAGGCTTGTCCCCAGTGGGATCACAACTAAGGAAAAAAAAAAAAAAAAAAGGAAAGAAAAAAAGTCAGTCTTGATGTTATTCTTTCAAAGGATTAGTATGTTCCAGGATTTGAGTGTAATTTAAGCTTCTTAACCATGCATATGTCTTCAGTAGATTATAAAAACAAAACTGAATTTCCATTGTCATTATAAGCTATTAATTATATATTGCAGTTCTTCTCTCACAGCAATGGGTATGAGGAAGTCATCTCTGGAGCAGATTTGTCATAGACTATTCAAAAAAGCAGTGTATGGAGAAGGAGAAGTGGGAGGGAAAGAGAGAGGTATGTTACAGGGCAAGGAGGTGGTAAAAGAGATGTATAATTTTATATGATCAAGAATAATTAATATGAGTCTACATGGGGAGAGGAAGGGAGTGAATTGTTCTGAACAGCACACATTTCAACAGTGAGATGGATTGGATGGCAGCATTTCTAACCATAAGAGTTAGATTCAAATGGAACATACAGTGATTAGTTTGGTTTATGTTTGGTTTTGTTTGTTTGGTTCACTGGGGTTTTGTTTGTTTCATGTGAAAAAAAAAAAAATTAAAGAAATGCTTGAAGGAATAAATGAAGATTTATAAGAACATGTAGCTATAGAGAAGAAAAAAAGAAGCCTAAAGTTCATAGATCTCCTGTTGGTAGAAAGTTTAGAAATGAAATTGCTGCATAGGAATAAAAAGCACATTAATAGCTACATGTAGCTCAAAATTTGTTCTATGATAAAACCAAACATGTCTACTGCTACAGCTGACTGGCTGTGAATAATTCCCTCATAACTTGGTTTCAGCTGATGAAACCCTGGCAATTTCATGTTTGTGAAATCAGATACATAATCATTATTGAAGGATTTTGACATTCATGTGCAATCACAAAACATCACTGACTAATATGCTGCTTATTGTAGAAACAGAATAATAATGGGTGTGGACTGGCACAATGCTATTTGGAGAGCAGTTTACTTCTCAGCAGAAAACATTTTCCAGTCCTTAAACTTTTGGGAAGTTCTGAGAATTTGATATTAACAGTAGCTCTAGTCAAGAGACAGAGGAGCTCAGTGCCTGTCAGGATTAAGCCTGGTTCGCATTTCAAAATTCAGGGTTGGACAAGGTTACTTTTTGTTTTTCTTTTCTTTCCCCTATAACAATAGAGAATAACAATGTAGCACTTCTGAAAGTATCTCCAAGAAATAAGAATTAGTCTGTTCTGCCTCTTTCTCTACATGTGTCCTATACTGATAACATTACTCAAGTAATTATCTCTGAGCAAGTGTTTTCAAACATTTGATGTCTTTTAATAAGGAAAACAGTGCATTCTACCTAGAAGAGCTGGCAAGATTTCAGGTGATATGGTTACCCAGGAAGAGAACTAGGGGAATGGGAGATGTATTGGGGATTAAAAACAAAACAAAACAAACAAACAAAAAGCCAAAAGAAAAAAACAAACAAAAACCCAACAAAACAGACAAAAAGCAAAACCAGAAACAACCCAAAAAAACCCCACCCAGAAATGGAATACATAAAAGAATACTGCTCATGCACAGCATTATTGGTTAATAAACATCATCATTTCTCACAGGGTACTGAAGGGATTTAGCAGTGAACTGCAGTTACCCATTGGATGTGAGTGTAAAACAGTTCACAGAGCTGTAAATCACAGTTCATAGAGTTGAACACATCACTGAATTAACAAAATACCCAATTCACTATATATATGCATAGCACCTTTTTAAACTTGTTTACTTCACAAAAGCATTACAACTGTTTACTTTAATTAATTCATTTTCACTTTTGGCATAATTTAAGTTCAACACTCCAGCTGTAACAATGATTAATGAACCTGCAATTAATTAATGTAATGGTATAAATAATAATGTATAAAACAGTGTGAAAGTGTCACAGTGCTTTTTACCATATTCCACAGGTGTCACATTTTCCTGGGAAACATTTTACATCATTGAGAGTTAAATATAAATTAATTTGTCTTTCTTTGCCTTTTCCAAAGCCAACTAAAAAGTTAGACATGCTGTTACAGAACTGTGATTTAGAATGATGTAAAGGAGTGCAGCAGTCTTCTGATCTCTCTATTTCTTCAATACTATTAGCTGAAATAGCTGCAACTGCAATTTACTTAGAAGAAGAGAATAGTTTAGCTTATTTTACCTGTTTATAATCAGCACACAGTGAAAATTTTACTGTCATTATCAGAAAATCAGTGATTTTATTTTTGACCACTATAAGTCATCCTGCCACATCCATAATGAAAAAAACTGATTTTTTTTTTTTTTTTTCAGTCTCTGGGAAGAAAAATACAGTATTGGTTCTATCTCTTCAATTCTTTTCATGGTCTGAACTTAAGGGTGAATCAGAAAAGGTTTTCTTCCAGCACTGTGGTTACCTAAATAGAAGTGGATACCCCAGCAATGCACACATTCCATTTACTTAAGCTTTAAAATTTTGGTTGAGCAAGGAGTTAATTGAAGGATCTCTTTCTCCTTTTGTTGTGTATAATAGCAAGTTTGGAAACAAGCCTGTCCCATGCCAGCTTTGTCATGGCAAGGAAAATTCATTCCTTCAGTCTGAGTGTCAGCCTGAAAAGCTGCTGTGAGTTTCTAGTTTCATCAAACACTGGTGAAATCCATAAGGATCCTGCTGTCTTTTCACTGTCTCTGAAAATGTGCTGTGGACTTGCTCCCAGCTGCAAGCAGTACTCTGTTTCCCTCAAAAGTGTCCCAGCTCAGATAGGCAGCAGCAGGGAAAGGGAAGCAGCAGTGCACACAAAGTTTTACTTTAGATCCTGAAGCATTTTAGTACTGCCTAAATCTTCTGTACAGTCCAGCTGCTCATTGTACCTTCCAAGCAGGTTTCTCCAAAGGGAGGAGGCAAAGTTGCTCTCAGCAAAGCAAGCTCTCCTCTCTGGTGATGGAGCAGAGTAGAAGGAGCAAACCAACAGCTGGCCCTTGACTGTGCTGCTGTTTACATCTTTGTGTGTAGAATTAAACATGCAGCACAGGCACAATGAGCTATAAGCAAGCAGGGGGTTACAGCAGTTGCTGTATCAACTGATCTAGATTAAATGCCCTGCTCAATAACACTGGTTGATAAATCACTTCTGAATTTAGCCTTCCTACTGCATCTTTTGAGATCTGAAATGTCCATGACACTGTTCAGATCTGACTTGGCCTTTCTAAGAGAGGGCAGCTCCAGAGGCTGACAGCACTGCAGCATTTACCAGGCTCCATTGTGAGCTGACCAGGTTTTCCTGCATAATTTCTTGGAGGATATGTGGAACTTAATTTTCTATAATTCTACTGAAGTGTGTGTCTCAAATTATGAGAAGGTACTTCAAAAATTAGTGTTTCAATGGGAATTGTGTGCTCTGCTCTCGATCTATTATGTTGAATAATATGTTTGGAGACTTTCTGGGCTCCTGTCTTCTTTCTAAACATCAGAAACAGAAAGGGTTTCAGACAGGTGGGAGTCACTGGGAGAGAAGGTAAAGGTTTAGGAAGTGCAATGACTCAGGCCTTTCAGAGGTAAGGAAGGAAAGAATGCATTTCTTCACCTTTATGAATATTTGCTGGATGAAGAAAATGTGACAGATAATAACAAGCCCTCTCCTTGCTTGTCTTTAGCATATCTCTGTGTAAGATCCCCCTCTCATAACCATTTTGTATTCAATCCCAGGAATGACTTTAGTTATGAACAAAGGCTGCACCACTCCTGTCACTGTCTACAGATCCTTGTCATCCTCCTGCTGCATGTGCTGAGCTGCCACAGTTTAAGATAAAGCTCTATTATTCTAAATCACTGAAATGAGAGTGATACTGTACAGCAGGAAAATGGACAAGAAATTGTTTTAAAGAAGCTTTATCTAAGAATTGAGGTTGAAAATCTATCCAGTTGTGTGTTAATATCAGTGTAAGTGAAGAGTGCAAAAGGCCTGACCTGAAGCCTTATGGTTGGCCTTATCCCCTTTTGTTGTCAATGAGGAGCATGGCAGAATGTAATAACCTTCAGGTTTAGTTTAAGAAAAAAAACCAAAACAAACATTGAAGTAGAAGTAAAAATAAGGAGACAATATGCTCTCCTTCAGGGAATAAAGAAAACCATGAGTGAATTGTGAACTCATGATTCCTGACTGACCTGGACTAAATATATTGTTTCTAAATTATCTGCTTTAGTCTTCTTCTCCTTTCCCATCCAGCTCTCACACCCCCAAACAAGTATGTGGAACTGGAAAAAAAAAAAAAAAAAAAAGGTAAAACAGTCTAAATGTAATTTCAGAGTTCACTGATTTAATTTCATTTGCACCTCTGACTCTTGACATGTTGTGAGGCTCTGAAAGGAGAAAACAGTATGGAGAGAGAAGACATCATACCCAAAGGGACAGGATTTGTAAAGTCTGAAAGGAAGTCAAATGATGTGTATGAAAATATCATAATAGCTCTTAAGCTGTAAGGAAAAAAACCCTCATTTTCTTTTCAATAAACTTATCCTTAAAGTGTCACCAATAAGTATGTGGATGGCTTCTTACATAAAAAACAGATTTTATATACATGTGTTTTGTTTTGTGTATATGTGAATTCAGTTTCTACTGTTTCCATTAACCACTGCAGGTCAATGCTTTCAGATTCTATGATTCTATATTTTGAGCTGTAGCATGAAACATGCTAAAGAAAATGCTTAGAGCTCATGCACCTCTACCTCTACAAAAATTGTTTTTGCTTCCAGAAACTGAGCAAAGTCATAATGCTTTGTATTGCTTTGATCTCTCTGATGCTGCTCATTCTCATATTAAAGGAGGGGAAACTGTAGATTTACTGTGTATTAAAGGACTATGTTTGGAAATGGTGGACAGTTTGAAACATTAAGGAATTGTTGATATTATTTGCATGTCACTACTGAATATGGTTGCTTAGTTAGTTATTGTGAAACTTTTATCTCCAGTTTGTCCTAGAGAGTCATATCTGAGAGCCTGCTTACAAGTAGTTATAAAATGATTTAGCTTATCAATGACCACTGCCTTTAGTAAGGTTATGCTACAGTCAGTTAAAAAAAGTTTGAAAATGCCTATGTTTTTAAATTTTATAAAATCTCCATGCTTTGGAAGATGAATCTGTAGTTGAGTAAGTTTGCTTCTTCTTATATATAGCATATGCTGTGTGAAGTTGTAGATTAGGTTTAATCAGTCTGCATATGCTGCAAAGCTGCTCATGTTAATAGAGCATTTTTATTCTGACCTCACCTAGCTTATGGCTGCAGGAATTGAATTGGAATTCCTTGCAGTAGTTCCCCCCAGGAGGTCCTGCATTGCTTGAAGATATAGGCAGAGACATTTACAATCACACAGAAATCCTGTAATTGTGTAGTGCCAGAAGGAAGGGAAGAAATATGAACAGTATGGTGTATGGAGAAAGAAATAAGACCAGCTGCAAGTGGTTTTGGGAAGTAAAAAAAAAGTAAAGAAGACTAAGAAGCAAAGATTACACCAACTAAGCAGGAACTATGGATGTCAGAAAAGGTTAGAGGAGAAGGAAACTATTCTATAAATAATAAACCACTGATGCTTGCAAGTAATGGAAATGTGGAGTCATGAATAGTTTCATTAAAGAGTTGTCATATGTACTGGTAAAACTCATGTTGCCACTCCAGTAAATCTCTATTAGAGAAGTCAGCAGCTCTGTACTGCTACCACTAGTGCCTTTTTGACATAAAGTCCACTGACCTGATTATTCAAGGTTAGGATGTTTCTGTGTTAACAAAGTCAACATTTTGTCTTCATTTCACCTAAAATGGAGAAAAAAGAATGTAAGTTTTATGTCCTTGAGTCTTTTTAAACAACATTAGGATTTTGTTTTACTGTGAATAACTAAAATCTTACACTGCTCTAGAATATAGCCAAACGTGCAGTATTCATTTGTGTCTAGTACCTGTATTCATCATGAAAAAATTATTCTGTTACATGTTTCCAATTATTTTTTGGGTAAGAGCTAGCATTGGTTTTGCAAGTTCCATTACACAGATTTGGAGAGCCTCACTGCTGGGGTAAGAAGGCCACATGTTGCATGATGTCTGACCTGCCTTCCTGCTCAACAGCTTTGCCTGGAATATTGCAGGGAACTGGAGGGAGCTGGAAGGGAGCTGTAGGGAGGCCAGACAGCTGCAAGTGCTGCTGCTGAAGATGTATCTTTAGGACACAGAAAACATAATTAAGTTTTACTGGATTTCTCAGACAGCCATAGCTCAGCTCTGACAAATGTAGGGAGTGTTAAATTTGAGCTCAAGTCCACCCATCACACACACTCACCTGCAAGGTTAAGGGACATCACAGCACTGTGGATGTTTTTGTTTCTCAATTGCTCCAAGCTGTTACAGGAGGACCCATGGAGGCATGTTTTCCAAGAGGACATGAGAGTGAAGGAAGTCTTGGAAAATGATGGATTATACAGATATGAAGCATAGAATATGAATTTAAAACTCTTCTAGTTGTCTGGAGATAAAATTTCTCCAGTATTTGTCAGAATTCATGCAGGAGATATTTTTTAATTTGCTTTTTGTGCTTGTCAGGGAGAATTGGGGTAAGTACTTTTGTTCTTTGTGATCTTCCTGGTCACAGGAAGAAGAGCTGCCACAAATAGGAAAATATTTTTCTTCCTTTGCCTTTGTAGAATTGCTTAATGAAAAATATTTACCTCTGAGGAAAGATGTAAATTGTTCATTGTGAATCTTGAAAAGAAGCAAAGGCAAACTTTATTTCTCAACAGACAAGGGAAAATAAGAATTTTGGGAAAACACTGGAAAATATGAGAGTTCTATTACAACACATGCTACCTTTTAGTTCTTATTCTTCTGTCTGACTGTATTGATTCTTATTTTTTCACCTTTCTGTATACTCACCTTGTATTGCTGTTTCAAGGTGAGGGATTTACTTTCTATTGAATGGTATATAGCTTTCCCAGTGAAGACATTAATTTATTCCACACTGGAGAGACATTGTCTCTTTAATTTTCATTGAAATCTTTTGCTGTGTTATCTACACTAATCTGAAAGCTGAGTAAAATCAATGTACACAGAAAATGAAATGATTTATTCAGTGCTTGTTCAGTCTTATCAGCCATGTAAAGATTCTAACATACAAAGCAGATCTATATCTATTTCCTTCTCCTGTTTCCTTTCAGAAACTTTATTCCTGTCCCCTTGATACTATCATTTCATGCCTACAGAATGCAGAAAGAACATGTTTCATGTTGGTTTATATCCTTTGCATTCTCACTGAAATAGGTGGGATTCTGGAGATATTAAACTTGTATTGATACATTTTGTAATACTGAAATGTTAGAGAATGTTTGTAACAAGCTTGAAAAGAATTGTTAGTGATACAGTTTTTGATAACATGATAATTTCACATAATTTCATGATAATTTCATTTTGTCTGTGGCACACCCTCAGCGTTGCCAAATAAAAACCTATAGTCTGCTTCTGTATGCAAGAGACATGTTCCCAGTTCTAGTCTAGAAATGTGTACACTTCAAAGAATACACATTCTGGGACTGACTTACCAGTGCTTATCCACTTGTATAATCTTTACTTGCACAAACAGTCCTGTTGAAGTTAAAACTCCCAGATTCAACACAATTACTCACATGCTTTATGGTTGCATGGATCTTGACAATTGCATTCTGCCCCCCAGCTAAAGGTTTGCCTTAGCTTTATCTGATAAAACCTCCTAGCTGAGTGCTCCCTGCTGTGAATATATATTTTGAAAGCTGACAGGAGTATGGCTTAAGAAGTGGAGGGCCAATTATAGACTGCAACACTTTTTTTTTATTAAAAAACAAATCTACCTAGTTTTTATAATATTATAACTCTTTTTCCAATGCTGTTGAGCTTTGCTGTTTACCTCACTTTACAGCATTTGTTCTCAAGGAAGAAATGTCCCATTATAGATTTCTTGCTGATGGTAGGAGAAAGAAGAAAGGAGATGTGAACATTTTTAATACCAGTCTTAACAATGGCTTTCGTTGTTGGGGCAAGAACTGAGGTCATGTTTGGCACTTAGCCCCAGACTGTTCTGCAACAGTGCTCTGTCCCAGAGTAGACCTCACCAAAGAATTCTGCTCTCAAAACTGGAGGCAACTAGTTGCAAAACAGCAGTGCCAAAGCTGAATTTTCTAGTCTCTGAAGGACAATAGTAGGCTGGCTGCATTCTAGGTTATATTGTGTCATGACTGCTGGGTAGCCACTGTACATACAGAATTTGTCTTCCCTATGATGCTAATAATGATAAAACTTTCAAAGTGAATGGTGCACTATCTAGTACATTATCTGTCTTGGCTTTACTATGATAGCTGTCATAAATTGATTTTACATGTCAATAGCGGCTATTAGCTAATTGCATAATTTGCCTTTTGGATGTGCTTCACATGCAGCCTTACATTTAAACAAAGCTGCCAGTTAAAGGAGGAATGAAATTTCCTTTTTTTGTTTACCTGCTTTGAATTACTTAACTACGTAACCATATACTTATCTTCTACTGAATGTCATTAAATGACTCTTAGAAAATTATTAAGATAAGAAGTCTTTGGAAAACAGTTGTGCTTGTGAATGAGTGAGTGCATGTATGTGTGAAGCAAAAAGGGAGTGATGCTGGGAGTGGGGGTGTCTTTGTAGTTATTTGTACAAACTGAGTTAATGAGTGTTTTCCTGCAAATATCCAACTCTACAAAGCATTTCCCCTCAGAGTATTTTTGTAATAAGCATTGTCCTTTGGGAGCTCCAATTCTCCATGCTGAATTTCTCTCCACAGTACAGTGGGATTTTTGGCAGGAGCTACAAGGAGCATATGGGATCTCAGTATCAGACAGAGATGTACTGCTGATGGAGAAAACCACTATGCCCTTACCTTGCTAAGATATGTTGTTATGCATGGGAATTATGTTGGGGTATCTGAACATCATTTCTCGTTTAGTCAATTCCAAAAGAGCAACACAGAAGTATGTCAGTCAAAATGTAGTGGAAGCAGAATAATTAAGTCATTTACTATCTATTTATATTCTGTAAAGTCAGCTTATAAAAAGTCTGTGGTATTTGCATGGCCGTTTGAACAAATTGTGTATTTCTTCACTGTGAAATGAGCATGTACCTCTGCTCACACTCTGCCACAGAAATTTTTGCAGCTCCCTGCAAGTGAGCAAAATAGGCCAAATTTATACCAGTAACACTATGACCCAAATACTTGCTAAGCTTGTACATGTCACCTCATTAGATGCAAACTTGCTACTGTAGATTTTTAATATCAGCTGTCTGCAGCATATTTTCAACTGTTTAGCCTATGTGTCTGTTTAGCAGGCTGTATAATTACTGCTGTATGTGTCAAGAGTATCCTAAGGTGATAAGATCTTTTCCCCCTACTCCATTTCCCCTACAAGAAAAAAAAGAACAACTCAATGTTACTGCTCTTGCACTGGTGCAACATTTTCAACAACCTTACACATTTGCAACAACCTTCCTAAGGTGGAATTGCCAATTTACAAATAAGGGTAACAGTGAAAAAATTGTACTCCTCTGCTCAGTGTCACATGTAACACTGCCACCCTTCTCTTCTGCAGGTCTGCTACCCACAAAACCAACTCAGCTTTCTTGGTATGATAAAGACCTGAATTATTATAGTTGCAGTGTACTTTCCTCTGTAATTTAGAAATGTTTTATTGCTCTAAGAACTTTTTTTGAAAATAAATTGACAAATAAATGAAAATCTAGCTGCTTATTTTCTTTGTGAAGAGTTTATGCTAATAGACAGAAAATTGACTATTACATGGGAAGAAATACTGGATGAGGATAGTTCAACTACATCAGGTCTCATTCACTTGGATTATTTTATTATTTGTTCAATATGGGTCCTTTATATGTATTTAAAATAATTTGATACAGCTTTTTCTGTCTCATCTGCATTAGACAACTTGTAAAATGTAATTTGCAGAGCACTGTGGCCAAGAGAATTGCTTAAGTAGTCTTAGCATATTTATTTTTTAATAAAAGCCTGCCATGGTCTTCACCTAAATAGTATTCCTGTCTTTGTAATGGTTTTGAGATTAAGCTCTCTTTGCCTTTAAAACTTCAGTCAATGCCATAGTCCTGCAAGAATAAATTGAGAAAGATTATTTACCTTTACATCATTATTCTTTCTCTATTTTTTCTTTTTTTAAAGAAGATAGGTGTGTCTACTAAATAGTTCTTCTCAGTGCTTTAAGAATGAATGGATAGAAAAGAAAGTAAAGTAACTTTTAAAATAATGTAATTTTCCATGTTTCTACTAGGAAAAATTAGCATCACATTATAAGTCTCAGAATATCAGCCTATTTGTTGAGAAGTAAGTGAAAGAAAATGTTATATTTTGCAGACTGGACTTCTGTATGGACAGGATATTAACTTGTGAATGTCTAATATGTTGGACAGAGACACGTGGTGCTGGGCAAAGGACTGAAATAGCTTAAATGCTTGATTCTTTTACTGATGAAGCTTTTCTCAACAAAATACCAGATAGTTAAATACAGTTTATAAGCCTGCTGCCTCTATGACAAGTATATCCCTTCTGAAGAGATTTTACTCTTTTGGTCCATTTCTATTTCACCACTATTTCATAGAGCAGCATGATTATTTTGCACTAACCCTTGGGACACATACTACCAGCAATGTCAGTCTGGGAATGGAAAGGCTTGGGGAGTTCAGGAACAATTTTATTTCATAGAAACAATTTCTGAGTAAGATAGCCAGAAATCAAGGAAACAGCTGCTAGCCCAGGAGCTGGGAAGCAGTTCTTAATTTACAAAATTCCACTGGAAATGTGCATGGTTTATTTCTCTAGGTTAGGAACCAACAAGGTTACTGAAGAATCTCATACTCTATTGACCTTCAAAAATACTCAACCCCCATCAAAATGTTTCAGTTTCTTAAAAGTGGGCAGGGAGGTCTAGCTATTTCAGCATTAATTTCATGTCTCTGGGACAATACACGGGGAGAGGAGAAAGCAAGTCTTTCTTGTCAAAGATGTAAATTTGTCCTGTGTAAATGAAAGAAAAAGAAAACACTCAAGGAATTTGCTCTATGGCATTCTGTGGATGAATATATTTATATTGGTGTCTTACCTGGAAGAACATATTATCCAGGGGTCATCAAAAAGGTGTCATTGGTGAAATATCTCAACTGCTATACCATGTCAGCCTCAGTACACTAAGGACTGGTTTTTTACTACTTGTAATCTGATGCAGACGTGTAAAGACAAAATGATCTTCTTTAGAAAAGAAAAAAAAAAAAAAAAAAGAATTAACAAAATCAGATTGCCTAGAAACTATTCTTTGAAAGGAGCAGCTATTGTTAGTGCTGCCATAGAGATTATACTTCAAACTAGCATTTCCTCTCTGCATTGCATTTATTTTATTTTATTTTATAATCCTGTGAAAAGAAGCATTTTGAAAAGGTCTGTGGAATGTCATGATTCCAACTGATCTCCTTTGTTTCTGTTATTAGATTAGATTTCTCCAATTTCATCCTTTTGCAATAGCCCTTGAACGAGTATGCAGCTGCTAGTATAAAAGTCAGACATTTTCTATGCTAGGAGATAATTCTCTGCTTTTATGAGAAGATGTGTATCTTTTAAACATTTGAAATCTGCTGCCAAGTAAAGTTCGTAGTGTGAAGATAAATAATGTCATTAAACTAAAAAAAGCCTTTTAATGATTGGTGGTTATTCAGTGGGCTTAGCAATTTAACCTAACACTTCCTTAGAAAAATCGCCACAGTTACTCAAATTTCTAACCCCAACAATAATTTCAAGACAATGTGGCAGCATTCTTTTATAAAGTGGGTCACTGGTGATTTCCTGAAAGCTTAGCCCAGTAATTTTCATATTCTTTTTATTGCTATGTCGAAGAAGAAATAAAAAATGTGATTTGGGTTGTTAAAATGGCATAACATTATTTCAATTTAGCAGGGACTGTCTAGGAATAAGGCATGCTTTGGAGGTCATTGTTAATTCCCTTGAGGACAGTTGCTGTGAGCTGACAGATTTATACTTTGCTAGCCTGTTGTTTTGCTCTTTGTAATGGTGAAGGAAGAGATCAAGCAAATTCTGACTACAGTTTTCCTGTTTACTCTAGTTCTTACTGTTTACTGTGTCTTTTACTCCTGAGTATCAGCAAATTAAAGAGACTAGCACTTAGTTCATATACTTTTTTTTTTTTATTTTACACATACATAGTAAATATTTTCTATCTAGAAAATATACCCAGGATATATGTAATTTGTAATTTTTAATGGAAGAGATTTCAATTAATCTTAAAGCACAGGAAAACAGGGAAACACTCAATGCTAAAATGAATAAGTGATGAGTGTATATGAACAATTTTACCAGAAATTAAAACTAAATCTTTTTGTCATCCTAAAGATGAAACAATTCAGCTTTTATTCATTTTCATTTTAGCAAGAATAGGGAATAAAAAGTTAGGATGTTAAGAAGTTAGTAAGTTAAGTTGATAAGTTAATAAAAAGAGAAGAAACTTGTTTTTTTTATTATTGTTATTCTAAATGCAAAAATCTTTCCTAAATTCAGGTCAAAGAGTGTCAATCAAACATGAATCTAAAAGTTCTCTTACATTTGTAGCAGAGAAGGTGTACTCAGAATAATGCCACATATGAAAGATAAGGTCAGAGTGCATTCTTGCTGATTCCATAGCACAGCCTGCAAGGAATGATGCACTTCAATGGATATTCCCTGCAAGGCTCAGCATATCCCTCCCCTTGGGCCCTTCTGGAATTTGATATCTCTTCTTTCTACACACTCTTACTCACTTCTAGAATCTTAAAACATGTTAGTGTTTAATTACAATTTTGGCGAATTTATTCTCTTTTCCACTCTGCTTTATCACTCAGAATTTATTAGGCTGGTATTAAACATCAAAATTATGTTTACTCTAGAACTTCCTAGGGATACAGATGCAGTTGTAAACAAAGCATTCATACTTTTGTAACTAATTGATTTGTTTGAAAGGTCAGGGATTTTCAAAACAGCATTTTAGCAGAATTATTCAGGATTTTCTAAGTTTACCTTCCTAGAAGTCATGTGCCCAAACACTGAAGCTTGTCAGAGCTTGAAAGGATTTTATTACTGTGAAATTTTCTGGTTCAGATTCCTATGTGACTCATTGATCTTTGCTTAAAAATAAGTAATACTGTTTGACAAATATGTTTTTCTATGAAAATGGAATCTCTAGACAGGTTCTCAAAGAGATCTGTACCTTGTTGATTTTTTCCTGAAGTATAAAAATCTAAAGACATGGTGTCATATCCTTTGTGAAGGTTAATTATTAAATTTCATTAACTCCTTTCAGTCCCTCACAAGGGCTGTGTTTCAGAATATATTCAAATAAGCTTTGCTTCTATTTTTCAACCTTTGAAAGAACATGACACAAGTATTTTTGTTCAGGGTTTTTCGTTAGTGGTTTGTTTTTTTTTTAATATTTTCACTCAAGTTTGCCTTTCATGTTTTGGATAGAGTCTGCCCTTATAGAAATCAGCAATTTTTAAAAATATATATATATTAAATAATAAATGTTATGTTATATTTATCTGGAGCAGTACTCAGCAACTGACCTATGAGCTAATGACTTGAGAGTACATCTTTGGGTCTATATAAGCTGTAATGAGTGAAGGAAATATTTAGATTTCCAGAAAAACAGTAATGTGTACTGATGGTGTATTTAAAGCTTTGTTTCTTTATCAGATTCCTGATTTTTGTGAAGGGTAACAAACCTGGAAAACAAATGCATTTGAGAACAATTAATTCCAAAATGTCATCATGACAAGAAAATAAATTATGGATAAGTCCTTGAGTTTTTATGTCTGTGCTCTCATCCAGAGTGAGAGTTTATTCTGGTGGAGTTTATACAGATGATTGTCTTCAGAGACTTTGGTCAGCATTTCAACTTCTAGGAACAAAACAATTCTTCTTCTTGAAACAATTTGCCTTTTTTAAAAGGGCAAGGGAAAACAAGAGAGATCTATTAATCCTAAAACTGGTCTCTTGGGTTCCAGTAAGTTCTTCTGAGTAAAATCCTCAGATCTGGTTTGGGAGTGATGGTGAGATGATAACTATTTTCAGTAATCTGGCTCCTTGTCTTGCCTGTTTTGGTAATCAGACTGTGCTGAGAGTAGCATTACAAACTGAAGCCCTTTTGTTTCAGACAATATCACACAAGCATCATCTGTTGTTAGGGAGATAGTCATCCAGGGAACAGTCATTCAGAGATAGCATCATGTCTCTACCAAATTCAAGCCCATAAAGAATGTTCTATTGAAAGCAGAATAGTCCCTTCCCATTTTATTTTAAGCTACACTAGCAGCTGCTGTAATACATAAAACAGCTAAATGATTTCAAAACAGCATTAATGAATTTAAATGAGACCTGCAATCTGCTCTTCTTCAGTCAAACTTTCAACTACTTGGGATGAACGGGAATAGAATCTGAAGGATGTCGTCCCTGCTATCTAAAAAAACTCCTATTGGGAATTATGTTCACAAATACATTCACAAGTAATGGAGAATTAACCTTGTTGAGAAAATTGTAAAACAAATAATTCTAAACCAGCAACAGTCAGAGAAAGGACTTTCTTGGCTGTAATACTGATATTTTCCACAGTGGGGAGACAAAATTATTATCAAATTGGTGTGGATGATTAATAGAAAAGATAATATGTGGACATAATTTCAAAGCTTCCATTTAATGTACTGTTTAGAGGAAGAGGTGCATGAAATATTCCAGCAAACAAAATCTTGTATATTTAATTTTGACCATACATTTTTAATAATTCAGTAGGAAATATGTCATTAAATGATAACTAAATTATTACAGTAAATTTTTTGTAGCTCGTTTTCATTGCAAGTACTGACATGTGCTAATACTTCTTATAACAGCATCAACTTTAGGTACATGTCACAATGTCATGAGCAATCTCTGTTCCCTGTCTAAGTACATGTTTATGTTGAGAGACATGGATTTGATGGATGGACCACTTGGTGAATAAGGACTTGGCCACACTCAAAGGGTTGTGGTTGGCAGCTTGATGTCCAAGTGGAAACCAGTGACAAGTGATGTTCCTCAGGGGTTCACTCTTGGGACCAGAGCTGTTTAACACCTTAGTTGGTGACATGGACCCTCAGCAAGTTTGTCAATGACACCAAACTGTCTTGTGCTGCCAATGTGCTGAAGGGCAGGGATGCCATCCAGAGGGACCTTGACAGGCTTGAGGGGAGGGTCTGTGCAAACCCACTGATGTCCAACAAAGCCAGGTACAAAGTCCTGCACCTGGCTCACAGCAGCACAAATACATCCCAAGCACAAACACAGGCTGGGCAGAGAATGGATTGAAAGCTTCCCTGAGGACAAGGACTTGGGGCTGTTGCTTGTTGAGAAGCCTAACATGAACTCAACATTACTTGCAGCCCAGAAAGCCAACTGTCCTGGGCTGTATCAAGACAAAGACAAAGAGTGACCAGCCAGTCAGAGAAGGTGTTCCTATATCTTTATTTTACTTTTTAAGAGAAAAAAACAAAACAAAAATAAAATAAAACAAAACAAAACAAAACATTAAAAAACCCCTCAAAACCAACCAACCAAACAAAAAACACAAAAAAAAACCCCACATGACTTTGACAGCATTCTGATTTGGTCTGATTCATACCACAACAAAATTTATATAGGCCACTTTTATTGAAAAATGCTTTGCTTCACCTTCTTAAAAAATGAAAATACTGTAGATTAATCAAACTAAGTTTTCGTTTGTTTAGTAAAAGTCTCATTAAGCATGTCCTTAAATTCAAGATCTTTGCTCTGTTGGTTTAAATTCAGAAACTGCTTCACAAACACTGGTTATTTAGGGAGAGGTCTTTTTGTATGTATGGAGTCAGGACTTAGCAAGCTGAAAATGTAATTCTCTTCCAGGGTGACTGTTTTATTTGAAGATAAGTGCTTGTTTGTGAACTCTACAGACAGTTCATTGCTGCCTGATATCCCAGGATATTTAATCCAGAATTAACAAATGCATTGCCCGGTCCCCTAACTTGCTTTGCTGATGCAAAGCTACACTCAGACATTGCAGTAGGTCAGGTTAGTCAGCAAGATAAAAGGATGGCATCATGAACTTTGTAAGCAAGTTAAACCAGTGGTTCAGTGAGTCCTAGCAGATCTAAGTGATGATGTCTGAAGCTCTGCTACCTACTTTCATCTCTTCTTTCTCTCCCACATCATCTGATGCTTCCTTGAAGATTTCTTGTTTACATCAAAAGTGAATAGCACACTCACACAGTTCAGGGAAATAAATACCTGCTCAGTGCTGGCCTAAAGTCAGGTAGAGACAAAAGTGGAAGTAGAATGGCTCAGTGAATGTTTTTCAACTAAAGAATCAAATCACAAAAAAAAATTAGGAGTTAAAATCAAGGGAAGATTTATGTTATTTCAAGGTGTTTGAAAGACAAATACTTTATTAAATAAACATAAGGATGTACCTACAGTATAATCTTCATGTTGGATCTGACTTGTTTTACTTTAACAAATCAATCTTTTAATCTACCTGTGATAATTGAAGTTAAATTTCTTTGGGTGGACACCTGTCAAACTGCTGTAGAGTTTCATTATATTAAGTCTCTGTTTAAAACTTGAAGAGTCTGAATGGCTCTTCTACCATACCTTCTGTTTTATGCAGTGCTAATTACTCACTTCATTTAAAGTGAGGTGTTATAACCTGACTTTCTTTCCTTTCACCCTCTCTTTAGAACTCTATGTAAAGCTTCTTAATTACCACACCACCATATTTATCCCAGTTGTCCTGCCTTGGGAGATAAACTGGAATGCTGGAAAAGAAAATACAATATTTAGAATTTCTTAACTAGCACAAAATGCATGTACAAGATGAAGAGAACCACAGGCAGGGTGTGATGGAGCGAGACAACATTTTAAGGCTCCTGCTTGACTGTGCAGTATCTGCAGCAGTGCCTCAAGCCTCCATCTGCTCCTCCTCTGATTCTGCCATGGTTGTCCCTGTGCTGTTAGAGTTCTTCCTCTCAGCCTTTACAAGTCTTACAGTTCTTTGTGAGGAGGGGATGTCTTTGTCTTTTTCTTCAATCAAGTGTTTTTTTTCTAACTCTGATTTGGGAACTGCTGTCCTTCAGAGCAGTTCCCTGTACCAGACATAAGGTGGAGAAAATATGTTTTTTGTCAGATGTAGTTAATACTTTAATTCTCCTAGCTCCTGAGTAGTGCTTCACATCTCCAGCATAAGAGAATATACTGATGTTTCTGTCAGGCTAGTCCTTCCCAAGACCCTTGGGAAGTCTTATCTCAGCTTATGAAGCATAATGGAGGACAGAGTAAAAATAGAGTTAGAAATTAAGACCCTGTTGATTTAGTAAATAAAACCTAAATATGGAAGTAGATTTTCCTCGGTGCATACACTCATCTACTTGATTTTTATCAGAATTAATGGAAAGTTCATGTTTTTATATAATTCAAAAAGATGAAGCCTGTAGAAGAGTGTAGGAGGAATTGAGCCATGGGTTCAGGCTCCACTAGCTGGCCCTGAGAGTGGCCCCATGGGAGGTGCCAGTGCCTGGGGATGGAACTGCCCTGGTGCCCAGAGCTGCTCCTGGCTGGGACATGGGCATGGGGAGCCCTGCAACAGCCCCAGCCCATGGGGACCTGCAGCCCTCAGGGAGCCCCAGGGAGTCTGCTCAGAGCAGAAGACACTGCTTCACACTATTTGTTTAATGTTTTTAAAGACAAAAATAAATGCAGTTCAGTAAGGGATTTAAAAATTGTTTTGATGTTCCTTAGCCCTGTACTGTCATATATGATCCCCTAGGCTTTGTGTCATAAAACTGAGAAGGAGGCAATGAGAATTTCTGTCATAATGCAAGCTGGAGTGCTCTGTTCATTACTGAAGCCATAGCTTTGCCATACATTACCTTAACAAGTTCTACTGAAAAAAAAAAAAAAGTAAAAAAGAGTCCTGTTTTCAAAAAGAATGGTGAGGTATTTTTGTGTAGGAGGCAGCATTTTTACTAGTTGCCTGACCTGCAATAAATAAACAATTGAGAACCCTTGATAATTCATATCTAATTAAATTGCTTTCATGAATCTGTGTGGGCATCAGAGTTAATAGGAGTGCTAAGAATAAGCTGTTAGCTTATTCTTACTCTCTTGGTAAGTAGGAGTCATAAGCTTCTCATCTACCTCTGCACTCTCTGGACAAAGCAGTTAGTATTGACAAGCCCTCAGATCAGTATTATTGAAAGGAATATATTGTGCCCTGGTAGCACTGAACATGCATAGAACTAATAATTGCTTTAAAATAACCTTACTGTTAGAGTTTTTTGTCAGGATAGACAGTATCTCCATTTCTCTGGGAATTGTACTCCACTTATGCTACTAAATGTTTCACCAAAATTTTTTGATATTCTGTTCTTTAAGTTTGCAAGAAAGACTAAAACTTTTACATAGAGTTAAACTAAGGGAATTACCTTACCCATCCAAATATACATACCTTAAAAAAATTATCCTTGTAGCAAATTAAAGTTTAGATACTGTAGACTGAAATATCTTGAAATACTGCATATGCTTATAGGATTTCATATAAAATGTTTCTGTGACTATCTAACAGCAGATACAAAACCAGTATCCAGAGAATGCTAAATGATTATCATGACTTCTGCTTTAAAAGCTGGAAATTATTGATTAACATGGGACCAAAGTATATTTTAAAAATATTTATATTACAGATTGAAGTTCATAGAATCATACAATGGTTTGGGTTGGAAAGGACCTTAAAGATAATCCAGTCCCACTCCCTGTGCCTTAGGCAAGGACACCTTACACTGGACCAGGATGCTCCAAGCCCCATCCAACCTGGCCCACAACAATTCCAGGGATGGGCACTGACAGCTTCTCTGGGAAACCTGTTCCAGTCCCTCACCATTCTTACAATGAAAAAGTTCAAGTTATTTGATTGAGACAAGATAATAGTCAAAACTCTGTCAGTATCTAATGGCTTGTATATAATAGAACTAAAAGCTTCTTGGTGTACAGCTAATACTTGTTCCATTAGACCTGTGCTAATATCCTCCATTGCTAAACCTCAGGATTTTCTTACTACACTTGTTTTCATTAGCTGTTCATTTGCACATAATTACTGACAATGCATGCACATTAAACTGAAAATAGGCTCCTGCCCTGAATGGAAAAACTGCAGTAAAGAATGTCCTGACTCCTTTAGCTGGGGTCCCACTGTATGCAATGATTGCAGCTATTAGGCATCACAAAACAGTCAAGTGTGCACAGCCTGAGCAGGATGTGTAAGGCAATGAATAATGGTCAATGGATGGAGCAAGGATGTTATACCTGTATCTTTTGTTTAAATTGGATCTAATGCTGATCTGTGACACACACCCCTTCCCTTCCCTTCCCTTCCCTTCCCTTCCCTTCCCTTCCCTTCCCTTCCCTTCCCTTCCCTTCCCTTCCCTTCCCTTCCCTTCCCTTCCTTCCCTTCCCTTCCCTTCCCTTCCTTCCCTTCCCTTCCCTTCCCTTCCCTTCCTTCCCTTCCTTCCTTCCCTTCCCTTCCTTCCTTCCTTCCCTTCCCTCGCTTCCCTTCCCTTCCCTTCCCTTCCCTTCCCTTCCTTCCCTTCCCTTCCCTTCCCTTCCCTTCCTTCCCTTCCTTCCCTTCCCTTCCCTTCCCTTCCCTTCCCTTCCCTTTTTTTTTTTTTTTTTAACTCTGGACACTGCCATGATCCACAGTGTCCTAACAAATGAGGCACACGTGTCTTCTAGATCCACCTCAAAATTCCTTATCCCAAAATGGTGAGCAAATGTCAGCAATGACAGTGTTTATTCTAGGAATGCTTATTGTCTCCAAATAATGTTGAATAGGTGAGACAAAATCAGTATTTCTCCCTGTTATGACTGCACTGGCTGCTGAATGAATCCTTACAGTACCTTTGTACTTACAGTACTTTGTTTCTAAAGACACATTCTGGGCAGTGGCTGCTGCCAGTGCTGGTGAACTGAGCACTGACTGTGCTTTACACTCTTGTTCTCTCTCTTAAACAACTCTTCTATTCCCTGTTTGTTTGTTTTGAAGAACTGTTTTCCAGAATGCTTGGACTTCATAGACATCCAGCTTCTATTTTCAGAGGAAGTTTCATACAATCAAAACTATGGAATGAAATGGAATGCCCAGTTTCAAGGCCAGCTGTACTCAGTCATTGAGAATAAATGTTAAATATATTTTTACATGTAAAAGTACATTACATCTTAATGTAAAACGATTTTTAGAGCCTAAAGATAAAGGTTCTACAATTACTCTTCTCTGTACATATCTCAGGATGACAACTTTATTTTAGGAAGTGTAGTCTGACTGATATTCAGTTTCTAATCAACTGTAATTGATATATCCTTTCCTACAGAACCAATACTTAGCCAGCTGTTATTCATCCTCCCTGCATTTGGTTGATTAGATCTTCTTAATTTGACAATTTACATTTGTTCCTCTGGACTTTTCTTTCATATGATTTCTGTAGTCTGTCAGCATAATTTTCAATACTGTCACTTGACCTCAAAAAGTTATGAAATTCATCACACTTTGTTTAATATGAATATGTAGCAACCAAATATTTTTCCCATCATGTAAACAATTATTAAATAATGCCGAGCTAACAACAGGAAGTGTAGAAGTCCATTTGGTATCTGGCCTTCCAGAACAGTGGCCTTTGGTCATCCTGATGAAACAATGGGAGACTTTCATTACATAATTGATTTTGGAAATTCTAGTTCACAATTCTTCATGACAATAATCTCCTTTAACTAAATGTAAAAAAAAAAAAAAAAAAAAAAAAAAAAAAAAAAAAAAGGAGAAAGTACTGGAACCCCATAAACTGTTCTACTTCTAGCTTACTTAATGCCTCTTATAGCTCTTATTAATCTCCTGGTGTTATAATCAATGAAGAGTTAATAAGATTTGTGTGTGTGGTATGAAATTCACTGCCTGTGAAATAAATTTACCTTGCATCTGCATCCACTTCTAATCCCTCAATCGATGTGTGAGCACAACAGCCTCAAGCAACAGGAGCAGATAGATGACTGTCACTTCTTGTGGGTCAGAAGTAACCCAAAAATACTGTGTTCCCAGTTCTTTTACAGAGTCTGGGCTGGCTGTTATTAGAGAGGGAGTGATCATCTTCTTTCTCAGTGTGCATATGGGGAGTATGTACTAGAATCCCCAATCATGTGTAAATAGTATAAGCATCAACTGTTGTTGCATCTATTTTTAGAACACACCAAAAATCTTTTATTTCAGACATCGTTTTTCAAGGCAGTAAAACCTCAGCAGTGTTATTCTAATATAGATTTTGTATTTATGATTTATTGGCATAATAGTAGTCAGTCAATAGCACAGATTCATGGGCAAATACACTTATGCTAAGTTTTGAATTCTGTGGAAACTAGATGCATTTCTAGTGAGCTTTTAAAGCTTCCTGGGGGCTTTCACAATAGGAGCAGATAAAATTTTATGGAATGCTCCACTTTTATGTTTAGAGTATGATGGGAGTCATTCTACCCAGTACAACAGGGCAGAAATTAACTGAATAGTTTTGAATGAGCTACCCATAAACATTTGCTGCATTTATTTTACAAGTTAACATTTTGCTCATCACAAACTGTTCCTTTGAAAGCACACAATGTGTGTATGTGTTAGAGAGTACAGCACAGGCCCAGAAAATGGAAGCATTCTTTTGTAAGTCTTCTTGATTTGAAGGAGTTGAACCCACGTGTCCCAAATGCCTCATCCAATTATTTTGATGACAACAATCTCTATAATTTCTGAGGAAAACAAGGTGCTGTGCAGCTGTGTGTGCTAAATCCAGGGGCCTGGAAAAAGAAGCAAAAGGAGACAAGTTCTGGCTTAATAGTTCTAACACTTTTATTGGAAGGGAGTCCCAGCATTACAGTATTTTTTCCTGGTATTTCTGATGTGCATTTAATCCATTTTAAGAAAAAAGTTTTGAATTAATGGCTTGGAATTCCAAGACTACCTACCACAGGTAGGACCAGAGTGATTCTCAGTCCCTGAAGATTTTAAATTCCAGTTTTGAAAGGTTACAAAAATACTTGTCATGGTGGGAGAAAATATTACTATTTTCCAGAGAAGTTATTTTTGAGAAGGTTTTATGTTTTTTATCATTATTCTCAAACTGCGATTTTGAAGAATCATTATAGTATCTCCTAGCTATGAAAATTGCTAGCAACAAACTGAATACATTGCAATTTAGTTTGTGACCTGGTACTTGTGATGCTTAGCTTGTGACCTGAATATATGTAAATCTTTACTTGATTTATATTTTCCACTGTTATAGTCTGAAATTTTAATTTTGGAATAGCTATTATTAATTATCAGGATGTTGCAGCTTTAACTTCAGATGTGTTTCATGACTTCTGGTTAGTAATACATAATTGGTAAACTGGAAGGTCTGCCTCTTCTGAAACCATCAGCTTCTCTTAGTGTCAAATCATAAAATGCAGCTATTAATAAACAGTAATATTCAGCTGCTCAAAACTGTAAATGACTGTAAGGAAGTTAAATGCAGTCATTATTTAGGCCAGCCACACAGTACAGGCTGAGATTACTGAAGGTAATCAATAATCATAGATCTGTTACTTTCCATTGAGACAATGAAAGTTTCTCCCATGTTGGATTATTAGGCAGCTGATGCTAGGACAGTGAAATAGCAATCAGAGTTTGGATAGGAATTAAGGGCATTAAGATGTGCTTTTCAAAAGCTAGCTTAACAAAGCAACAAGATCGACACTAAAAATGAAGTAGGGCTAAGGAATGCCATCCCAGATGGAATGATGGGTCTGGGCAGTTTCAAAGTTCTCTCATTCAGTGCAGCCAAATGCTCTACAATTTTAACAGGAGAAATTTTAGTCCCATTTGCAATCCTTTCTGCCTTTTACACTTCTACTCTTTATAATAATACATCAGGAATTATGAAACTGTGATGTGATTGTCAGTGTTGCAGGAAAGCTGACTTACATGGATGGGATGCAGAACAGAGCAGAAAGAGCTGCTCTGCCATACCCACCACTCGTATAGTTGCATATCATCAATGAGTGAATTCTTTAGAAACCAATTCTATGATGATAAATTATGAAATTGCTCTACTTTAAATTATGGTACACAGGGTGATGTATCAAAATGGTAAAGCTGCCTTATGCTTTGTATGCATATTTCTCTTCAGTTCATTGTTCATATTCAAAAGGCAAATTCATTATGTGGACTCTTGACTTTGTCAGGCAGTAATTTGCCTGTGAAATCTCATAGAGATATTGAATTGCCTACTCAAATGTTTTTATATGTAATCTTGCTTATAGTCTGCTGACACCTTAAAAGAATTATATCATAGATAATTGATAAAATAGTGAACTTCTAAAACATTTTATTATTTCTGTAAACACAAAACTGTTTAAAATCTATGCATTTTCAAGGGGAAGCACCAGCTCTTCTCAGGTTGTTTATAGTATTAAAATCTGAGAAATTTTCTCCCATATTAAATGAGCAGGTTTGAGATGGACATTGGTGATCTGGATCTGGATTTCAGACCCTTTTGAGGAGCAAGGTGTCAGGGTGTTGTGAAGGAGGATTGTCCAACCCCAAGAGTGATGCTGGTGTAGCCCATGCCTTCACCCATGGGGTGCAGCTGCACAGTCTTTGAACCTGGGGGTTGGTTATGGGGTCAGCAGCCTCTGGCACAGCAGAGGTGAGCCATGGCCAGGTTCTCTAGGAGCAGAAGACACGAGAGTGGGCTGGAGGTGGTACATGTATGAGGAATCCATTCTGAGATGGGCTGCCTGGAGTGTTGGCAGCATCCAGGTGAGGGCAGAGGTGGAGCTGGAGCCCAGCACTCCTGCAGTGTCACAGAGGCAGGGACTGGCATCCCCAGCATGAGCTGAAAGGGGTCCCAGGTCCAGCACGGGCCGTCTCAGGGCAGGCTGGGCAGGGACACTCAGGCACAGTACTGATCTCAGGATCTGACAGCAGATTGTCAAAATCTGCTTTGAACAAGTGTAAAGGGCTTGTCAGTTAGTCTGTGAGAGAGAGGGGATAAATGAAACACTTGCTTCTCCCTTTTCACAACTCTAAAGTGCAGAGGGAGCTCGTGTAGTGAGAAGTGTAATGTAAATTACAGACAACTTCCCTAACATCTCAAATGGCAGGATAGGGCAAGCATCAAATTAGAAACTGGTCATGTGTAAGGGTCTAAGATTACCTTGTCTTAGCAAAATTGTGTTTCAGGTATCAGCTGTGGAAAACCATTGATGTTGGTGTGATGTAAACTGATAACCTGAGTGATGGTAAAGGGGGAGTTATTATTTTGCTATAAACATTCTTTCAGAATATCCTCAGTGGAGCTTCATCCTCCACATCCTTCTGTCCTTCTTCATCTTTAGGGAAAATATTTTTTTCTCATTAGTGAAAGATATTCTCCAGTGACTCAGATGGAAGATGCTATTCAGGGAAATTTTGGAAATAAATCATTCTTGTAATGTTTATTGATAATCAATACTTAAAAACTTCTGTTAGTGTCTGACTAAGAGCTTGCTTATTTTATCAAGTAACTATTCAAAAACTTTATGAAGACTGGAGTTTTTAAAAATTGCTTTTGTCCTATTATAGATTTAAAATTAGAGTTCATTTACTTTAAGTTACATCTTGCAAATTTATTTTTCAAGCATATTATGTTGTTATATAACTGCTACTATTCATAAATTAGAAAAATGGAAGAAAAGTACTCATATTGGAAATAGAGAATCCAGCTGTTCTTGCCATAGTTTTGCTGCAAATGGCTAGTCTTTGGAAACTTGCCATATGCAGAAAAGGAGCTTCAATTCCACAAATCCATAAAGTGAATATACTTAGGACTGACTGGAAAAGGAGTAATATAGCCTTAGTTTTTAAAAAGGGAAATAGAGAAGACCTGGGAAACTACAGGGTGGTCAGTCTCACCTTGGTGTCTGGGAAGATCATGGAGCAGATCCACCTGGAATCTATGCTAAGGCACATGGAAAATAAGGAGGTGATTGCTGACAGCCAACATGGCTTCTCTAAGAGCAAATCATGCCTGACAAATCTGGGGGTCTTCTGTGGCAGGTTTCCAGTGGTGGTGGATTGAGGAAGAGCAGTACTTGTCCTCTAGCTGGACCTGTGCAGAGCATTTGACACTGTCCCACATGACATCCTTGTCTCTAAAGTGGAGAGACATTAATTTGATGGGTGGGCCAGTCAGTGGATGAAGAATGATCTGCATGGTCTCACTGGAACAGTTGTGGTCAATGACTCAAAGTCTGTGGAGACCAGTGATGGGTGGTGTTCCCTGGGGGATTGGTACTGGAAGTAGCATTGTTTAATGTCTTCATCAGTGACATGGACATGTCAGCAACTTCAAGGTCCCTTCCAACTCAAACCATTCAGTGACTTTATATTTCGGTTATTCTACTGCTGTTGCAAATATTTCAGGAGCTCATTTAGTTGCCTGAAAACACAAACGTAATTAGCCAACAAAATTATACTTGCAATATTAAAACCTTGTCAGTGTAGGCAGAGGTGGAATTGCATCTTGATAAAAGAACAAGGCTACTAAACCTCAAAGAGCAAAGATACAGAGTGGTCAGGGAGCAACAAGAGCAGGTAAGTGGTGTTGGATATCTCACATCCCAAAATCGTGCCATAGTTTGAATGATGGTCACCAATGCACACAGATTTGGAAGGAAGACCTTTTTCTTTATTTGGAACGGCAGCATTTCAAAATCACACTGATATTATTTGAATTTTTCCTCTTTATTGCCTTTATGTATTTAAGACTATAAAGAGGGAGAACTGCTTTATTTATTATCTTCTACATCTTCCTTTGGAAGTTAGGTAACACAGCAATCATCTTCCTTTGTTTAAACATTGTTGTTGAATTAAACTTTTTAATTATTGCCTGTAAGTTTGCAGCCAAGTTGCTATAAAGGTTTTTGTTTGTTGTCCAGAAAAAGAAGTTATAGTTTCAAGTTTTTCATGCTAATTGTCATAATGAGAACACACTTCTGATGTATCCTACTGGATACGTTGGAAATATCAAGAATGTTGGTCCAGTTTGGTTACATCTTTTGTTAAAAAAAACCTTTCCTTAGTCTCAGATTCTTATTTCTTTATGACCATGAGTTGTGAACTATTAAGAGGGAGGCATCTACTTCTAATAACACTACTAGATTGTTTTAAACTTGGGCTGATGTATTTTTTATCTCAAGTAAAGTCTCCTAGAAATGAACGGAGGCTTATGTCCATTCTTTGTTTCCTTACCCTCATAATAAATAACCCACTGCCTCACTATCCAAGGATTTTCTTTCCTGCTCTATTTACATCAGCACTTCTGACTAACTGAGCCAGCTTGGTAAATTATCTAGGACTGTCAAGGACACCTTGCTGACCTGGATCCCACAAAGTCCTATGAGACCATTGAAAAGAGACTGTCATCTCCCTTTTGTATGTCTTTGCTGAGTCTGTACTTCCTCTTCTTAGCCCTGCAGTTCCCCAAAATATGTGTCAGATAGTTTTCCGCTATGTGACTGTTTCAGTCTGTGGTTCAGAAGGATAAGATGTTCAACTGTTTCTTCGAAAGAGGTTCCTCAAACAAATGACGTGTTAAATTTCAGGTATCTGCAATCTGCTACAATTTATCTGTCTCATAATAGGAAAAACACAATCCAGAAATCTTATTCACTACATAGTACAGAAGGAAGGCACTTAATGAAATATTTAGAAACATGTTAAGCAATCTAAACGGTGTGCTAAATATGAATGTTTACTAATCCATGTTCCGTTCAAATACTATTGTTGACATTACTTCTTTGCATAACACTAAGAAAATAAATATTCAGCCCATATCAAGATTCTTTTTCATTGTAGATAATTTTAAATTCTTTTAGCTGTTTAAGTGATGCATGTTTCTTAACGGAAACTTTTGAGGAAAAGTAGATTATATTTTCATATACAGAGATACATGGAATAAGCTTAAATTTCTCTAGATAGATTGCCGTGTTTACTATACCTTGTATGATGGATGGAGTCAGTAAAAAGTATCTTTAAAGGAATGCAATAATGAGTACCAGGTTTAATAGGAAAAGTCATAATTAAGTTGGTTGGAAACCTCTCCAAAGGCTCCACTGAATTCCTATTCACAATGTGCCCTGCAGGACAGGCGGCATATTGGCTCTTGGTTATCTCAGTTTAAAACACTGTAACCACTCCTTCAGCCTTTACTGCTTCTTTAGTCATCTCCTTTCCTTTCCTTTCTTTCCTTGTTTTTTTTTTTTTTTTTTTTTTTTTTTTTTTTTTTTTTTTTTGTTTTGTTTTTTTTTTTTTTTGTTTTTTTTGTTTGTTTTTGTTTTGTTTTTGGTTTTTTTTGGTTTTTTTTTTTGTCATGAACCACAACATGCTTGAACTTAGGAATGCTGCTTAGTGTGGAGGAACAGGGGTGATTCGGAGAGCAAATGCAGTGGTTATTGCCTTGCTGTTGCTTTTGACTTCTTTTGACTTATGATTTCTCTTAAGTTCTTCATAATTTCATTACTGAATTGCTTTGTTACTGGACCCTAGAAAGGACTAATTTTATGGAGTTTTGTATTTGAAACAGGTATATTTTCTTTTAGCTACCATTTTAAGAATTGCTAGGGTTGTCCTACTGTTCTAGGTCAGCTCATGAAAATGAATTGACACATTTATGAAATCACATTGATTCTAATTTTAGTTTTTCCTTTTTTTGTTTTTTGTTTTGTTTTGTTTTTTTTTGTTCCTCCAAGATGTTTGAATTGTGTTCTGGACATAGCAAACAGTCCTTTACACCTGTGAGATCTAATGTCATTCTATTCAGGGATTTGTAAAAAACTGCCACATAAAAAGAGACTATTACTGGACAGACATTTTTGATGTTTTTCTTATCTATTCAGATGGTTGTTCTTTGTAATTTTGTTACTCATTCATAATTTACCATGACTTTTGTGTCATTAACACAGAATGGTAATGAAATATCTTACAGATTTCAGAGGATGTTGCAAGATTCTTTTTCTTTTTTCTTTTTCTTTGAAGGACATATGATGGAGTAAGATAATGCAGCAGTTTTTAACGTATAAAAAAACATTCTTCAAACTTAGAACAGCAGTATGGGAAGAAAAATGATTTTCAAATAATTAGACAACAGGCATCAGCTAACATTTATAGGCTAACTGAGAATCAACCACTTAAAGTTATTTTAAGGGTTTCTGAGCCCATGGAAAATGTCTTACTTCAGTTAAGTTTGATTCAAGCATTGGGAAAGGCCCATAATAAACATAAGTTTATTAAACATATGTTTATTAAATACAATAAGGAAATCAAAATTTTCTTTTCTATTTTTCTGTCTTATCAGAAACTACTTACTATAGTTAATTTAATGACTGCTGAGCTGTTTTGGGTAGCACTTGTCTATGTGTATGCATTTTCCTCACAGTGAGTATTTATGACAATTGAAGAGAAAAAGCATTCTTGGCATTTCCCCAAAGAATGTTAGTCTTGATATACAGCTGTATTTCTATTTCTGCCTCAGTTGGAAAATTAGATACTTTCTGATGCAAATGCTATGCTGTGGTATTTTTGTGTCAAGCAGTGACACCTTCTACAGAAAAGAATTTTTTAAAAAGTTATTAGTACACCCAGTTAAAATTTGTGTGCAATGTATTTATGCACAAATATTTAACATTTTTTCAGTGCTTTGGTTCACGCAAACAAACAACCCACTACTGAAAATTTGAAGTTGTGAATATTGCTTAAAGGTAAAATACATTTCATTTTTGGCATTGTATAAAGAAAAAGCAGACGGAAATCCTTGATTCTAACAGACTTTCTTAGTCTACTATTCACCCTTGGAGTGTAGCAGTCTTATACCCAAAGGGTGTGTAAAACATGTTAAAGTAGATTCAGCTTAAAAAACAGCAATTAAGTTTATAACTGCCATACATTGTCTTGGCTTTTTAATGAAAGTGGCTGAAAATCAGAAAAAAAGAGCAACCAAAAAGCAATTTTTGTAGATGTTTATGTAAGCTGCCTAACTGTTGCTTAATGAAACCAGCAGACTTTTTCGGCTTGTTAAAATCTGAATTTTTTAATGTTATTTAAAAAAAAAAAAAGAAATAAATTACAGTTAAGCAACTAGCAAAATAGTATCTTCCTTAAAAAATTCATTTGCTGAAAGAAGGCTATTTCCAATTCATGAGATATCACATGAGTTAGTGTTAAGAATTTGACTTCTCAGAATTATGCCTTTTATTTTGTTTTCTAGTTTAAAAGCTACTTTAATATGTTACAGTGTCTCGGCCTCAGGCATACTCACTGCAGCAGTGAAGGCATTTTCTTTATACTTTGTTGACTTGTGAGATTCCCCTTGGGATGTTCCTTTTATGCTTTCTTCTGACTTTCTTTTGTTTTCACAACCAATTTCACAAGGGTGGCATTTTCTAGAATAGTCAATTTCCGAGGCATTCACCCGGAACAAGGGACAAGAGATGTTAAATATCTGTTTTGAATCACTCATATGGATAACCTGAGGCAGATTTTCCAACCTCCCAGACAACTTCCAGAGCTGTGAAGCACCAGCTCCAATAAACTGATCTTCACTTCTTTGCATTTTCTTTGGTTGAGAGTTTGATTTTTGAAACGTAGAGAAGACCAGAAATACTTCTTCTCCTTCACAAAAGGGAGTGCAAATAGAAGAGAAGGGTTGGAAGACTCTGGGGACAGCCTATTTAAAATCTCATTTGTAGCTTGTACTGCTGTAAGGAGGCAGTGGCTGCTGTTGGTAGTCATCCTTCCCTTCTTTTTTCCCTTTAGCAGTAAGTTCTTTCTGGTATTCCCAAAGATAGCAGCAGACTTTACTTTCTAGGGATTTATCACAAGTCATGTAGGCAGCAGCCAGTTTAGCTTATGCCTTTAAGTTAGACCTGAATCTCTGAGAATAAATGCACATGATAATGTCCTCCACAGTGATATGTTTAAAATGTTATTCCTGCTATACTATTATAATAATGGTTCCCCTTGTTGACTTGACAACTTAAATTAGTTATATATGCATGGACCAAAAAGATTTTCATTTACAAAACAGTTTCTTATTGATATTATTGTATTTACTGAGGCTTGCTTTGATAAAATCAATCTTTATAGTCACTCCATGGCTTCCCTACAAAAATATCTATAAATATAAATAAATAGATGCATACACATACACATGCAAATATATGTATATATTTGCATTTATTCATAGTGATCAGCAATATTATCTTTTGATGCATGGTCAGAAAGGATGTGTTTGGATATGCTTTCACAGTCAGAACCTGTTTATGGGGTTTGTAATTGCACAGTAAGATCCTGTGGTTCTTTGGGCAATATTTATTAGGCTCACACAGAGCAAGGAGCTGACTCTTGCTAGTACCCTGGAGGCTGAAGATATCAGCTTCAGGATTTCCTGCGGCATCAGTTAGTGCAGTGACTGGGAAATGAGATTTTGATTTCAGAAAGCTTGACTAAGGTCTGCAGTAAAATGTGGCATAACATATTGTGGTATCTACTCACTGTGCCCCTGGAAAATTAACCTTTATTGCTAGCTTCTAAATTTCTGAAGATCTGTATTATTTATAACTGCCAGTGGTCATGCTACTTTGTTAAATTTTAAAAGTAACTAAAAATGTTAGCATTACACATAATTTACCTCCTAGCAATCCCATATTTCATATTTAATTTCTAAGTTGCCTAAATTTTCTCAAGTAGCATATGAATGTAGGCCAGTGATAGTCTTTCACTGTGATGCAAGAATGCTGAGCTTGTTAAAAACCATGAATGAACAAACACTTGTTCATTTCTCTGTGAGTACAAATATTGTTATAAAAATAAGATATCACAAAATATTGTCAAAATATATTATCTCACTACTTCATCTTTATTAAATACATAGTAATGAACGTTGTAGATTTGTGCTTAGTTCTGAAATATCATGAAATGTAAAGCTTTAATATGGATTATATATGAAGTCATCATTTTTTAAGCAATTCTGACTATAATACCCCTGCTGTTTCTTATTTCTAACCTGTTCTCTTCTAAGATGAAGATATTTTAAGATACTGCTTTCAAGAAATGTCTTGGATACTCAGTAACCTTATTATCAATGAAAGTGCAAAAGATTCTTTAGAAATCAAACTTGTACTATATGGTACCTTCTGAGAATTTCTTCAGTTGCTCTCCAGTGTTGTGATTAAAAGAGGTGAATATCAAAACCACCTTGGTTTAGTCTTGGTCTTACTCATAATATTAAAGAACCATTGCTCTCAGCCTTTTCTCATCCCCATTAGACAAGAATATTTTTTGTGTAAGCTACTCTAATAAATATAGATTGCATAGATAGGCTGCTGTCCAGCTTGAATAGGCAGATTTGTCCTCATTTCCTCTTTCAACACTGAAATATGAGCTATTAGCCCTATCAACCTATCCTGAAGAAAGATGATAATCACCATGAGTAGATGACACCCTCTTACTTACTTATATGAGGAATTAACAAAATGTTTAGTCCCTGCTTTCACCAGCAGCTCATACCCCTCAGAGTAAGTAAATAGAAATGCAAATCTTGTACTCACATGTTGGAGGTGAAGGCCAAAACACAGTCTGTGCTCTGCTTATCTCCATCCTAATTAACATTCACTACTGATTTAGTGCAGTGAATATGTTAGTTTGAACTTGCATAGGAACTTGCTCACCTAAAAGGAAGTTACAAATGTCTTTGCTGGCTAGTTTGATGTGGTCTTATTTCCTCACTTTCTCTGTTCCTAAGAAGATGATCAGATGTGTTTAAAATCAAATGTTCATTTTATTGTGAATCTTCTGCTCAATTTGTAGTATTAATTAATAAGAGCAAAACTAATGAAGATGGGCATTATATTCTTTTTTGTGTTGGTGGGTGGAAAAGGTTGTATGATAAAAAGAAATGATGTTTCAGGAGATCTGTTGCAAAGTTTTAGCAGGGACCCGGTGAATTTTCAATGTGTAGACAAAGCTGTAACTTAAGCTCCAGGGTTAAATGTGTATTTTTGTTTTATGGTAATTTTTATTTGCATACTTTTTAAAAGAAATAATAAAATATTTTTAGTGGTTTAAATTGCTCACAATAAGTGTATTTAGCTTTTCCACAATGTCAGTATTATGATTATTTGCTTCAGGGTTGTTTCAGCACCATTCTACAACCAGTGTTTCTATTTTTTTGGTACTCCAGAAAGCAGCCACGGAAGGACAGAAGATGAAAGCTCCTATTCCCAACTTGATTCTCTTGTATGCTACTCTGACTCAGAGCTTGAAGGTTGTAACCAAAAGGGGATCAGGTAAGTAAATCTTTATCTCTGTGGTTACAGTGTGGCTTGGAAAGTGCTTAATGTTTGCAAGTATATACCAGGATGTTGTTATGGTGGTTTGGAATACAGCTAAGAGGATTTCAAATTCTGCAGCAAGAAGTGTTGGCAGCTTCTGTATATTTTTATTGTTTTATGTGGACTTCATGAAAAAAACTCAGATATGTAATGTGAAATGAATGTAACTTTTTGCCTGCTAAAGGAAAGTTATTCCCAGAACTTTTTAACTTAAAAGACTATATTGCAGTCAGTGTTGTTGAGTTACTGGATTTATCTGTTTTAATATATACTTTGGGAAATTAAGATAATAGTGTTTGGATTTAAGCAACAACAAACAGGTGAAACATATTACATTTAATAACCATAAAAAGTGAACAGCAAAATGTGTTTTTGAAAGGGGTGCCTAATACGTGGTTGAAGAGTTTAATTCAGCAAAGCAAAATAGTCAGTAGTCAGACAGTTGAGTAGTTTGGGATTAATTTTTTCTCCGTCCCCCTGAAATTCTAATTTTACTCTCTTTGGCTTTTCACTGGATAATGAAAAAATAGGATACTACTTCTGCAACCTATCTTGCTATATTGCATTCAAGAAAACTAAATCCTTCATGAAAATCTTAGTTCCATGTTGGTGGGTTAATGAAAGTCTTAATCCCATGTTGATTGAATTAGTTAATTAGATTTGTTGTTAATTGTGGGTTTCCTTTTGGCATTGGAGTGTTTTAGGTAGCTTTTATTGTGCTGTTCCAGAAGTCTGTCTCTGATTTATTTTTGTCTTTTGGTTGGTAGTAGTTGTAGACTGGTGCTTGGGGAGAACACAGCTCTTTATACATTTTTGGCAACATCTTAAATTATACCTTGCATTTTCAATGGATGATATTTGTAACAACAGAATGAAACAGATTATGTTTCCAATATTTTAGTGGCTGGAAATGTTGATGTAGGGAAGGCAAACGTGGAGTACTACTACAAAGTAAGGTATTCCTTAATGAAAACTTGTGATTGAAATATGTTTGGGGTTTTTTAAACTCGAGAAAACTGAAATACACAGACTTAGCACAGAGCAAAGGATCTGGTGATTGGTCGATCTGTTTATAGGATGCTGTAGCCTCAGTAGATAATGGATATCTTTTGAATGTGTCTGGTAAGATTGTCCTGCTTGATTAAGATTTAATGTTTTTAAGCTTTAAGTCAAGGCCCCTTAAGCCAAATTTAGTAAAAACATTATTGATTATCTTAAAGTAAATTTTACAAAGACATCGATTTTTAGGAACTGAAAAAAATTCAGATATCACCTGTTACTTGAAAGTGACAATGATAACTTGGGTTGTCTTTGCATTTTGTTTCATATTTATTTGCCTATATCCTCTTCATCTGATTAACCAATGCAGGGCAAAAATGGTAAATATACAATTTAATTTGTGTTTGTGA
Organism: Muscicapa striata striata; assembly: GCA_030060385.1. Classification (NCBI taxonomy): domain Eukaryota; kingdom Metazoa; phylum Chordata; class Aves; order Passeriformes; family Muscicapidae; genus Muscicapa; species Muscicapa striata. The sequence continues at coordinate 1,824,160 of JAREIS010000141.1, read as the reverse complement.
AAGTAATATGATTGCTGTCCAGAAAAAGAAAAAACATACACAACTTTTCAAGATATACAGAATTTGTTCTCATTCTGATGCTGTAATAAAAAGGAAAAACTATAATAGAAATTTTTGGATCATACCTGACTATAATGTGGAGTCTTGATGTTTTTGCATGCTCTTCCATGCAAAGCCTCAATTAGATGTATCACCAAGGGTGCAGTTTGTGACATTATGTGTGCAAAGGAAAAAATCTCTGATTTACTGAAATCTCAGATCCTTCTGCCTTTGGCCATGTTGCTTTATCATTTTAAATTCCAAGAACTTCTTCAGTACTAGGTGGAATGTAGTAGTGTGTAATGGCTCTTGGTTTGTTTTTGTTTTTTCGTTTGATTTGGTTTGGCTTGGTTTAGGTTTTGTTACCTCCATTAGGTGCTCAGGAGAGCTTTTTTGGAAAACTTGAAGTGTTTCTGTAAAGAAAACCTTATTTAACAGAAGTTTTAACAAACCAAGATTGACTTACGTGTACTGTGAAAATATAAATGCTTTCCTAATGTTAGTAAAACTCATAATTGGAAGTAGGGAAAAAAAATTCAACTTGGGAAGTCAGACTTAAGTTTTATGTGAACATGTTAGCCCGAGGCAGAGCGTGGTGATGTAATGGTTTAAATCTCTTCAGTTAGTTCCACTTGTGAGTGCATTTTGTCTTTGAAATGTCACCATGAAAGCAAAGAAAAAAAAAAAAAGTAATATTTTTATTCTCATGAGTTGTTAGTATCTCACGTGTTGTAGTATCTACCTTTTCGAGATGTATTGCTTTTCTTTACTTCCTTCTCTGTTATAAATTGCAGGAATGTAATAAAGCAATTTAGATTAATATGCTAAATAGTTGTTCTAATTGGGATTTATTCCTTCTAATTCACTTTTACTGAGCCTTTCTGATGATCAAACTTAAAAAGACAGATCTTGTGTTCTCTCTTTCTTTATTTATTCCATTTATGTATTTCCATATATATTACATATTTTAATCAATTTATTAAATATATATATTATATATATATATAGTGTTTATTTTATATATTTAGTATTTAATATTAAATAGAGCTTGAAAATATGTCTTTTCAATACTGTCAGAGTACTTCACCTCTTTTCTATGTTTATTTATCAGGTCTGCTAAAAAATAGTGATGAATAAAATAATGAGTTTGTCAATCTGGTAGAGATACATTTCCAACAACATCTCTGATTTTTCAAAAGCATGAAAACTTACGTTCAGAAAGTAATTTTCTAAAAATCCATAGCAATTCTGACCATCTCTTGGCTTTCAGGACTGACGTTATATCAAAAAATTAGCTATATGTGAAAACAATTAGATCAATATGGTAATCTCGGTTTTGTTTTTTTGAGAAAAAGGTTAAAAAGTCTTTACAATAGATGAAATCTTAGGTTGTGCTGCATTGGATTTGATCTCTGATCATGAGAGTGGTCCTTATACAAAGCACTTAGATTACTTAAAGGCTGTCTTTGAATCTTTCTACCACTGCGTGCTTTGAATCAAATAAATATAATAATATAGGAAAGAAAGGAAACAGTGTTAATCAAATAATTACTGCATTAGCCAGAAAACATACTTTAAATTAGTTTGCTCACAGCTTTTCAACTTACCTGTTTAACACTTTATTTTGTATGATTGTCTCTATCTGATAGAAGTTACTTTTTTCCCCCCAGTTGATAATTTAAATAAGTTCTGAACAGTTTCAAGTTACTCTTTAATATATGTTGGATTTCTTTTACATTGAGAGCATGTAATGACTGTACTTGTTACATGAGAATGGATGGGTGAGCAGTTGTAGTAAAAATTCCATTACTAAATACAGATGATACAAGAAACTTCTTCCTAATCCATGTATGCAAAAGACTTATAAGCATACCATAACTTTTCCTGTCCATTAGAGTTGGCCATACAACACCTACAGGTTGCAAAAGCCTTCTTAAGAAAGAAAGGATTCTTTGCTGTAAGCTTCCCTGTTCCAACATGTGGACATCATGTACACTAATTGGGTGTTTCAGGTATTCAGTGAAGTCTCCCTGAAGCCCAGAGGCTTCAGAGCCTGCAACAGTAACTGCAAAGAGGAACTTTCTTTTGTCAAATAATAGATCTCAGATAATATTTTATAAATGGGAAGCTGACTCTTGCACTTCTTCTCAGTTCCTTTAAATATCTTAAAGCATCTCTCTTCATGAAGCAGTTCCTATCTAATCACAGTGATCTGCTTGATGCAAAGGAAGAATAAATATTTAAAGCCTACATATTTTGATTCATTCAGCACATGGTTTTACAGTAATTGAGTTTTACAGGAATTGAATTAAACTTCAGAATGTAGAAGATAATGCCTGCTTCTTAGTATGAAACCAAACTACGTATAAATTTGTGATGTGCCTAAAAAGTGTGTAGATTTACTTTCTGTGCAGTTCAGTTAAGTCCTTGATAGTATTTTGAGAACTTTATGGTAAAACATTTCTAAATGTTTTCCTTTCAGTGATTTTTCGTGCAATTATCCAGTTTCATAGTTTGAACTAAATTGTTGCTTTTTTAATGTTTTTTTTAGTCATGTGGTTTTACATTCATAGATTTCTAAAAGTCTTTTCTTTACCAGTTGAATGGTATTTGATCACTTACTTGTGCTGAACAGTGTTTTGGCTTATGAATTTTTTAATATTCATCAAAGAGGAAACAGATTAGGAAAGAGAGCTTCATGCTGATGCATATAGACTTTTTTCCCTATAATATATATGTTAAATGAAATACTTGAACACTGCATTGCCATCTGGTGGTTTTTTCCAAGGATGCTGAATAGACAAAAGAAAGAAAGGTTTGGGATTGTTTTTATTATTTTTCAAAAACCCAAAAAATGTAGTGAAAGGGGAAATGCAGAAAAAGTATGGAAAGAGATGACATAAAACAATTATGAGCTGTATTCAGGCAGTATTATTGTATTTGCTTTTTTTCATGCTCAGATTGCCTAATAACAATCTGGCTGCCTTGTATCAGAGAGGTGAGAGTTGCTATTACTGCCTCTAGTTTTCTGCTTTTCTACAGATAGTTTTGCATTATGAGTTAATTAATATTCTGTGTTCAGTTCTGCTATTGTGAATAGGAATATTTTTTTCTAGATCAAATTTATTCTACAATTGAATGATTTAACTGGGTTTTTGGGATATGTATGAGTTCCTTCAAATCATTATGATGAGACTAAAGTCTACATATGTATTTTGTCATGTCACAGAAGATTACTTCTCTTTTTAATATCTAGTACTTTTTTTTCCTTAGCTATTATTACTCAATATGGGTGGTTCTTGTCATATTTGAAATGAAAGATCAATATTATGAAAATGAGGTAGTAAAGGCTTTGACACTGAGATGCTATTTTTGAATTTTACTTTATTTTAGTCTTGTATGAGCAAAATATTACTTTAAATGAGGTAAAAAATAAGCAAGTTTATTTTTCTTTTTTTCCTAAAAGAACTGGAACTCTGAGAAACAGACTGGAAATACATAATACAATCTCAGACAGTTACTCTTTAAGAACTATAAGGTTATATGTTTCTAAATTATTGCCATCCATAACTTTTTAGGGTTTATTGCTCATGAAATAATAAGTATATTTTAGATAATAGTAACAGATATATAAAAGAATATCTCTGGATAAAAAACAGTTGCTATTTTGACTCTTTTTTAAACTGGAAAAGGAACATATCTGTGCAATACTGACCTTGACATCAACAAAGTCAAGATTTTATGCATCAGAGGAATGTCATAATGAGAACTCAACAATATAGTTAAAAAAAAGAAGTAAGGAATGTAAGTCGAGGCAGTATGAGAAGACTTTGCATCTAGGAGGAGTTTTTGAATTGAGTTTACTCATCTGTACTTAATAATTGAATTGTCACTATTTTGTAGAAGATATATATATATAATCCAGTTTACATGACAAAACCACTTTGAGAAATTGCACATGATTAAGTGCTGAGGCTTAGCAGAGATCTGGTGCTCAGTATTTGAGTATTTGTATTTTAATTTATTTTTTATAACCCTTCCAGGTGAGATTTGATGTCCTAGTTGTGTAGTACTACATAAATAGTCCTATTCTTCTTGGTATCTCCCTTTCAGTAATTCCATTCTGGTTTTAAATCTGCTTGTGTTTCAGTTGCCTAAGTATTTTCCTTTTGGTTTCTTGTCAAAAGGCAATTAGTTGATGGATGTCATATCCGATCTGGTATGCACTGAACAGTAATAAGAAGGTTCAAAAATTAATTAATATACCTGCTGTTCTTTTTCTTATACAATTTATAAGCAGAATGCTCACATGTACCATACTCCAGGTACTGTGAGCTTGGAGCAAAGCAATTACAGCCATTAAAGGGTATGTTCCTTGTAAACCAGAGGAGTTTATGTCAATTGATATTAATGACTCCTAGCTGTTGTTTTCACTCCATTACAGAATGTTAGTTTCCCATTATTAATTGATGAGACTTGTGGCTTGTTGTGTGGTTATGCAGAACCTGAAATAATATTTAGAATCTATATCTATTTGATATATAAGATTAACTTCCATGAGCAATGACTTTTTAAACTGGAACAATCAAGACTACTGTTATTACTATGAAAAAAATTTTCTATCTCTGGTGACAGGAGGAAAAAGTATAGTGAATATGAGTCCTAAGCAAATATGTGTGTACCTTTCTTATTGCACTGGGGAGTGGAATTATTTTTGCATCATGACCTGATTAAGAAGTGAACCTTGCTTCTTATGAGGATTGTTTCAAAAAACTCATTTTGAATTGGCACATAAATATGCAACCTAGTTTATGGTTGTAGCTGTAGGGCTGAATGGGGAAAACTCTGTGGAATATTTTCCTTTTTGAGGGAGAAGAGACAAAAAGATTAGGCTGAATATTTAGTTAAAAACACAGCAGGGATAAACAGAAATCCTTGTTTCATTCTCAGGCAACTTTCTTATATTGTGATCTATTCATTCTATATTGATTTTATTAACACTAATATTCTTCAGATTTTAATCCTTAGAATAAAAGATATTTTACTTTTCTTTTTACACCTGTTTTATTTTATTTAAAGATAGTTATTCCTCCCCATTTAAATGTGTAGTAGAAATCACTGTTTAATTTTTAATGTTACAATTTCTTCTTCATAGTTGAAGAATTAATTAACTGAATGTATCCACTTCCTTGGATTTTTTTCTAATTACTCTGCAAGATAAAGTTGTATGTCAGTGGAGGAGGGAGTTTTTTGCTTTCGTACTTGCACATTTCTTTTCATGATAGAAAACCTTCAAAAGCAGTACAGTAATGGGGTCAGCTGAGATGAATGCCTGCTGGGAGGGAGGCCTAGATTATCTAGAGATGCAAAGAGTGTGTAAATGCTCTGCTTCCTCCTTCAGCACTTGCACTCTTTGTCTTGAACTTCTGCTGTCTGTTGGAGAGAATTGTGAAGCCTTCCATAATTAATACAACTCACAGAAAAGTTTTACATCTTGCTATTACTATATGGCACCAGGATGTCAGAAGGGCAATTCAGCACCTTATTTAGACATCAGAAGTATCCATATCCCCATCCTAGAGCAATTCTGACTAAGCCATTTACACCAATTTTGGTATGATCCTCAACTTCTTTCTTAGTTTATCAAGGTAAACCTTGATTTGATTATTGTTAGGTGAAAAGGCATGACTCGCTCTTTGTGAATCAAGAGATACTGGAAGAAAGTAGGAGTGAAGAATAAACTTATTTAGTAAATTTCTGCATATTCAGGAAGTTAGAGGTTCCTTTAGAATACGGTTTTGAACCTAGTGTTTGTTTTTGGGTTTTTTTTCCTATTTTCTTGTTTATGCCAACAGTATATGGGAAGCATTAGATTTTTTTAAAAGAAAAATCTTTTACAATACTCCATATTTATTTAGCTACAGAATATTGTATGTGTTACACTACTATGAAGTAATTTTCAATGTACAGTTTTCATTTGAAAAACGCTGAATAATAATGTTGCTGGAAAGAACACCAAGTTTTGCTAATTACCTGTGTTTGGCCATGGGGATGGTTTGGCTCCAATGGTCTCTACTCTGCTTTTATAAACTGAGGATGATATTCAGTACGTCAGATGAACAGAAAATATGAGGATTGTGTACCAAGGGATGGCAGGGAGACTATATTGTAAAGAAAGAAATAAATATAATTCTATTCCACGGGAGGATTTGGGCAGTAAGGAATGATTTCATCTCAAGCATAAATCCTTTGTGACACATTACTTATTTTGGATACACTATGAAAGCAGTAACTGTTACTGGTCCTGTGAGCATTTATGGGCAGGATGGCTGGCATCTTAAAAATAGTTATATGACCTTTTGTTGTTTCTAGGATCCATCCTAATACTTTTCAGAGGCCTGGGAAATTATGAATAATACCACAGAAAGGACTGTCTGTGTTTTGGCAAAGGGTCAATGTTTTAGAGTGTGCAATATATATTAAGAAATTACTAATGATAGGAAAGGAGACAAAACAAAATCTGAAGCCAAAAGGACAGTAATAGATATTCTTACATAGTTCAGTCATTGAGTTTTAGTAGCTGCTTAGGATGACTCTTTTCTTCCACAGTCCCTGTTTTCCCTGGGGAACCATTAGTGATTATTTTACTGAATGGCATCTGTTGGCAAACAGCCTAGAAGATTTAAAAGAGCCAGTGACCTTTGATCAGAAATCACTGTTGCAGAAGATTTATTTATTTGAATATTATCTTGTTAATTTTATGTAGAATAATGACTGAAAAATAAGAAGGCAAAAAACCCTCAAGGACAAGTAATGGCCATCTGATATATTTGTATTTTTTTTATTTAAGTGAACTCAGTAGTTAAAATTATTAAAATATATAAAAAAAAAATAGCCATGAAAATAAGTTCTGCCCATTAGAATATAATTTATTATACTTAAAAAATTGAAATTAATGAAATCTCTCCTATTAAAATACTTCCTGACTTGCTCTTCCTGAAGGCTTGAGGGAGAAAGTCTATAAGTGCTATATACACAGATGTATGGGAACCAATTTAGCATGAAAATAAGAGATTTTCCTTTAGATTGCAGTACTGAATTCTTCAGACATTCTTGCTCAGACTTGTTTTGGCTGTTAAGGCCTTTACTCCAAAAGCAGGATACACAAGGTCTTGTAAAATTTGTATTTTATTTTTTTTTTTTTTCAAGTATTTTTTTGCAGTTTTCAGGAGATATATCAGACTGCTGTAATGGTAAATTACAAGAAAATTGTGTTTGTTGAGAGGTGAGTGCTCCTGTGATTTCATCACCTCACTCTGAAGGCATAACTCATTTCAGGAAACTGTTGGTTGTACAGATGCAAAGCAGACAATTGTGTTGAAATGATCTGAAAATTAATTTAGTGAATTAGCCCACTTCCACAAATGACTCTTTTTCATCCGTGACAAAAATGAGCAGTTTTTCCTCTCTTGAAAATAACAGCAACATACATGGCTTGGTCAGACCAAAAGAGAGCAATCAACAGTAACTGTTAATACTGTTGTTAATACTATTTTTTAAAAATTACAAGGTAGACTTTTCTGAGGCAGGTATGAAGAAGAGTCAAGCTGCCATTCTAGTAGGTTCTAATGCACAGCTCATGGGTTCACAAGGTTCAGGCCAGCATGGAGGCCAGTCAGTGCATTGTTTTACTTTTGGTGACTGTGCCAGGCACTTCACACTCTGCAAAAAAACCCCAACTTTTTTATCATATTTTTGCCACTGGCAGTGTTTTAAATGCAATTTATATTTTTGTTATTTGAGACATAAAAAAAAAAAAAAAAAAGAACTTTTTTATTTTCCTAGGAAATTGAATAGGAGTCAGTAACAAGGCATTCTAGTTCAGTAATAAACATGTTTTGAAACAATTATTCAGCTAGCTGGTAAAAAAAAATACAAATATGCACACTTACTTTTTTTAGTCTAGTACTTGCTGTGGATTTTTAGCAAAATGGGACTAATAATGGATGAAGCAGGAAGCATAAAATCAGAGAAAGTCTGAGAAAAACCCGTGGCAAACCACAGTTGCCAGAAAATATTTTTTTTTTTATTGTGAGAAGTAGCTCTCATGTTAGGGAGAGAAGGAACAAATTGCTTCTGGTGATTAGGAATGGTAAAATAGGGCGGCTTGTATTTTTTAAATGATAATATTTTTTTCCCTATACATCTGATATATATACTATAAAACTCACTTATACACACTCTATATTTGAAATATATACCTTAAAACCAACTTAAAAGCAATATGTAAGATTTGAGGTTAAGGAAAACACTTCTTACTCAAATCTTCAAAGTAAACAGATTTATCACAAACATATTATTAAATGAATACTTTTTATTGGTTCACTTGAAATAACTAATAAGTAAGTCTGTGCAATGAAATAATGAGATGTAACAAAAAGCAGTTTGGACTGGGTGTTATTAACAATGTAAAAATGTATCACTAAGAGTTTGCTCAACAGTATACCAAAATGTATGGTCATTGTCCAAAAATTGCACAAAAAAAACCAACAACCACACATACAAAAAAACAAACTAATGGACAATTTTCAGGATGTAAGTGACTGAATCCTAGTGTGATTACACTTTTACAATGCCTAGAGAAGCTGATAACCCTCCTTCTCAATAAGACTCCATGAAAAAGCAGTTGTCATTATTATCATCTGACTAGTGTGGTGCTATCTGTAATTCAGGAAAACTGAAAATAAATGAAATTTTATGCATACTTAAGTAGGTGGACTGCTTTATTCATTCATGACTGTGTTTCAGTTTGTCACTGCTAAGTACTGCACATGTAAGAAACCTTTGCATTTCAAAGTAGCTGATACTCATCCATGTACAAAGCCAGCATGTTTTGTGTGTGTCTGGTATTGAAGACAGTTCTGTTAAAATGCTGCTGTAAGTTCCAACTCTGCAGCTGTTGCTGCATGTAGCATTGCGTAGCATTGCTGTTGATTTTATGCCCAAGTTCTGAATTACTTTTCCTGATAGAGACAACTGCAAATGTTAGTAAAGCATAGGGACTCTCGGAAGTGAATTTGACAAGCTTTGCCATGTGAGAGAGATGTTCTGGATAGTCTGGATTCATGGGCTTAGGACAGTTATATGAGGTCCAAGGAAGCAAAGTGCCAGGTCTTGCACTTGGGTCACAATGACCCTCTTGAGTGCTACAGGCTGGAGGAAGAGAGACTAGAAAGGTGCCTGGGGGGAAAAGGACCTGGGGGTGCTGGTCAACAGCAGCTGAACATGAGCCAGGTGTGCCCAGGGGGCCAGGAAGGCCAATGGCACCTGGCCTGGATCAGCAATAGAGTGGCAGCAGGACCAGGGCAGGGATTGTCCCCTGTGCTCGGCACTGGAGAGGCCACACCTCAAATCCTGTGTCCAGTTTTGGGCACCTCACTACAAGAGAGGCATTGAGGGGCTGGAGAGAGTCCAGAGAAGGGAAGAGGAGCTGGGGAATGGTCTGGAGCACAAGTGTGATGAGGAGCATCTGGGGGTGCTCAGCCTGGAGAAAAGGAGGCTCAGGGGGAACCTCGTTGCTCTCTACAACCACCTTGAAGGAGGAATTGACATGGTGAGGGGTCAAGGTACACCAAGGTTCATGCTGGACATAGGAGCAATTTCTTTACTTAAAGGATGGTGAAGCGTTGGGATGGGCTGCCCAGGGAAGTGGTAGAGTCACTGTCTCTGGAGGTGCTCAGGAAACGACTGGATGTGGCACCTAGTGCAGAGGTTCAGTTGACATGGTGATGATCAGTCCAAGATTGGACTCAAAGTTCTTATGAGTCTTTTCCAGCTTTAATTATTCTAAGATTCTATTTAATTTTAAAAGTATCTGGTTGTCTAATTATTTATTTGCATCAAAGATGCTTTATTATACTCTGAGAAACTCCAAATTCCTTTCTTTTTCTACCTGCAGCTATTAAAAAGAATTTAATTTAATTTATGTTTTATCAGGTTGATTTAATTAATATGTTCAGTGAAATAGCTCTTTATTTTCTCTCCCATTTGCCCGATCTTAATTTCTATGCCAAATTTAATATGAAAGCCTTAAATCTTGTATCTTGCTTAGGGGAAAGGTCAGGCATCAAGTTCCATCACACTCTAGAGGGAAGAATAATGTGTTATGTTATGCTTTGTTCACAGTCCTTCACTGCTTTAAGCAATTCTGAATGACCAGTCACATATGACAGTAGTTTTTATTTTCATCTATTTCTGTCAAAGCAAAACTCTTGCCTTTTTCCCCCCTTCTTGAAGACCTCTCTTGCTGAGCTTTATTGTGTTTGTGGATTGGTTTTGGATTTTTTATTTTTATTGTATTTAGTTTTGGTATAAGTAGTAAAATGTTGTATATTTTTTTTTAATTTTGGGATGAAATGATAATACCTACTGAACAGTCTCTATCTGACTTTCAGTAGCATAATGACATAATATAAATATGAATAATTAAGTTGCCTGCATATATGAAATATAAACAAATATGGATGTAAATTCCATTACCTGGAATCTACCATTCCAGTGACTGGTGTGGATTTCCTTTGCTACAGTTGTTGGTAGAATAATATTGAAGTGCTTTTTGACCACAGCTGAAGATGGTTTTTGTATTTATGTGGTTTTGTTGACATAAAGATTTAGTCATGAACTGAAGATGGCTGAGCCAAGTAATTTGATTTTTTCAGCTTTCTTTTGTAGCATGATTCAAGTTGGAAGAGATCTTTGGATGTATCAGGTTTAAAGTAGGGTCAGCTCTGACATCAGGCTGGATTGCTCAGAACTTCATCCATGTGAGTCTTTCAAAACCTCCTGGGACAAAGCTTGCACAAATTTTCTGGGAAATTGACAGACTCTTGCCTGCTGCTAGGGGTCTCAAAATACTCTTTTATAGTTCAGAATGAATTAATGTATGAATTAAAGTCTGGTAGACCCAATATCCTAAGAAAATTTGAAAAAGGAAAGAAAAAGACAATATCAGCTAGTTGATAACAGGCTTGGTTATCTGCAGCAAAATAAGAAAAAATAGTTAATCTAAATAAAAATAAGTTATTTAAATTAAAAAAAAAAACTTTAAAAAGGCTTTATAATGAAATCAAAAGAGAAAATTTAATATTCAATTAGTTCAACTTTCTGCATAATTTATTTCCATATGTATGCTTTTCTTTAATCTAAGTTTTTGTTTTTTTTTCTTTTCCTTAAGGCAATTTACTGTTCTGTTAAAGGCTAGTGGAGATTAAGCTCCTGATGAGAATAGAAACCTGATAGACTTATCAATTTTTTATTTTGTTTACATATAAAGTTATTTAAATTCATTGCAATAACTCCAAAATTTGTTATATGAAATGAAGGGTTTTTAAATAAATTGCAACTCTGATTTCTCTAATATTTTAGTGGTTACAGTAAGACCTTTGAAACAAACTGTTGTTGGGAAGACTTCTATGAAGTGTAGCTAACCCTGTCAATAAAACTTCTACTATCAGAAAACTGTTCAATTGATACATACTGAGCATACTAGAATACACCATTGAGACAATGAATGATGCTAGTTATTGAGCAAGAAGCTTAGGTTTTCAGTAGCTAGCTTGTGGCTTTCTGAAAGAGGACAGTAATACTTGTTATCCTTTGCTCCTTAGAAAAACAACAACAAAAACCCCATCCAAAATGACCACAAAATCAAAACAACTTTTTGTATAGTTTTAATTCATATTACTCCTTTTAATTGGGATATAGGCACAAAAATTCTAAATCACACAATTTTAAGCATTCAAGAAGTTCCAGCATAGTTAGTGGCGTTTTCTGTTTCAGATTGGATCAATGGATAATTTCTTTTCATGGTAACACTAAAACATTTGCAGATGAATTTCCTTGGCCACAACTGACTTTTCAATACCATTTTAGTCTGTAGTTTAAACTTTTTTTTTTTTTTTTTTTTTAAGGCGGGAAGAGCAGTTTTTTAGTCTTCTGAATTGGATATTACAGGATCTAATATTTTCCTCAGGACTCTGCTGGGTATCTGTCATGTTCAAGGATGAACCCTTCAAACAGTGGTCAGATTATGTAGGGTTTTCTTTGGGTTTTTTTCCTTCTGATGTTGGCATCCAAATGGATTAGTGTCTCATCTCAGAAGCTAATCACAGGTAATTAAATTGGTTGGTATGCAGCTGAAGAGTCTTAAAGAAGGGTTGAACTGCTTCCACTGGAAAAAAAAAAAAAAAAAAATAGATAAAGGCCTGGCCAGAGGTAGGAGAGGAGGCTATTTAATAACAAACAAAACGAAAAAAAAAAAAATTCTGAATTAATTTTGTTTTATGTAACATTCCATTTTCTTCAGTTCCTAACACAATTATATAGCTGTGTTTGAAAGGATAATAGAATAAAATACAAATATAATTCTAAAACAGTGTGATTCATGTTTAACTTGACTTCAAACTGGTTTTTTTACCAGGGTTCAGTTACTGACTTTCTCTTAGTCTCTCTATTAGCCTGCAGCTAACCTGGGATTATAAAGAGGTGAAGTGCTCTGAGATGAAGGGAGAGGTAATTTTCCTAAAACAAAATCTGGATGAGGAACTTTAAATTTACCTTGTAATGAATTGCAAGTCCTACACAAATTATCAGTGGCATGAATCTGCTTCATGTTTGTGAAAGATCTACTTGATGAACTAGCTGCAACCAGAGAGAGACAGATGAAAGTGCAGCATCAGTCTGAAAAGATCTCAAAACACAATAATTTGGAATCTTCCAGTCAGTTGCATGTAATGGTCAAATCCTCCTTATTTAAAGCCAACTATGTTAGTTTATTTCAAACGTTGGAAGAACTGGGAAACATATTTACCCTGAGAAGGTAAAAGATATAACTTAAATATTGAATTTAATATAGTTAAGCATAGCAAATATATTCTCACATGAGATATAAGAAAAATGTTAACTTTCATGAGAACAGTGTATTTATAAAAAAAGAAAGCAGGAAACATACAATTCTCAGTCTTTAGTCTACCAAGATAATTTTATAACTTTTAACTAAATGCAATCTAATGTTCTTTACCTTTTCAAGTGTATTATTTCCTCCTTTCTGAATACTCTCCCTTGTTTCTTTCCAATTTTTTGGAGAGTTTCCCTCTTCACTTTTGAGCTGTTATTGAGCTTCTCACCTTTACAATCTCTGTCAATCTCTGTGAATAGAAAGTACTTCCTCTAGATGCATTTTGAGATAACTGTTCTTGACAATCAAACTCCTCAAAAATCTTTAGAATATGTTCAGAACAGATGTAAATCTTTTCAGCTTAAAGAAACTCAGTGGGTTTCTGGTGAATTGTACATCACTTTGATCTTTCATGTCAGAAGAAGAAACAAAATGTCAAATTGCTCAATTTTAGTCCTTAGGAATCACAGAATTGTAGAAGGGGTAAGGTTGGAAGAGACCACATCTGACCATCTTGTCTACCTCCCTGCTCAAGCAGGGCCATCCCGGAGCAGGTGGTGCAGGATTGCTCTTAAATATCTCCAGTGAGGGAGATTCACAATCTCTCAACACGGTCACTGCACAGGGAAGAATTTCTTCACTGTGGAACTTCTTCAGTGTGAAGTTCTTCAGGTGGAACATACTGTGTATCAGTTTCTGCCTGTTGCCTCTTGTCCTATTGCTCGGCACCACTGAGCAGAGCCAGTGTATAAAATTGCTATGCTGCCCCTCAATATCAAGCATTGCATTAAGGCACCCATTATAGTGACCCCTGGGGGTCTGGGATCAGGCTTCACCTCACTGTAGGTACAGCTACAGAGATTATGAGACCTTTATGCCCCCCACATCCTATTGAATGGTGAACACAAGCTGGCCTTTTCTTCCAGGTGCCTCATCATGTCCTCTGCTGAGGAGAGTAAGAAAAAATGCCATTCTATTTTTCATTGTGTCTGCAGCCTGCAACATCCATTCAGAACCAAGGACTTTCTGACAACCATGCTGGATGACTGTTTTTATCAGGAGGAGGTTTGTGATCAAGAGAGGAAATTTTATTTGGATAGTAAATACAAGTTTTAGAAGTCTTTATTTCTGTCCCATTCCTTTTCAGTAAGTTCTGCTTTGGTTTTGAGAGCAGCACCTTCTCAGCTTAGTGCTCTTTATGCCCTTCTTTGTCTTCTTCCTTCTTTGCCTGCTCTGTTTCTTTCCTGGTGTCCATCTGTACCTGTGGCAGCTCAGCCAAAGAGCCTCATCACATCATTTTTCCAAGTCCATGTGCTAAAACAATCCTTGATGAAGTTATGAAGGCTGATCGTGAAATATCATTTTAAGATCTTGCTCCACTTGGGTTTTGGCCCTTTCAGACCTTTGCCTTAGAGGGCAGGAACATCTTTTTCTTGCTGGAAACTGGAATTCCAAACCATTGCAGTGTGTGCCATGGATGACAGAGGGGAATTGCCAAGGCTCCCAGGTTGCTGTTTCTGCTTTGCCTCCCAAGGGAGCTGTGCAGGTACGGGTGACAAGGTCCTGGAGCTGTGTTGGCTCCTAGAGCAGACAACAAATGTGTGTCTGCTGGACATTTTCAAGCACATTCTCAGCTCAAAGCAGAGGGAAGAAGAAAAGGGAAGCAAAGAGCTGACAGAATCATGGAATGCTTGCAGCTGGAAGGGACCCTGTGCAGGGTTATGATCTCATTAGGGAGAGATGCCTCTGCCTGAATGAAGGTGCAAATGAGAGCACATGGCAACAACGTACGGATTTCATTTAACATGGATTTTATTTAACAAGAAGGGAAGATAGAGAGATAGGAATAAATAGGAATGAGGTCTCAGAAAGAGAGAGAGTGAGCAGAAAATAATCAGTTGATTATCAGATGATCTTTAAGGTCCTTCTGTTCATTCTGTGATTCCAGATGTGTGAATGTGTATTTTAATTTGATAGTATTTTTTATGACTTTTTTCATCTTCTTCTTCATCTTAGTCTTCTTCCTCTTCTTCTTTACTACTACTATTCAATTTTCTTCATCATAGTCATTCTTATTTTACTTATTCTTATTGCTTTTCCTATTCTATTTCTTATTTATTTCTACTCTTATTTTTTCTTATTCTTCTTGTTGCTGTTCTTATAATTCTTCTTATTTACCACTATTATTTCTTCCTCTTCATCAACTTATTTTTCTTCTTCATTTCCTACAATTTCTTCTTCTTCTTTGTCTTCTTCTTCTTCAACTTACTATTTTTACTATTTCTTCATCATCTTCTTATTCTTATTATTTTTATGGTTTTTTTTTTTTTTTTTTTGTTTTTTTGTGGTTTTCTTTTTTTTACTGCTGCTGTTTCCTAAAAACAAGTTCCATTGTAATGGAGGAATGATTTTTGTTGCAATACAGCTTGTGGATGATACAACGGTGCCTGAAAAAGGCCCTTGGGATTTTGTGCCCTGAGACAATGGAACCTTTCATGAGGGTTTTCTTCAATAGACTCTTTTCACCAAGGATTTGCATTTTACTGGCTGAAGCCTGATAGGCTTCAATCATCACAAAGAAGATTCCTATACTCTCAAAGTTTCACATCTAGAGGCTGGGAATAGCCAGAAGATACAGAGAACATAAATGGACATTAGCAAACATTAGCCCCTGGTGCAGCTGGAGACACCTGGCTGGAAATAGATTTGTGTCAGCAGCAAACTGGCTGAAGGCACACTCTGTCCTGCCATCAGGAACAGGCAAACAGGGCAGGAGCACTGCCAAGGACGGGCAAAAAGGGGAGCTTTCCTAAGGGAGAGGAGCAGGAGAGGTATTCTCCTTCAGCCTGCCAAAGACACTGGTGTCAAACTCAGAGGTTTTGTTGGTTTTCATAGAACAAAAGGTTTCCCCTTCTCTCAGTGTTACAGAGTGATCTGTTTGCACACTAAGCAGCAGCTGCAAAAAGTTATGCCAACAGCCCCACATCTTTTCATGTGATAAATAACCCTATTAATGTCACCTGTGGGCACTTGGATTTGGTTACCAATGGGCCAGTCTTTATCCCCCAAGATCATAGAATCTTTGTGTCCAGGAGGCCAAGGTCTACTCACCTGACTTGTGATGGAATTACCTTCAGATAATTACATTTATATGGTCCCCTGTATATTTTAAAATAACCTGAACTTTTTTATAGTTTCTCCCAATAACTGATTCTAGCATTGTATTGCCTTTATTAAGCATAGAAAGTGCAGCAGTTGAACTGCATTATTTCATAAGATGCCCTAGAGCCATCAAAATTCAGACATGTTTCTGAGTCACAGTGTCATACTTGCTCTGGGCAAGGAGGTATCAATTTGCTGCTGGCCTAATTTTGCTAGCTCAAAGTTTCCAGTTTCTCCCCTACCTTCTCTTCCTATCTGTGTAGCTTCACTTCTCTGGCCAGGAAAAGCTCACTGATCCAAGTTTTTGACAGATGGAACCAGGAATGAAGGGAGACGTTGCATTAGTCTTGAGGAAGTGCCTTGTTCAGGAGCAGCCGAGCCCTTCAATTTTCATCTCTTTCCTGTAGGAGCTCTGTTGTGTTTTGACTTTTATGAGTACATATTAGAAACCAACAAACAAGAGAGCAGTGACTTTAAATGAGTTTTGCTGGAAGTTCAACTTTTCATGTACACTTTTCATGTGTTTACTTAATGTTTTAAGGACAATTTCTAATCTTTTGATGGCAGCCATCTTTCATTCAGTGTCTGCAAAACAAAGCAAATCAGTGAAACTAAAGCAGTGAGTGCTTAAAAAAAATAAATATCAAATGTCAGAAGTTAAAACTTGACTTCCAGAATTATCTTTTTGACCATCAAAGAAGATTTTCCTAATTGTTTGTTTCTCTATGCAGGGCTATACACCTTTAATTTATTTTATTCTGTAGTATTGCACATCCCTGATATGCTGACTGAAAACTTTTTGTAAAATAATATTTCCTGAAATGTTATGGTTCTAGGAGAGATTCTATTATACAACATGCCATTTATTTCTGTTATGTGTAGTGTATGCTTGTGCAATCTAGTCTGAAATAGGTTAGTAGATAAAAAATAACACAATGGGATAACCTGTGTGATTGATGATACAGAGGACTGGCAGGGCAGCAGTCAGGCAGGCTGCATGGTATATTTGGCATTTCTACAAAATCATTGTATTAAATTAATAGCCTCATCATTTTCAATCCCATAAAATTTGGCTCCGCTTTTAAATTTATGTTATGGTCACAGGGAGGACTAATTTTCTTTTCTGATGTTTGACTTTTATAAATGTACCATAATTCAAAGCTGTGACAGTATAGTGCTATATTACTAAGGAATGAAGTTAAGCAAAGACCTTTTAGCTGATTTCAGGTTTTACAAAATACTTTGAGACAAAATTTAGATATTAAAAGTTATATGTCACGTAGCATTTTGGAATCAGATACTTCTTGATTTAAATACCTCAGATAGAACATGTGTCTCAACTATTTTTGAAGCTTTTCAGCCATGAGAGCTTACATGGTAGAGATGCTGTCAATTACCAGCTAAAGAGTTGACTTGTAGTAACTTTTAAAAATAGATGTGGCAGTCAATTTAGATTTTGTACTCAACAGAGCAGAAGAAGAAAGTTTGAAACATGGATTTTTAACTGTAATGGTAAAACTATCCTAAACCCAACAGATGTTGTTATAGTATGGACTTAATTAATGCCTTGTAGAAAAAATCTTGTTAAACTCCATTTTTAACATAATTCAGAATTTTCTTACTTCTCTGTGTGTTATTTCCAGGATTTGGGGATATGGACTATTTTTATTCTGGATACAAATTTCATAATTTCTAATTTTAAAAAGGCAGATAGCGTTGAAGCAGATTTTCCTTTATGAAGTTGCATTAAGCCAGCATAACACAGTTAAGAAATCTTCCTATTTACCTAAACACTTTATATTTTGAGAATAGAGTTAAAGATTACTTAGCATAAAGGCTGTTCTTAGGTCTGAGTGTAATTAACTATTTTTAATACATGTGGCTATAACTTATGTGAAAATGTTTGGCTTTATTTTGACAGAAAAAGTTAAAAATTTCAGAGAAACATGACTGAGGTCTCAGTAATGGCGGTTTTGTGGAAGGTCTTTATTTTTAGTGTCAAGACCATAGGACCAGTTTATACACTGACATTCAGTTCCACAAAACCAAGGAGAAGCTGTTGAAGAGGAACCCTGTTTACAAGGGAACATGAGAGAACACCTCTATGGATCTTTATTTAGCCTTACAGGCTTCTCAACACCCCCTAAGAAATCTAAGCCTCACAGGTGCCAGTACTGCACACTTCCATGAATGGCTTGAAGCACTTCCCTCCCTTCCTTTCGTCCAATATCCAGTCAGTTGATAAAGCTGTCTGATAGTCTGTGAAGAGGACGTTTCTTCCATGGTGTATGTGCAGAGCAGAAAACAACAATCTTTATTCAAGCTTGTTTTTAATCTTTTCAGGAACAGTAATCCTACTAGAATTTTCTAAAGTATCTAATATCTTTCTCATTGCCCTTAACAACTCAGAGTCATCTAAGGAAGGTAACATTCTGCTGAGTAGTATGATGTAGTATTTAATCTCAGTGTTCCAATGAAAAAAATAGTTTTGTTCTCTTCCTCTGAGCTCCTGACTTCATTGCACTTTGCTTCACATTTCTTTTCCCTAGGCAGAAACTCACCATTAAATATATTTATGTACCTTTGTCCAACTACAGTTCTCAGAGTTTGCTTGCTATATGACATTATTTTAAAATATTTTCCTTGACTCTAATTATATAATAACTACATCCATTCATATTTACTTGAATGAAGTATGCAGTGAAGATCAAAATTGCTGAAAATATCTTATTTTTATCTATCAGTTTTTCAAATGCTCAGAAGTTGAATTTAAATTTCTGAAATAATATTTTTACCTTAAAATTCAACCTTCTTCAAAGGTTGAGAAATTAAGTTAATATTTTAATTTCTTTGATTACTGATATAATCTATCTTTGAAGTAAGCAGACCTACAAAACTGTCATTAAAAGCTAGATCACAGAATCACAGAATCACTAGGTCGGAAGAGACCTTCCAGATCATCAAGTCCAACCCATACAGCTCTAACACCTCAACTAAACCATGGCATCGAGTACCACATCCAGTCTTTTTTAAACACATCCAGGGAGGGTGACTCCACCACCTCCCCAGGCAGACCATTCCAGTACTTTATCACTCTTTCCGTAAAACACCTTTTCCTAATATCCAGCCTATATTTCCCTTGGTGTAGCTTAAGACTCTGTCCTCTCATTCTGTCAGGTGCTGCCTGGAGAAAGAGACCAACCCCACCTGACCACAGCAAATTACTGATGAAAGACTCAATACCCTCATCCATGTCATCAATAACAATATTGAACAGAACTGGCCCCAGCACAGACCCCTGGAGAACACCACTGGTGACTGATCCAGAGCTGGATGCAGCACAGTTCACCTCCACTCTCTGGGCCCAGCCATCCAGCCAGTTCTTAACCCAGCAAGGAGTGCTCCTGTCCAAGCCATGGGCCGCCAGCTTTTCCAGGAATGTGCTGTGGGAGACAGTGTCAAAGGCCTTGCTGAAGTCCAGGTACACAACATCCACAGCCTTTCCCCATCCACCAGATGGGTCACCTGGTCATAAAAGGAGACCAGGTTGGTCAAACACAACCTACCCCTCCTAAACCCATGCAGGCTGGGTCTGATACCCTGGCCATCCTGTAAGTGCTGCATGATGACACTCAGTATAAACTGTTCTATAACCTTACCAGGTACTGAGGTCAGGCTAACTGGCCTACAGTTACCTGGATCCTCCTTCCCACCCTTTTTGTGAATGGGTGTCACATTGGCCAGCTTCCAGTCATTTGGAACCTCCCCAGTGAGCCAGGACTGCTGCTAAATGATGGCTTAAAAAAGCAGCTTCACAAGCTCATCTGCCAGCTCCCTCATCACCCTGGGATGGATCCCATCCAGTGCCACAGATTTATGAACATCCAAGCAGCTCAGCAGTTCTCTGACTGCCTCCTCCTGGATAACAAGGGGACCATTCTGCTCCCTGACACCATCTACCAGCCCAGGAGGGCAGTTGTCCTGAGGACAAGCTGTCTTCCCAATAAAGACTGAGGCAAAGAAGACATTAAGTACTTCTGCCTTCTCCTCATACAGTTCCTCCTGCATCCAGTAGAGAACAAAGGTCTTACCCTTCCTTTGCCATTAATATATTTGTAAAGTCCTTTTTTATTATCTTTTACAAAAGTTGTCAAATTAAGTTTGAACTGAGCTTTGGCCTCTCTGATTTTTTCCCTACATGCTCTAGCAACTCCCTTAAACACTTCCTGAGAGATCTGATACTCCTTCCAAAGAAGATACATCCTTTCTTTATTCCTAAGTTCTGTCAAAACCTTGTTGCACTTCCAGGTTGGATGTTCTGTCCCTTTTGCCTCTTTAGTATTATTTTGGTGTACTCTGGGAGTAACTGCCCACTCTTTTCTCACTACTTTGTGAAGAAAAAGGATGCCTTTAGCTCAGTCCTGCCCTTTAGAAAGGGAAGCATGAGTTTATTTTCCCAACACAAGTCTTAATGGCATCTCAAGGTAATCAAATTCTGGAAAAAAAAAGGTTTTAATTTTTATTTAACCGCACTAAAGTAGGCATTTACCTTGAAGTTTCCAAAAGTATTTACCTGTCTGTGGTTGACTACTTATCCATATATATGAATGAAAGCAACCAGATTCTTTTCAATAGGATGATGCAAAACATGGAGCATAGACTTGAATATTTGCAGGCATTTTATATCTTGCCCAAAAATTTGGTAGAAGTTAGATCGAAGACAAAAATCAACATCTGAGCAAAAATGTAAATAAAAGAGACAAATACTTGAAGCCACGTAGGAATTCATCAGAGAACCACTTGACATAATATTTTAGTTGAAAGTAAAAAAAAAAAAAAAAGATTTATTCAATTTCAACACACTGTCACATCTTCTACAGAAATCTCCTATTCAGTTGTTGAATGCAGAACACCACCACTCTAGTTTCCATTAATTTATTGTAATCTTATTTAATTCTTTAAAATTCTCTTTAGCCAATTTAGCTTCATCGCAAGAGCAATGTTCATCTGAATCAGTCCTGTGGGGATGATTTTTTACAGTTAATTAGGCATTCATTAGCTACTAGCCCATAGAAAGCAGAATGCTTCTTGATTTAACTGTTATCAATAGATTAACCCTCTTCTTCCTGTTTAATTTTGTAGACACTGAAAAATTCATGGAAATATCCTTTCAGTCTTCTTGGAAAAATACTTAAGTTCTAAAATAAATGTTGAAGAGGATATGATAAACATTTTTTCTCACTGATGTCAAAATAAGTATACAAAAAATCACAGAATTATGATTTTTTAGATTTTTTTTTTCTTTGACTATGCTGACAGTATGGAAATTGAGTTTTACTTTATGTAATGTCTGATTCTACAAGCTGTGGCATTTGATTTCATATTCTGGAATGAGTCAGTATTAGCATACTCTTTCACACAGGTACATTCCCATAAAATAATGGAACACTTTTTCAGCTACACAGATTACCCATATTTCTAAATATACTCAAGTTTCAATGATTTCAGCTCTTATTTCTGGCAATTTTTTTATTTCCCATGTCTTCTTTTCATTCAACATATGGAGATTTTTCATGTTTATTATGCTATAATGGAAACCAGACTTAGTCTTCTGATTTCTGCTCTCCTTGGAGCTGCAGAGAATTGAAAAGAAAAATAATTGAAGCTTGTTTTAAATGACCAGTCCAGTGTAGATTGATTTTTCTCATTTGCACCAATTTAACAGGGTCTTTCTGACTCTCATAGAATTATTATCTCCTGATTGCTTGTGAGTCAGACCCTCAGACAAAGGTCTGACATGGCAATGCTAATCGGAAACTAAATTGTCATATTATGCATTTTAATAAGTGCTAGAGACAAGTCAATGGAAACTACTCTGATACTGTGATTCAGTGAAAAAATAGTCTCACCAGAATCCATAGAGTTTTTTATTGAATTAGAATGGCTTGCAATCCAATGGTGTTCAAGCAGCTGTAATTTCAGCATTCCATAGGGCATTTCAAAGGTTTGTCTGAGATTCACAGGAGGAAATGATACAAGACAAAGAATATTGAAATGGAATATTCATATTTTTCATTTAATTTGACAATTTACACCAAATACAGTAAGCTACTTCTTTTTTTCTTTTAAAGGGCTTTTGATACGAGTGTCTAGGTGTTCATAAACATTTACAAAAGCTACATTTCAGTGTCATTCTGTCCACACAATAATAATAAAAGTAATCTGTGTATCTGTTAGATTAGTTAGAAAAAAAAAGAAAATTCTGTAATGGATACTTTAATGTAAATACTTTCTTAAGCAAAGAAGTCTTGTAAGTGGGAAGTTCATTGTTTCCAACAGATTTAAGTAATATAAGCTCCCAGTGTAACTTTAGAAACAAAACAATTCTCAGCTCTTTAATTGTTCATGTTTTAGTAAAATAAGAGATGATACAGGAAACACAAATAACTTTATTTTTTAACAATAAAACTACTTCTTTTAAAAAAATCTTTCAAAGCTAATAGAGATTGGAAAATGAAATACTGTAGCACCTCTACATGTTATTCATTAAGGCAAAGACAAATTCAAATTTGCAGGAAGAATAATTCACATTTTGCTCCCATCTTTTCTTCATTTAGTTTCTTTTTCTGAGGTTGTTATGTGTTAAGATTATTCATCTTATTTCAAAGTTCTTCTAGAAATGTGGTTAAGTCACACAACTGGTACTGTATAAGCTGTTCACTAATGTGTGCATCAGATTTAATTTTTTTCTGTGATAAATAATTCTGATTTTGGTCTTCACAATTGAATCTTCATAGCAATTGCAATAAATCCAAGTTCCTCTATACATGTTAAAATAAAATATGCTGAAGAGGAGTTTGCAGAATTTAAAGAATCTGAGGACAAATCAAGACTCTCCTATCTCTGGAACTTTTTTAAAATGCTTTTAGAGACTAATAAAGTTGAGCTTGTCACTCTTCTATTTGCCTAAATGAAGGATTGTTTCACAGGAATGCTTCCTCTCAAGGATTAAATTAAAAAAAAAAAAAAAAAGTTCAAGGGGAGCAGGACAGTAAAGCAATTCCTAGGTTTTTTTCAGCATATTTATTTTCACAGGGAATTCCTAGAAACAAATAAAGCAATGCTGTACTTGTAACAAAGCATATTAATAATTTTGTGTAAAAATAATCCTTTCTCATTTTAGAATTAGAATTTATTATTTCCTTGACTATAAATATAAAGCTTTGCAACAGTAGTAGTGCAATTCAGGAATGGCTGAATATGTTTGAATGGAAGCATGTCTTTGGTTTTGTCAGCAAATAGTGTTTGTGTTTCAAAGCTAAATTTGTCTTTTCGTCTCTGTGAAAATGAAAGTGTTTGAGAAAAGGAAGGAAACTGAACATTAGAGTAAATACAGTTTAACGTGAGCCTTGTACCTGACCTGAAGGTGCCATTTATTCAGTACAAAACTATCAGGACTTAGAGTTTCAGGTTTATCTTTTTAATGAGAAAGATCATTAGGGAAGTTTCAGGGAAGTTTCAGGGAAGTTTCAGGGAAGGGAAGTTTCAGGGAAGGGAAGTTTCAGGGAAGGGAAGGGAAGTTTCAGGGAAGGGAAGTTTCAGGGAAGGGAAGTTTCAGGGAAGGGAAGGGAAGTTTCAGGGAAGTTTCAGGGAAGGAAGGGAAGTTTCAGGAAGGAAGGGAAGTTTCAGGAAGGAAGTTTAGGGAAGGGGAAGTTTCAGGGAAGGGAAGGGAAGTTTCAGGGAAGTTTCAGGAAGTTTCAGGGAAGTTTCAGGGAAGGGAAGGAAGGAAGGAAGGGAAGGGAAGGAAAGGAAGGGAAGGAAGGGAAGGAAGGGAAGGGAAGTTTAAGGGAAGGGAGGGGAAGGGAAGGAAGGGAAAGTTTCAGGGAAGGGAAGGGAAGGGAAGGAAGGGAAGGAAGGGAAGGGAAGGGAAGGGAAGGGAAGGGAAGGGAAGGAAGGGAAGGGAAGGGAAGGAAGGAAGGGAAGGAAGGAAGGGAAGTTTAAGGGAAGGGAAGGGAAGGGAAGGAAGGAAGGAAGGGAAGGGAAGGGAAGGGAAGGGAAGGGAAGGGAAGGGAAGGGAAGGGGAAGGGAAGGGAAGGGAAGGGAAGGGAAGGGAAGGGGAAGGGAAGGGAAGGGAAGGGAAGGGAAGGGAAGGGAAGGTATGTTAGCATCTGGAGGATTTCTATTAAGGTACAGAAAATTTAGTGGGCCAAAAAAAAAAAAAAAACCCACACTCATGAGTACTGAGGATAAAAACTCCACAACAGATTGTAAATCTTTTGTCAAAGTCATTGAAGAATAGACACTAAATGCGAAAATGTTATCAGTCTTCTATTGTCTTTCAGACTGTGAAACAAAACACTAGATTGTAAATACTAGAATTTGCATGAGTGTGTATCATTCCTGTAAAACAAAATTAGATTTTTGGGGCTATGAATGCATAATTAATTATTTGCTTCATTAAACTGATTTATTGTGTTTTTGAGATTAATTTTTGGTGGATGGCGGTGCTCTCAGGTTTAGAGTAAAATTAAATATCAGAAAGCAAAACTGGAATTTAGATTGTTTTGATTTCCAAATTCTATTCTAGTTGTTATAATTAAAAACATGGTAATCTTAGCCTATTACAAAATTTATAGCAGTTTTCCTTGTAAAAATAGGAAATAGATGCAGAATGCATTTTTTATAGTTCACATAATTCCTCCTCTACTATTCCATTGCTTTAATCAAGAGCTCAGTGTGGTCACAATCTTGGTTCTCCTGATTATATCACAATAATGCACCTGCACTTTCCAAGAGGCTGATAAGATAAAACTGTGGAAAATTAACTGGAGGATAATTTTTTTATTTTTGTTTTTCAACATGCTGTATAAATTTTCATCAGGTCACAGAAAAGCACAGTGAAAATGCAATTATAGCAAAGACAGATATTTCACGAAGTATCCTCAAACTCCTAAGGAACTGCTGGAGGTGCTGCAATTAAAATATTTCTACTCGGTGTTCTTACTGGACTCTAGTTTTCTGAGATTTATGAACTCTGGTAATAAGGAAATAATTTCCTGTATAAAAGCAATACTTGGGCTTCTTTTTTTTTTCAGCTTTAAAACAAGTAGAACAATGGTGTGAAGTCTGGTTACCAGGGATCTGGATCTCACATGAGAGAAGAAAAAGTACAGTAGAAACAACTTGTGGCACTACTGTGTTTTGTAGATTTTGGGGGGCACGCTAGGAGTTTCTTTTCTTTAGGACCCCAGGCCACTCTGAACTCACACACAAGATTTTCAGATGTGTAATATGATACTCTTTAGCTGATTCTCAAGAAAAAAAGAATATTTTAATTAACAGTGTTGACTTTATGGTTGTTATCCATAGTGTTGTTGTGTAAATTACTTCGTGTACACTTTTCTGAGAGTGGAAATATTTCAGATATTTCTAGTTATATTCAATGCAAATAAATACAAAAAGTTGGTGTTTTATCATGTTTTAAAATATGTTATACTTTTATGCTTAATGAATAGTAGAGGAGTAATTTAAATTTTAAGTTACTTGAAGGTAGGGGGAAGTGAGAAAATAATTCTTGGAAAAATTGAATTTCACATCCTTTTTAGCAGCATCTCAAG
Source organism: Muscicapa striata striata (assembly GCA_030060385.1). NCBI lineage: Eukaryota > Metazoa > Chordata > Aves > Passeriformes > Muscicapidae > Muscicapa > Muscicapa striata. The sequence continues at coordinate 1,798,387 of JAREIS010000141.1, read as the reverse complement.
TGATGTGTAGGCAATTTGGTGTTGCTACATGGTCCTCATAACTTCTCCTGAGGTTTAGAGAATATATTTTAGGAGTATTGCTCTGCAAACCCTCACTAATGTAAAAGGCTCTTTGTTCTGCCAGGAAACAGTCAATGCATTTTAGCTCTGTTGGAAAATTAATAGCTCAGCAAGATTTGCTTTAAGAAGGTCAAGTATTGTCTAAGATTATACCTCTTATTCCATGAACACATTTTTCCATGGACTGAAAAGCATTCCCATATACGGTCTGATACCCTGAACTAGTTTATAAATAAAGTTACAGCCAATACTTGAAATCCAGAGTTTTAAATACAGTCAGTTCATTCAGGATATAAACAAGTATGTCCAGAAAACTTCAGGACTATATCACAACATATTTTCATGACAAACATTATTCTAGTGCAAACTGAATCTTATACATTATAACATAATGTAGTTTTTAACACTTACCTTTGATTCTTTCTCCAGATCAGTGTCAGAATCAGCTTTCAAACTGCTCATTGAGACTGAATTCAGAATTTGGCAGTCTGAGTAGCTTGGATTGTGTGAGATCTGTGCAGTAGTAAATTAGCCCTTCCTGTCTTTCCGGACCTTGCCACTACAATATAAAATTGACTACCCACGTGCAATTAATAAGTAAAGACACTACTTGTATTGTAGGAGCTCTGTTTCAGAATTCAGTGTGTAGTAAGAACAGGCTCAATACAGCACGTAGAGAGCTTGAGTAACTTAATTAGATTATTCAATCATTTGTTAAAATCAAAGGATATGAAGATATCTTCATTTTTTTTCATCATTTCCCTGAAATCTGGGGAAAAAAATCCCATCACTTTACATTTACTGGCAAGGTCTTTGAAAACATTTTATAATATGCCCTAGTTATGCGTGTATTTAAATAAATCTGCCTGTCAGCAGTATTGAGAAGACTTACTTATCAATAAGTGCATCTAGGATGGAGTTAGAAAAGTGATTACAATGCAGGCTCTATCTCTTACTACAATTATTAAATCAAGTTAACATTTTAGTATATCTCTCTCTTCTTTTTTCCTAGTTTAAATAAAAGTATCTTGCTTAATCACTATTTGTCAGATTCAGTAATTAACATGTCATTAAGTACTAATAAATCCAGTAATGACCATGGAGTGGTTGCTTTTTTTAAAATGTGAAAAAAAAAAAATTCTCCTGGTGTCACCTTTTCCTGTCTTTTCATTCTAATTAGAATGTTGTCATATTTCATGACAATAAAATACATTTACTAATTTCTTTTTTTCATCTAGTAGAGCAGAGGCAACAGATTCAGATACCCTTAGAAGTCCTGAAATGATACTTTTGTTTTAATAATAAATTTCTAAATGGAATAGTTGAAGAATAACCTCCTCTGGATCTGTGTGAAATCCCAGTAATCACTATGAGACCAGACAAAATTTTGTAGTAAAAGATTGATTTTAATAAAATCTATTAAATTAAAGCCTGAAGGGGAATATTGCATTATCTGATCTTTTATGGTGCAAACTGTAAAATTCCATGCAGTCACTTTCTGCACTTGGTTACGTACTTGCATAATAAGAGTGTGTTTTTCAGAGTTATAACTCCTGATTTTTCATCTTCTGATTCTGAAGTTTCAGATTTCAATGTTTAAGCTTAGATGCGTAGATGTTCAGGTTGTTTTGTTTGCTTGCTTTTGTGTTTTTTTGTTTTTTTTAAGGAAAGAGAAAAGACAAAAGTATATCTTAGAATTGCTGATCTTTGAGGAAAAGTAAAAAGAATGAACTGATGAATTAAGGGACAAAGAAAGTATGGTCTTTACTTTTAATGCTCCACTAACAAGTTAAAAAAGAATAAAACAATTTAGAAAGTCACAGCACATGAAAACAATAAGGGGTTTAAGATTGGTTCATTTTCATGAGAGGACACATCTGCAGATCTTGGTGCAATCTTGTATAAATAGTAGCAGAAAGTTAAAGTAAATTATGTTGCTTCTTTATGGATACTTCAGTCAGTAAGCTTTTCAACTAATAAGCTGCTGGTTTTTCACATTTGAAAAACAAAAGCATTGCATTTTAGGTTGGAATATGTCTACACAAAGGCCAATATATGAGGATTTGATTTATTGTAGAGCTGTTAATGGGTCTATTTAGGCTTTTTGCCCTATTTTTCTTATATGAAAACAAACAAACAAAAACAGCCTTCCTATAAGTTCAATAGGGTTTTCATACTTGTCACTTAAGAAATCTAAAAAACCTCCCCTCCTTCCAGTTCTTTACAATCATATTATAACCTGTGTCCTGTTCAACCCTCTACATTCACAACTCCAAACCACCTCCTTTCATTATGAAATCAAGTAAAGCTATATACTCAGCAGCTTCTCATATCCAAATCTTTTAGCAGTAGCAGTTAATTTTTTTCAAGAAAGGGTCAAAATATGTTCTAAACACATGTAGGACTGCCTTTTAGTCTAATTATTTTAACTTATAAAACCTCCAAAGCTGGGACCAAGACACTGCTTTAGTGGTTCAAGTTTTATTACTTAAAGGTAAATTCTGCCTTCCTTTGTGTTTTCTCTTGGTGTGATTGTAGCTTTAGTGAACAGTTTATGATGCTGAGATAGACTGAAATAATTATATCAATAGAGTTTAACCAATTTAATTTAGCTAAGGAGCTGAAAATTACTGGTTATAAATCCTCCAAATCCACTGGTGGTTTACAAACCTTTACCGTATGAGAGACAAAGAGAATTGTTTAATTTCTTTGCAATTACTCAAGGCAGTTCTGGAAACATTATAATCCAATTGATTTGAATGTACTGTCAGTGTACTTCTGTGTTTTGGGGTGTGGCTTCTGGAGCCAAATCACGTACGTGCTTGTACCACCAAAGAGGGAGGAGTTACAGAAAACAAGTTACTTGCAACATTCCCCCAAAACTGCTGAGCTTTCTGCAGCAGTCACCTTTGCATCCGTTCTCATTATCTCCAGCAAGACTACATGACTCTCACTCCAGTTGGACAACATTGTTTTAGCATGTTTCATGTTTCATTCCAGATTGTGCTTTCCTCCAAGACTTGCATTTTGAGAGAACTGCTAAGAATAGATTGTGTATCCTTTATCTGAGTCTTGATTATACTTCTGGCAGTGCTTGGAAACTTTGTGATATCCTCCATGCTCCCCTTCAGAGGCTCCCTAAAACTTTTAAAATCTGCCATGTGATGATATTTTGAGTTAAATTAGATAATGTAACTGAACTTGTTTAATTTATGTATTCTTTTTCATGAAACATGCAATACTTCACTCACAAAGGTTGTAATGCATTATCTTTATTCTAGCTTCTTGAAGTAAAAAGCTGTAAGTATAGCTAAGGTGCCATAAGAGGGCAAAGTAAAAAAAAAAAAAAAAGTAAATATTTGTGAAAGAATACAGACTGAATTTTTTTTTTTTTAGAACTCATTTCTTCAAATAATTATTATGGTTAAGAACTGATACTTTTATCATCCTTATTATGTGCTGCAATGGTGGTCTTGGTTAGGTAATAATTACTCTTTTTTCCTAATATAGAACAACTCATATTATGACAGTGTTTCAGTCAACCCAGAAAGCATAAAATATGCTGCCAAACTATGTCCTGTTTTTTTGGATTTTTTTTAATGTAGGTTTTTTTTTTCCCCTTTCTTTTTTTTTTTAAGTTTTTGGTTTGGCTTCGTTTAGTTTGGGGGTTTTTTTTGTTCATTTTTGTTTGGGTTTTCAGTTTTGTTTTTTAACAGAAGACAAAATTATAAGCCCTATGTTCAGCAGAAATGGTTTTATTCAAAACTTGGACAAGGTGAAAGCTTTTCTGTAATGAAGTGATATTAAAGATAGTTTGATTCATTTTATGCCTACTATGCCTGAGATTTACCTGCTCAATAAACTGTACATGTATTGTAAGATATTTGAGGGGTGCCTGGGCCAAATGATGGTGGTGTTATTCAAAAACTCTTGGATTCTTGTGGGTGTTTTGCAGCATGTTTTGTGAAAATTTTCATCTAGAAGGTTGCCAGTACCATAAGGAGGAACAAACAATGTTTCAAGTAGATCGGGGAATTTAAGAGCCTAACTCAGTACCAAATGCATACATGTAAACATTATTTGAGAAAATATTGCTAGAAGTATTTTTTTTTTTTTTTTTTTTTTTTTTTTCAATTTTTGCTTAGGCTTCTCAAAACTAAACTTGATTCCTTACTTTTCCTGCCAGGAGCATTAGATGGTCAATGAGACCATCAATCAGAAGTAGCTCTCTGTGAATACAGCTCAGCACTGGAGGGATTAACAATAGTAACAATAATTTTGAGAATATTTTAAGTAGTCTGTGTAAAATTGTAGAGCTATTAATCTCTGCCTTCAACAGATTTACCATAGCCAAAAAGAGTTGTTTATCATATGTTATAGAGGTTTCTTTTCTAAAGCCTCAATCTTTTAGCTAAGGAAGGATGTTTTATGTATTTCTTAAAATAGAAATCAAAGATTTATTATTTTGTTTTTATTTATGGTGTGTCTTTGTCAATAGAATTACACATTTATGAAGATAGTATAATTTGGTAATCAAATGACCTCATAAAAATTTCTTACCCTCCTATTAACAAACTCAGTGCTTAGCTCACTTACCAACTTAACCTCCCTTTCCTTTTCTTGTGTTAAATGAAGTGTCTATACTTGAAGTGTTGCTGTTTAATTTAAACTGAGGTGTAATTTATTTTTCCTTCATGCTGAAGGAGACTCAATATGGAAGGATTTTCCTAAGTAAAATTTTGTTGTGTACCAGTATAATTCCTGGTCCCACATGAAACTACCCGTGCTTCCATTAAGCACTATTTAATAAAATGAATTAACCCCCCTCTAGGAAGTGTAACTGGCAAAGGCAAAGCAATGAAGCACTTCAGTGTACAAAGCCATAGGAGAGATGGACACACAGCTGTATTTCTTTCAGCTTTCTCCTTGTGCTAGGCTGATGAAAGAATTCTTTGCCGTGCTGCCTGATTTCCATGCTGCCTGATTTCCATGCTGCCTGAGTCTCTTCTTTGCTCCCTAATTCACACTGTTAAATGGCACAGCCAGACCAGGGGGCACTGGGATGGCAGAGTCCCCCAGGCAGGAGCCAGCAGTGTTGCCCCTGGAGCTGGAGGCCCAAACAGAGCAGGGACCCTGTCAACTCAGAGAGGGCACAAAGAAGAGCTTTTTCTGAAACACAGAAACAAAAGCCAAATAGAAGTCACCGACAAGTAAAATTAAACTTAGTAATCAAAACTTTGCAGTCTGAAGCAAACCAGTTATTCTGGCAATTACCTGTACATAATACCATCTGATTTTATATATAACTTTTTTCCCCTTATATTTAACTATTTGATCTTGATTTATGATAGTGAAACTTGCTGTAGGTTGACATATTTAAAATTCTAACATTAAAGTATCTTGTACAAGAAATTTCTAGAGAAATAAAATGAGCTGCCATGCATATTAGATACCTAGCAAGAATTTCAGGCACAGGGTTTTTTTTTCCTAGATAGGCAGCATATAAATTTAGATATATTTTGAGTAACACAGGGAGCAAGAACAATCATAAGTTTTAACAAAAGATATGAATATGCTCTATATGGCCTATCTAGAAAAAATAAACATATTATGGGCAGGTATATTGTCATAAATATTGTCTTCACCCAGCAATTTCTTTTTTCAAAAATTATTTATAACTTAGTGTTTGCATTGCAGTTTTACAGCAAAAAAGCACTCAAGTCACAAAAGTGAGTGGTTTAAATGTATTTTCATCTCTTATCAGTAGTCATATCAAATATAACTTGGATAATTTAATAGAAAAAGTTGCTTATGTAGATTCTGCCTTATATAGATTTTTCTGCTTTTCAGTGTATTGTTCCTTAATAGCTCATTGCTGCCATCATCTATTGAGCTCTTTCGTGTCATAGAGGAATCCCATGGGATTGGAGCCAGTTCAGGAGAACAATGACAAATGGTGAATTGACTGTGAAAAGCTCCTAGGTAAAATATGAGTTTCATGTCATCCAGTTTAATAACTCTTCAGTTAAACATGTCAGGTATTCTCTTGACCTTTCACAACCTAATTTTGAACATTAAATGATGATGTAATGCGATAAAAATTGGCACAATACTCTTAGCAGCAGAACTTTTAGATAAGTAAGTCTTTTAGGAAAACCCTGAAACAAAAAGCTTTCTTCTATAAATGCTATTGTGAAGGTAACAAATACAAGCACATATGTTATTTCAGATGGATTAAAAACAATCCAAGAATCTCAATGTAATCCTCATGAGTGTGGTGAAGGCAATAAAGAATGAGTATAGTCATTACTAGAGGCTGCCAGAAAGTATGCCAAAAAAATGGGATATTTTAAAACTTTATTCTGGCTACTAGTTTTTAGTCTCTTCTCTTGTAGTGGAGATGCTGTATTACTTGTGGATGTTTCCTATCATTTGGTATTTCTATTAATATGTGTGTACATTTGTAATTATTAGTATTAATTCCCATTTAAGTACATAGGCTAAATAATTCACTGCTGTAAACACTGTGTATACAAATGCATATCTGAATTTATTAGCAGGGAATTGAATAATTTAAAAGATACAATATAGAAAAAAAAAAGACAAACTTCTGAAGCTGTATGTGTAACTGAAGAAATACTAAGATAGGGAGAAGGATAAGCTGAAATTTACCTAGTGTGGCATAAATGTGACTCATACCTCTGCACATACTATTTTTATACCTCCTGATATTAAAAGTGACAAGAATGTTCTCCTGAGGAAATTCTCTTCTTAAACAAAACAAACAACTTAATTGTCAGCCATTTACTAAAAGAGAAGTTGTTAGGGATAGGTTTCCATTTTATGGCATTCTTACTGTCACCCTTTGGTCATTGCTAGAGGAGGGACAATGTAACTAGAGATGGAGAACCTGTCCCATGAGGAAAGGCTGAGAGAATTGGAATTATTCAGCTTGGAGAAGAGAAGGCTTCAATGGGACCTAATTGTGACCTTCCAGTACCTGAAGGGAGACTGCAAGAAATACTGAGACTTTTACCAGACTGTGTAGTGACAGGATAAGGGGGAATGTCTTCAAACTGAAACAGAGTAGGTTTCAATGAGCTGCTGAGAAGAAATTCTTCACTGTGGGTTTGCTGAAGCACTGGAACAGGTTGCCCAGAGAAGTTGTGGGTATCTCATCCCTGGAAGTGTCCAAGGTCAGGTTGGATGGGACTCTGGGCAGCCTTGTCTAGTGAGAGGTACCCCTGTCTACAGGGTTTGGGACTAGATGATCTTATGTGTCCCTTCCAACCCAAGCAACTCTAATATTCTATGATTCTGTGAACCAGCACTGCTGAGTTGAGAGTGACAATTTATTGCAATCATTGTTGGAATTGAATGAGGAAATCAGTATATGAGAACCTGCCTGGGATATAAGGAGACTTGGAACTGATTGCCTCCTCCTTTTGCTAGGCTGCTTGTATGAATTATGGCATATCTGGCAATCTAAATGCCATTTTTCAAAGCTGTTTAAACACCTCAAGCTAATTGTAATTAGTGGTGGCAAAATATCTTTTAGAAGAACGTGTTGTTAATTTCCATTTTTCCTGTGGGTGTTGTGATGTTAGGGATAATGGTGCTTCATGAAGAAAAGTAAGTTTCAGTGTTTAAACTGGTGAACCCAAAGGTGAGACATTTTTTATTATATATAGTTAAGAGTTTATTTTCTTTTCATGTTAATGGTGGAACAGTTTTTCAGGACTGTACTCAGGTGCCTAAATATGAGGGTGTAGCTCTTTTTAAGATGCTGTGAGGAATCTAGCTTGGCCTCTAGCTGCTCATGCAGAGCCTTTCTTCACTCCAGCATCACATCTGCCAACCACTTGCAAGTGGGAAATTTTGAGTGTCTAAATGTGTGAGCCTCTGCCTGACCATCATGCATGATGTATTGGAGAAAAAAAAATGCCCAAAACAAGAGGGTAAGTTTGATATTTTCTGTATTATATTGTATTAAAATTTTAACTAGTCTCCAAGTAAAAAATACAGATGGTAGGAAAGTTACCATTGTATTTATGTAAGGAAATGTCCTAAATTAGTTACAGGTGGGAATAGGGAAAAGCAAGATTACAGGTAGATAATACCAGGCTATTCGTAAAACACTGTCTCAAAATACACAGAAACAAAAATTATCTTCTTAGTACCAGTCATATTTTAGTAAAACAGCATTTTTACTTAGCTTCACAGACTAATATTGCTGTACTTTTCTGGTATCTGAAAGCTTGCATCTTTGTTTATGTGATGGGTGAAACAAGGCTAGAGCAAGGCACGTCTAAAAATGTGCTTCTGCAAATCAGAATGAAGAGTGTGTACTTTGTTCTAATTATTCCTGTATCTTACAGGTGAAACCAGAAATTAATCTAAGTAGAGATACAATGTTTAAAACTCAGGCAGTATTTCTCATAGGACTTTTTTGTAGTTTTATAGCACAAAAATGAATACTTGGAAGATGTAACAATTCTGATATTTTCCATTTTATAAAAAAGTCTTGATACAAGTAATAAAAAAAGGAAAAATGTTTGGCTTTTTGTCTTTCATGCTACTCCTGAGAAAGTCCACAAGAGGACTACCAAGATGACAAGAAAAATGGAGAACCTGTCCTATGAGGAAAAATTGAGAATAGCTAGGATTTTCAGCCTGGAAAAGAGAAGGCTTTGGGGTGACTTTAGAACACCTTCCAGTACCTGAAGGGAGCCTACAGGAAAGATGGAGAGAGACTTTTTACAAGGGCATATAGTCACAAGACAAAGGATAATTACTTGAAATGAAGGAGGGTAGGTTTAGATTAAATATTAGGAAGAAAGTCTTTACTGTGAGGGCTGTGAGGCACTGGAAGAGGTTGCCAGAGAAGTTGTGCCACAGGTGCTGTGTCCCTGGAAGTATGCAAGGCTGAGTTGGATGGGATTTTGAGCAGCCTGATCTCAGGAAAGGTGCCCCTGTCCCATGGCAGGGTCATTGTATCTGTACGGTCTTTAAGGTCCCTTCCAACCCAAACTGTTCTATAATCCTGTGAATCTATGATTCTGTGTAACTGTGGTGGTTGACCCTGGCTGGATGGCAGACACCCAGCTGCTCTGTCCAGCTGGACAGGGGAGAGAAAATGTAACAAAGGGCTTGTGAGTCAACATAAAGACATGGGGATTGCTGCCAGCTGCCATTGCAGGCAGAACAGATTCAGGGCTGGCAGTCACTTCATCCCACCTTGTCTCTGCCACTCCTGCCTCCACAGGGGGAGGACTCCTCCCACTCTTCACCTGTTCAAGTGCAGGGTCTTTCTCAGAGCAGGCAGTTCTCCATTTCTCCAACAGAAACTCCAACAGAGTTTCTCCCACAGGCTGCAGCTCTTCACAAACTGCTCCATTGTGGATCTCCCATGGGTCACAAGTCCTGCCAGGAAACCTGGTCCAGTGTGAGCTCTCCACTGCACAGGGACACAGGTCCTGCCTGGACCCTGCTCCAGGGTGGACTTTGACGAGTCCCAGTCTCCTTCAGGCACAGCTGCCTGCTCCAGTGCGGGGTCATCCAGGAGCATCTGCTTCACTGTGCACCTCCATGGGCTGCAGGGGCACAGCTGGTCCTCCCCATGGGCTGCAAGGCAGCCTCTGCTCGATGCCTGGAGCATCTCCTGGCTCTCCTGCACTGACCTTGGTGCCTGCAGGGCTGCTGCTCCCACATACTCTCCCTTCTCTCTCCAGCTGCTGTTGCAGCTTGGCTTTTCCCCCCTTCTTTTACACATTATCACAGGCACTACCACAATGCTGATTGTCTTGACCTTGTGAAAAACATGGTTCACTGTCTTGAGAGAATTAAAAGGTTTAATAATCAGACAATAGGAGACAAACATAAAGCAAAGGGTTAAAACAGCCGGGTGCTTGGCATGCTGCCCAGAGCACACTGCTGCTGCTTTGGGAACACCCATTTAAATATGTTTTACAATCCATCCATTTGTTACGTATTCACAGACCTTCATGCATAGTCAGTTGTTTCTGGGAACTGTTTAGCATGGCCACTCCTCGGGTCTGCCTTTTTAGAGCATGCGTGTTTCTTGGCTTGTGGTTTTATTCTTCCTCTTATCCTTCTCAATTTGGGTGGTGGTCCCAGCTGTTGAGTGTTGATAATTGTTGTGTCAGCTGCAGGGTCCCCATCACCTGTTCACGGGCTGTTATCCTGACTAGGCAGGTAGTTTAAGCATACTATCTCTAAAAAACTCATGTCTAACTTTTACTATTAACAAAGACTATATCCATATAGAAATGCTATTTTAACATTATACATATAGCATTTATCCCAATACTTGCAATGAGCCAACAACATGTCATACATTTATAACAACCTGTAGCTGGTCCATCTTGGGGCCAGCTTCTCTCTTACACAGCTTCTGGCAGCTGCTCAGAGAAGCCACCACTGTAGCCCCCCACTACCAAACCTTACTCTGCAAACCCAAAGCAGCAGCCTCTGCAGAGCCTGAGACTAAACTATTTTGTGGTTCTTGTGGTTGTACAATACTCTTTCATCAGAACATATTTTCTAATGAATTTACTTAATGATTATTTAAGTGTGTTTCTCTTGAATATTTTTCACTAAAAGTCTACGGTCCTGTCATTTATTCTAATACTCATTTTTAGCCTTTTCATCCATAGATACACTCACATCATCAAGGCACTATCCAGCTTCATTATTCTAAATTTGTGCATATTTTTTATTCCCTTAGTTAACTTTTGTTATACATGAAACACAGGAAAGAAGACAATATTTTCACCTAAGAGCTATGGTCTTTGAAAGAAATTATTCAGAAAAATATTTCTTTATTACTTTTCTCTACAACACACTGACATTCTTAAAAAAGTGTTATAGGAAAGATTAAAGATGTAAAGGTCTTTGAAAATATGAAGTGCTACAGAAGAGTATTATTCTGAAGGAGAGAAGGTAGACATTAAAGAATAGAGAATAATCCATTGCCTTCTACTACTAGTGTCCTTTAATCCAGTTTATTAATATTTGGATTTAGATCTTCATAAACAAATTAGAAATAAATAAATATCTGCACAAGTCTAAATCAATGTAATTTACTGGGAAAAGAAATAATATAAGGTACATGAGCTTCTGCATCCTCTGATCTCTACTTGCAAATTCCATTGCAAAAAGCAGTAATTGATTTTATATACACTAACTATGAATGTATGACACAATAATTACTGAATCGTGGGTATCCCTGTTTAAAAGTTGCTAAATAGATAGTCAAATTGCATGTAATTGAACATACATATGAAAAATAACTTTCTCAGAAAACATAAATTATAAAAATTATTAAAAAAACCCTACAATTAACGCCATTCTGTTCAGTTACAATACAAAACCAATCCCCACTGGGCATCTTTTATATCCTTAATGATATATATACATATAGCCTGTAGAAAGAGGCAATCAAAAGAAAAGTCAGGAATTAAATTACTGTGAAGCCTGCATCACCCTAAATATGGTGCATATTTGTATACCCTATGATTTCAGATTAAGGTCCTATAACAGAATCATAGAATCAAAAAAAAAAGGAAGTCAGGAATACAGGAATACTTAATCTCTTTATCTGGCTGGTGGGGGGGTCTTTGGAGGTTTTGGTTTGTTTTTTTTTTAATTTATTTTTTCCTTTGGTAATCATATCTGTTTAGAAATCTGTATTCAGTGAATTTATCACTTCCCAGGGTCAAAGAAGTAGCAGGAGGATTCTGGCTGGATGGATGCACATTATGTAAAGTAACTGCACCATATTCATTCACTATGAAAAGAAACTACTCTGTAACAAATGGATAAAAACTCAGTTCTAATAGAAATTGACACAAAGACATTTAAAAATAGAAAGCGTAAGTAGAATTTGTTGTTCTTCATTCCAATTAAAAAAGATGAAATTAATTTTCCTACGATAAAGAAGCCCTTCATAAATGATTTATTCATAGCCACCACTTATCCAGCAATAATGCTGCCATTATTAAAAGGAATATTGATGAGTTAGATTAAACTCTGCCTACATGTGCAAACAAATGTGATTAATTCCCTTTTTTTATTGCATGTTATTTATGCAATTTGTATCAGAGGCTTGTGTATTTCAGGCATGTTTTCATGTTGCATGTACTTCCATATTGTTGTACCAAATTATTTTACCTTTCCATTGTGTTTATTATGTTGCTTGAGACATGTGAGAAAATTGTTAGAAATATTTAGGGAAAGGACAACTTTTCAATAATATGCAAAGTAGTGTTTGGAGTCTTGTCCGAAATAGGATGATTTGAATATTTTTGATGCTTCAAGCTTCTGAGTAGAAGGACCTTTATTATTTTCCTTTTTTTTTTTTTTTTTCCCCAAAATCTTCTTTTTTAGCATCTGTTGTATCTATTGTTTGTGAAGCTTAATATTCCAGTAGACTATGAAGTCAACACATTTACAGTTAATCAAGTTCCCTTGGGCAGTTTTTGAAGTTGGTGACTGAGGATGCTTTATAACTACTATGTTGTACTGCAGGATTTAAGCACTAAGAATATTTTACCTTGAGAACAAATGCACGCTGCAGTTCCTGGTTTCAGAAGCAAATTCTGACCTTGGCTTCTACCAACCTCAGAGGAAGATCAGAGCTACCCAGAGCACTGATTAGTGGGCAGAGGGGACTCCAGGCTGGGAGTTTAAGAGAATAAACAAGGATGGAGTAAATGAAGCAAAACAACTGCTTTCCTTCTGGATCAGTTAGACTGGTTATGAGTTGCACGAACCATTCATCTTTGTCTTACTTCTGAAGGATGTGTGTAGTTAAAATCAATTTCTAACTTCCCTTCTGAGTGTGACCCTGTTGTGGTGTAGCATGTAGTTCTTCCCTTAGTCCAGTACTGTCCTCTGGGATCTATCTGCTATTTCTTTTGCCAAAAAATATTGTAGTTTTTTATTTCAGCTCTTTACAGTAAGATCTAAAGAAACACAGGTGTTCCATAAATATATATTTACAGAGCAGCCTCTGTAAAACCCAGTTAACTTTCTTAGAAGGCAAACAGAAAAAGTCACAGTTGGTTTGTAAGAACTTTTAATGGGAGCTTGGGGAAATAATGAAAAATTTAATGCGAGCATGAATCACTCCAGAGAATACCAATCTGCAATCAGTAATTTTACTGTCAGAACCTAGAGATTTCACCAACAGGTACAGTGTAGGCACTACAATTAGAAAAAAATATTATGCCCTTCGAAAAGACACATCAGACCCATAGATTACTCATGGCAGTATAATACAAAATTTACTTGCAGCTTTCTTCAGGGTACTTCTTCAGGTTCAGAACTGCTGATTCCATATGGGGTAGTGATTTATTCTTACTCAGACATCCCTAATGTTGACTAAATATTATTTTAGTATATAAATGTATTTTTAAATCCACAAACTAAAATAATGTAGAATGATTGGAATTCGAAGTTCAGGTAAATTATTGCTGCTGTACATATAGATAAGCTGCAGAGCCATAATAATGCAAGGAATGAAATTAGGAGGTCTTGAAAGTCGTCATCAGGAGCAGTTTGAATCTCTTTTGTGTGGTGATTCACTATTCCTGATGCTGAATACTATTACTTTTTTGGATTTTCAAACTTTAAAAAAAAAAAAAGATAAAAAATGAAGTATGCTTTTAACTTCTGTCATTTTTACACTTATTTGTTACCTTTTGATGAGTTAACTGTATTTAATTATTAATATAACATATGTATTTAGCAAACTAATCCTATACATTGAAAATATAATGGCATTCATTGTCTCTGGGTATTTCGTATGACATATCAATATTGTAACCTCTGTGTGACTTATCTTAACCCACTTTATGACTAAAAACAAGCTGAGTTTTTAAAGAAAAGATTCATCTATCCAAACCATTGGACTATTCCCTGTGGTGTCTCTATGTTGGCTTAGGTCAGCAGAAATGAATATAAATGAAGCAGTGGGCAGTCATATGTTGATTACCAAGTGATTAAGATCATGCCAAGTGACAGTTTATATTATGTGTATTTCTTATTTTAGACATTTTTTAGCAATTTTAGAAACAAACATTACAAGAAAGCTTCCTATATTACAAAATTCTTGTAACAAGGTAAGGGTTTGTTTGTTCTTTTTTGCAATCAATTTATTATTATTGAAACAAAGTGAAGATTCACTGACATTAGTAGGAGACCTGTTTGAAATTCTGGGTGATAGACTGAGCCTCTAAATTTTAAAAATGGTGTTCTATTTCAAATGTATACTATTTGAGACAGATAATGTGTTCTTACTCTTAGGACTGTGGAAATTGGAATTTTTTTTTTTTTTACAAGAAAATATTTGATCTTCCCTCCTTAATCTTGATGACTCTTACTGACCTAGATAGTTCCAGCAGATATTATGGACTTTGGTTCTCACATTTTTCACTGGTTTCATTCACAAGGAACTCTAAGGACAGTGAAAAGCTACATATATGCAGAATTGTAGCCTCAGTGGTTTCTATTATCTTTTTTCCTATTACCCATTCTTGAATTAGGGGAAAGCAGGAGTTGAAGGAAGCAGTACAAGAAAAAAAAAAGAGTTATGTTCTGAAGTGTGTGATAAGAGAGATCTTGTGACTGGCTAATTTGTGAGTGTCTAATTTACATAAAACATTCAAATCATAGGCATGCTACTCAAATAAAGAAGATTTAACTGTTGTAAATAAGGTCAAGATAGGAATTAGTGCACTCTGAGTGTTTCCAAGTGGTTTTTCTACTGTTGTAGAAACTAAGTGATGAGTTATTTGTTTCACTTTGATTCCAAGAAGACAGGAAATGCTGTGTAGTTTCAGAAAAATCAATGAAATAAGAAGCCAACGATTATCAGAGAAATTCTAATAATTTAGCTGTGTGACATGAGTATGCAAGCTGTGGTGGTGTCTGTGAATTAAAAATTCCTTTTGTTTTGTCTTTGTGAAATGTCTTGCTAGATCAAAAATTAAAAAAAAAAAAAAAACAAACAGCAAACCAATGTTTTTATTTATTTTTAGTGGATTAATATCTGTGCACATATAAACCCCATGATTCTTTCAAGAGTGGTGGAGGGCATTTTTTGAAACTATTAGAATTTTCCTTGAACATCATTTTCCATTCCTTTAGGTCACAGGTCTCTAGAATATTTACAAATCCTTCATTATTAGACTATCTTTTCCAGAAAATTGGTTTCAGGGGACACCTGTTTAACATCTTCTGAACTATCTTTCCTTAAAGGAAATAAATGTTAACTGCTGAATATTTTCTTGCATGCATTGCTAAGTTCTAGCTGGGAATCTGAAGTGTGTGCACACATTTTCTTTCTGTTCAGCTACGCTAGTACTCCAGCTAATAAATATGGCTGGAAAGCTCTACCAATGGTAGAGAGTCCTTCAGTGCAAGAATGCAAACCCTACTTTCTGACATTGTATATTCTGAATTAACTTGAGCATATGTTTTAAACCTGTGTAAGTGACAAGTAGTGAAATAACCTGCTGACAAATCTGTGCTTTGGAAAGATGATGATAATTATGATGATTATAATCATTATTATCATTGTTGTTATCATTTTTATCATTATTATCTAGGACACTTCAGTAGACATTGACCCAAGAGGTTAAGATCCTAAAAATAGTGTACAAAAATAACTTCTACTTCAATTAAACTCTCCTACTCATTACCTGAAGTCATTATATTTTTTTTAATATTCCATTGAATAGATGAGTAAAACTTTTCTTTTGACTATAATGGAAGTTGCATAAGCTATAATTTGGATGTGAAGGTTTTGTAACTTTTCCAGCAGAAGTCTTTTCTTAAGGCAAAAAAGGTAGCAACACCAATTTCCCATGAGAGTAGGGAATAAATTAGTGAGCATATGGTGCCTTTTGTTTCCTCAAAGCAGCTGTAGTTTTACTTTCAGTTTTACAATTATCTTCACATCATTCTTGATTACTTGTTTTACCTTTCCTGTGATCATGTTGGGAATAAAGAAAGCAAGGCCATGCTCATGATGTTGAAAGAGAGGAGAAAATACAGGTTATTCTGCATTTAAAAAAATGAGAACATTGTCAAACACATGACTCGTGTTACAGCCTTGTAGATAGGAAAGAAACCACAAATATCTTCACAACAAAATCTTAACTAAGCATACCCTCAGATTCTTACCCATTCTTTTTAGGAAGATTACATAAAATGTTTGAAATGAAAATTGTTACTGTTGTTAGCATATATATTTTTTTTCAGTAAAATTACTAACTTTTTTGTTCCTCCTTTCATCTGCACCAGAAAGGTAGGATCATTCCCAGAGATAAATATGAAGAGTTTTAACTCAGAGAAGTGCTTAAAAAACACCATTTAACTTGCAGTTTACTAAGACCTAAGCTATTTAAATAGATATTTTAGAATTACATATCATTAATTGAAAACAGTCTGTACATATTTGGGTCAAATGAATAGGATTTTTATATTTTTAAAAAATCTATGTTGGCAATAGGACACTGTTAACTTGGCAATGGATTGGTTTTCATGTTAAAGACGGAATTGTCAGAGCATTCTATAAGTGCTCAGGGTAATATCCCTGAAGAACTCTGTAATATGAGAAGATCTCAAAAAATATAAGGAGGATCATCTAATTACTTGCAACAGAGCTGGTGAGTCAGTATTTCCAGTCCTGAAAGAGTTGAGGGAGTTGAAATCACGGATTGTTCACAAAACAAATAAATCTGGATAAGTTTGAGGTTGTTGATGAACTCTTCCAAAAGCAGAGGTTTTCTGCTGAAATCAAAAGTTTAAACAGTATACCTGATAATGTGTTGGCCTACTTGGATGAATAAAAGGTGTGAAAATTAATTTTGTTTATTCTGCAAGTGTAGCAGGTTGTTAAATCTAGTGTGAGTGTCTAATTATATTTGAAAAGACAAGAAATTCAGGTTTCCTAACACTAATGAAATACTAAACTAAAGATCAGGAAAATGTATTGAACATAATAGTGTTATTTTAGCACATCTGATAAAGGCAAAACATTGCAAGTGTTGATAGGTCTTTCATGTCCTGTTAAACTCTCAAACTGAAACTTATACCAAATTAAACTCATTTTAATGACTTTCCTTTAAATTCTTTATGAGGCAAGGATCCTTTGAATGTTCTACTAGCTTTGCTGATCTGTTCTGTGTTGTCTCTCCACTCTTGTTGTAGGTGTTGCTCCTAACAAGTTAATATCAATTTTGTCTATAAATAAAAAGTAATTTTCTAAATATTTTTGTTAATTTTTTCCTTCATTTTGATGAAAACTGACACTTTATATTATTGTTGGGGAGAGTCTGAGAATGTGGTTTTTCTGTCACCACAAAATAGGCAGAATCCACCTTGCAAAAAATGGGGTCTTTCATTTAGATAAAAATGCAGCATTATGGTATTTGGACTATTGAAGCAACTGAACTATCTGGGGGAAAGATAGTGTGAAATAGCTACATATTCTGTTGGATAATTTTGCAGTTTTGCATCTTATCAAAATTCTCAAATTTCTAACATATTGAAGTAAAAAGCGTTCTGGCAGATTTGCATTCCTTCATGTTCTTTTGAGTAAACTGTTTTGACACTACTTTGATTCCTCTTCTGGCCCATATATCAAATGGTCAAGCTCTGCTGGAAACTTTACTGAAATAACCATCTGCTTTTATACACACTGTGCACTTTAAAAACTTACTTATTGATATCTCTCACTTGTTTCATACTGTTTCTTCAACTTTTTTTAAATATCAAGGTTTTTTCCTCCATTACCTTAATTTTTGACTCTCATTTATCTTGCCTCTCTTTTCTTTGGTACACTGCTTAGTATGAATCCACTAGAAAACATTCTCATTCCTTTCTTGTAATACTACAAAATATCTGAGTTTTCTTGGTTCTTCACCAAAGCAAGTATTTGAGAATACCTCTGTTATGTGTAACTCCATGTAACTGTGACCCTTGATGGAAACACTAATAGAGAAGATTAATTATTTATGCAGCTAATATTAAAGACTGCTGCATTGTAATTTCACAGTGTATTCACAGCAGAAATTAAATGAACATGTCACATTATCAAGAAATGGTTGAGAATCAAAGAATAAGATACAGTTCTGATATCAATAAAATATTTCCAGTGAAGAAGAAATACATTACATGTGGAATGCACACTTGGTAATTCAGCTGTTGGGTAATGGTTTTGTGGAATAACTGGGGAACTGGGGAATGTGGGCTGGGGCAAACAGTGTGATTCTGCCCTAAGATCCTAATCAAAGCAGTTAAAAAATCACTTTTGGCCACTAGATTGAATCTGCTACATTCTGTTTTTCTAGATAATTGTTTTGTAGGCAGAGTTTAGCTCTTCAAACTTGGTGCACTGAAGATAAATTACTTCAATAAAAATTCTATTAAAACTACAGAAAGTTATCTCTAAGATTCTGACACATTTGAGTGGATGAGTGAATACATGTAATCTAGTAATTCCTGCTTTAATGAACAACAGTAGAACTTTAGAAACCTTCTTTTTGGTCCAGATGACTTAAATGCAAATAATTATATTTAAAATGACAATACAACTGTTCACAGCTGTTTATAGTTGCTATCTTATGTTAATTTAGGTCACTGTTTTTAAAGGCTTTTCTTTAGAGCTAGTGGTGGAAAGTATTTCTTTTGCTTTACCTTTTGGTTTACCTTTATCCCTAAGCATAAGTAATTTCTGTCTTAAAATAGAATCATGTAATGATGAAAATGTTATCTTATTAATGTAGATTAATATAGATGGATCACTCCCTTATGATCACTCCCATATGTTATTTCTCTCATTATACACACAAATCCAGGATAGTTTTCCACCACAAAGCAAGGTTTAGTGCATTGCCTCCCTGCCTCTCTTTTCTTCCTTTCCTGAGAAAGGGGACAGCAGTGCATGGCCCTGTGGTCAACCCATAAATAGCACAGTGCAGTTTAGAAGCCTCAAGGTCTCCCCTTTGACCTGAAGTTCTGGCAGCTAAATCTAAATAAGTCAATATGAGAAGGTAGACATGCCAGAGTGGTAACATTTGGTGACTGTTGACATTTCTTTCTGAAGAATGTCATACTTGTCCTTACTGTAGATTATAGTAGCAATATTTATATATAGGAAAAGGAAAAAAAAAAACAACTCAATAATAAAATATCAGCAAGTAAATGCAAGATTTATTTGCTGAAACAAGTACCTGAATACTGGTGGTGCATTTCACTGTGGCAGTATCCTTTGAAGATGGCTAAATACTTAACCCTTTTGGGATACTACCTGTTGGAAGCAAGTAAAGCAATGCATTTTTAAGGGTAAGTGATAATGATTAGCTATTTGTTATGTAAGATCTATGATGTAAAATACATCAAACTAGTCAAATCATATATTTCTTCTCTGTGATTCCATTTTACCAGCTCTGAGTACATTTTACAAAAGTTAAGAGACTGATGAAAGCAAGGATATAATTTATATAAAAGTTGGAGGAGAAAAAGCCTTAATTGCATTTAGCCAACAAAAGATTTGGGGAGGAAAGTCTGAGAAGACTACTGAGAAAAACTTAAGATGACTTAATTAGATGTTAAGAAGTATAATCCCAAAATCCCTATCATTCATGGTAATTAGTTGATGATTGCTGTTCAGTTTTTGACTACTCTCAGATTGTGATCTTATTTTTTGTTTTTCAGAAGATTATTTACTGTTTATGAATTTATTTTAATTACAAATCTTAGTTTTTTTTTTTTTTTTCCTTGCTTGTACCCTATTTGCATACATGCTTTATAGATCAGTCATGATAGGGATCACAAGAAACTGTTCATAAAAGAACATTCAGAGTTCCCAGACTATGTGGCACTCCCGAGAGTGAATGTGGTCACAGCAGAGACTCCCATGAAGCCAGGAATTTAGGGATTTATTTTACATTGATCATTAAGAAGGCTGCTATAAATTCCATTCTCCAGTGAAATAACTGGTGAAGAAATTATTAGGGAAAATAAAATCTAAATAAAAATATATAAGAGCATATAATGTATATAATGAAATATCTAATATCAGATTCATAGTACTTTTATGTTTTAACACATAATAGAATATTTTAATAATAGAATATTTCACAAGAAATAGAACTTAATCATTTTACACATATTTTCACTGAAATATAGCACTTTAATACATTTCTTGTTCAAGCCTAATCATTAAGACTTTCCAATTGTCTAATTTAGATTTTTTCAAATTGAATACCCTGCATGGTGATTAAAGAACTTCCTGATATTTACATGCCTTGAATTCTTTAAGACAAATATTAAAATCTATGTACTATAAATATTTTTTTCAATATTCTCTGAGGTAAATAAAAAGATGCTCCTGGATTTTATTGAGCTACCTATGGAACTGGATTACATGGTTGAACTCAATGTTTTAAAGTAACAACAAATAACCTGATTTTGGAAAGAATTCAGTCAAGATACTTTCATATAATTTTATATCTATGCTCGTGTCATGACATTCCTTCTAGTTTCACGGATTATTCCTAGAATTTGTCTCCTAAATTAGGATTGAGCTACCCCTCCACTACATAGTTTATTTCCCAGAGTTAAGGTGTATTCCAGAGGGCTGTACATTTGCCACCTGCTGCTTGCTGGCCACTGGCATCACAGGGCCACAACCTGCTGATTGCATTTGGGCAGCACAATAATGTTAGTGTGAACCTGTATGTTGAGAAGTGCAGCAACCCCTAATGTGATTTCAACCATGCACTCATTTTTCTCAGTAAAAGTTGACAATTTTCTGAAGGCTGTATTCAAGTCTCCTGGACATCAGTGTAGTATATTTCAGTGGGTGCTTTTTCAGAGCCTTCAAAATCAAATGTGGTAAATATAAGCAATAATTTTACTGGTGAAAAGATCTCAATGAAAATAAATTTTCTGTCTTTATTCTTCTTTATAGATATTTGTGAAAGAAATAACATTTTTTTATTGATTTCAGTCATTGAAAATAACACCATCTAACCCATGCAAGAAAGCATCATTAAAGGTCAATAAGGAAAAAAATGAAAAAAATACCAGGCACTGATGGGTCTGCAAACAATTAAAATAGCCAGGCTTTGTGTCACTTCTTTTTCTTTGAAAATTGTTTTCTGCATCCTGCTTTGATCACTGAAATTAAAACTGATATTGACACAGACTTGTCCAAAATCTGTGTCTAACATGACTATTTGATGGTAGTTCAAGGTTCAGGATTACCTGCTAAATGAAGTCCTGTGGAGAGTATTCATTAAACAAGTAGAGATTTCATTTCCTACAAATTTGCCTGCATGCTTTTATTTGGTTTGATTTTGGGTTTTTAGTATTTTTAAAACACAAGTACTTAAATTGCTATTTTTTCTTAGTTTTCTTAGTTTTCATCATCTGGATACTGGCAGCTGGCTGTCACTGTTCCAAAAAGCATTTACTTATGTATCCAAAATATAATAGAGGCCTCTTGGAAGATTTCTAGACTTTAAAGAGCCTCCAAGATTTTATAATACTTCTGAGGGCTGTATTTAGGGATGCCTGTCAAAATGTTTACTCTAGTGTCATTACCAACATTGATGAAAATACACTATTTAATGAAATACTTGGATATCTAATGGAATTGCACCATCACCACTTCCATACTTAAAGGTATCCCTGGTGTATGCAGCTCCTTACTTTGTTATATTGATGAGAAAATACAACATTTTTGTATCCTTTTATTAAGATATAATGCAATTTTGCAGCCTGAAATCGGCAAGTATGGTTCATTGTGCCAAAATTATTTTTAAGAGGAAACGTGTCTTGTACTTTAGAACATTTTGCCATCTCAGGAAAATTGTGTAGATGGGTAATGAGGTGTGTGAATAGGTGTGTGAAAATTACAATACTTTTATTTACCAAAGGGAACTCTGTTGGGAACAATAGTGAATAAACATCTTATGTTAGTCTCTTCAGCTTGAATTCCAAAGTGAAATTCCAATCTTTTTATCTCTGACAGACCAGTCATTTAATATCAAGAACAGCTTTAAGTGTAACTTGTACTGCTTTTTATCACAAGTAAATGCTGAGAGGACACATATAAATGATATCTGTTGTATTTATATTTTATATGCTGAACATGATGCAAATGTACAACATGCTGAGATCAAATATCTGTGTGGCCAAAGAAAGAAAATAAAGCAAACTATTTAGGTTTTCAAAACTGCACACTGCTTATGTTGCTTCTTTGTGGGATCTAAGTGTTTAAGGGAATTTTTATTCATTTTGTACTAGGAAAGGATCAAGGACATTGTATATCCATTGAAAAGGAAATGAAATAATAGTGCTTGAAGTGTTTCTTAATTCTCAGCATTTTTTTGATATCTTATATTTTCTTCTTCATTCATCCATGACTAAATTCTCAAACAATCCTACTGTGGCAGTAATATACACATATTTTTTCTCACTGTCTTGGCATGAAGAATATGTGGGAGTTAGCCATGAATGTTTACTTGCTAATAGGTTTTGCCTGTATCAGTGAAAAGCATGGTATAATGCTCAAAAAAAAAAAAAATCCCTTTCAGGTTGTCTAAAAAATATTTTAAAGTATTGTTGATTAACCTAAATATTATAATCATATCTTACACATTTCACAGAAAAGCTGAACTTCCTACATTGCTGGGTTATTGATGACTCAGAACTGACAGTTGTTTACTGTCATGTACAGATAAGAGCCCACTTCCCAGCAAACAGGGACCCTAAAATACTCTTTAAAAAGCGCCAGGAATCTTCTACCCAGGGCCCTGATGCACCCATCCCCTTCAGATACAGCTGATATAAATGAACCCTAAGGCTTATCAGTAAGGCAGAGAAGCAATTTTTAATTTATTTTTTCTTTTTCAGGAATAGTGAGCTGAGAGTTTACTCAGAAAGGTTCCTTTGCAGGCATCCCAGAGTAGCTTGAAATGGACATAAAAATGTAAAGAAAGTATTCCAGGTACAGAGGCATCATGTCTGAAGTGTGTATTTGAAATTGTGTACATTTATTTGAAACCTTACCTTAAGCAAGATGTCTCATGACTGACTTGTTCTGTCTGTGTAAACAGGTGTTTCTGAGTGGTGATACTCAGGGTAGTGGCCATCCTAGGAAATGTTCAAAATGTGATTTTGGGCTTGGAGATACAGTTTAGTGGTGAATGCAAATGGTGCTGAGTTAATGGGTGTTCTTGATGATCTTGGAGGTCTTTTCCAACCTTAGTGATTCTATGATTCTGTGATTCTGTATTGATCTCTCATGATTTGGGTTTAATCTAGTCCTTCCATCTTCCTGTTTGAAGTCTGGAGACAGAGAATTCTATCCAGAGGTGGAGAATGCCCTACTCTCAGGATGAAGTGAGTCTTTTGTTAGAGCCTCTTTCCTTATGCTACTTGCAGGTCACTTTAGGTGCAGATGTATACATGGAAAATATGGCCTAGGAAAAAGGAGTCCCTAAAAAAGTGGAAATATTCAAATCCTGTTAACACAGCAGTAGATCACTCCTTGTAAGGCTTGCATGTGAACTATTATGCTCATATAATAAACTGCAAGGGATCTTCAGCCTGAGGCTTTTCAAGTTAGGTGTCAGGTTGAAGAATACAACCAGTGGTGATGATTCCTGCAAACTGTTTCACTGCTCATGTTCATTTTGTGATCTTCCAGTCCAGATTACAGTGTTTGTTAATATATTATGTATCTGCAATAACGTTGATATCTAAGAAGGTCTTAAGGCTTGCAAAGATTGAAGATCTTGCCCACGTTTGGCTTCAGCTGATGCATATTGCAGCACATTGATGCTTCATGGGCATGAGCATTTTTATCAAGTGAAACATTTGTATGAAAAACTTGATGCAGAGTATTATTTGGTGAGAAATTTGAAACCCATTTGAAGAAATCTATTCCATAGATCAGTCTATTAGTTTTATTGCACAGTTCAGTGTGGTGGATTTCCCAGCACAAAGACTTGCTGCTCCTCCCTGTTGCATGACAGTGTCTGGCTATCTCTTGGCTGCTGTGGACAAACAAATGTAATGAAATAAAAGTGATTCTGCTTCATGAGAACCTTTGGTTTGTTTTCTATACAATTTTGATTTAGCAAAATTCTTACAGAAAGAATTAATTTTGGGTTTAGATTACAAAAAAATCAGCATTCCATACTTACATATGCAGAATGTCTTTTATTGAGTAGTGTTTCAGGTTGTTTTCATTTGGATATAGAATAAGACTTCATTTAATAACATTACAGAGGTGTTTAATAAAAAGGACTACGTAAGTATGAAAATGAAGCAACAATAAGAGAGAGCCATTACCAGCTGCAGTATTCATAGAGGTTATTGCTTTCCTTAACTACTTCTTCTCAATCAGTTTTCTACTTTCCTTCTGTGAGGTCTGAGCTTTCAAACTGAGTGTCCTTTGACTTGGCACTCTCAAATTTTGACACATTTTCCTTATTGTCCTCAGCTTGACATCAAAGCTCTCTGCAACTCCTTCATTACAAAGTAGTGATGTTCTTGTGTACAGTGTAAAGACATAAACTAATGTTATTTTTCATGGAAAAAAAAAAATAATTTTATTTAACTAAGGAAATAAAATTTGGGATAATACAGGGAAAAATATAATTTAGTATAGAAGTATAGATTCTTCCAATTCATTTCTCACAGCCATTTTCTGGACAGGCTTCTTTTACCAGCATGAACACTTGTTAACTCTTTCCAAATATTCCAGTTTTCCAAGTTTTCCAAATTTTCTTCATTAAGAAAGTTCTTGTCCTACTAATATTAATGTGTGATGGAATAATGAATCAGCAATGAGGGGGAAGAGCCCCATCCTTTCCCCTAATTATGTTGGCTAATAACAACTGTGAAAGGAGCTAATGGCCAGAGGTACATCTGTGGTGGAATTCAACTGCAGAAGGCAATTTTGTTCATCAGCAAATCCTAGATATCCTGGATCTGTCAGATTAATATGAGATGTTTGAAAATAGATCTTCCCAATCTGCTGTGTCCTGTCAGGGTAGGTGCTCATTCCAGTAGTTTTAAGTGGCTCCTTGATTTGCAAAAATTTTGTAGTCTTCTCTGGATCTGTAGGAAAATTTTGCATTCTTGATATACCTTTGAAACTACTGGGATTGCTGACCTTCACTGTCAGCTACACTGGCTCTATTGATCCCACTATTATGGTCTTATTCTGAGCTGTGCATTTGCACTCAGAGATTATTTCTGAGCTTACACAGTTACTCTCAAGATGAGAACTATGCCCTTTTACCCCAGAAGCATCCTCATTTAAGCCACAGGGCAGCAGTCAGGATAAAGCAGATGACCTTTCTGAGTGTCCTGTCTCACACCTAAAAGTAATGCAAAATCAGCTCTTATACAGTGAATATTGAACAAACAAATAAAGATCCATGTTTCAGCTCAATGAGGTGTCAGAGATAAATTTCCATTCAAGAGTGTTTCACTAGTGCAAAATGCATGGGCAGTTAATCCATAATGTAGAAATTTTGGATTTTGTCTTTTAGAGTTTGATCTGTGTAACTTTTTTGGCTTTTTTGAAAATCAAAATCGTCAATGCCTGCTGTGAGTTTGACTTTATATAATTTGATGAACTGAAGAAATATTATTGTGGCTTTTCTATCCACCATTCCTTCACTGCTGATCTGAGAGGCAAGATAACTGCTATACATATTTTATTCTCACTATTTTATGCATAAATGCTGTGAACATTTCTCAGTCACTGTAGTTCTGAAGCTAAGAAGGCATCCTAGGATTTCTTCATAAATATTACCTAGAGAAGAAAGGGTGATTCTAGTGCTTTTCCTATCTTACTGAATATGTGCAAACGGCTTATAAAATACATTGAGAGATTGGGGGTGAGAAAAGCATTACTTTCCATTTCATTTGGTTCTGGAAAAGCAGAGGAATGTAAGCCAAGGTTTTTTTCTACTGCCAAGAAAATCCAGTCTACTAGAAGTCTTTCTAAGTGTTTAGTGAATTTATCTTGGTGGCAGTACTTATTAACTAAAGCCCAGTGCAGCATGAGCTGAAATAGAATAATTGGTAATTCATTGTAAACATGACTAGTTTTATGTCCATTTTTCATTTCTTCTTGACTGGTATTTAGTATTTATACTCCAAAGTAATTGGCTCCCTTGCCGTCTTCCAGCTCTGGGGCTTGAGGAATTTCTTTTCCTGAGTGAGGTGTGTGTCCTGTATTTAAAGTGTCCACTTTGAGATTTGTGGAAAACTCCTCTTTGTTTCAAGAAAAAAAAAAAAACCAAAAAACCAAAAAAACAAAAACAAAAAAATAAATAAACAAACAAACAACAACAACAACAAACAGAAAACCAAAAATCCAAACTCACAAAGGGCCTAATTTCAAAATACAGCAATCAATTTTCCAACTCATGATATCAGACACAAAATGAGGCATTTCACTTCTTTCTCAGAGATGATAGCTTGCTTGGTGAAAAGTCAAGATAAAGGAATGTGTGTTTAAGGTGAAAAGCATCTCATAGCAACAGATAAAATAACTGAACACAGAACAAGAACATGCCAATCTGATACTGTGGGGGATTAATCTTGACTGGATGCTTGGTGCTCACCAAGTTGGTCAACCACTCCCCCTCCTCAACTGAACAAGGTGAGAAAATACGACAAAAAACTCATGAATCAAGATAAAGGAATGAATCACTTATCAGTAACTATCGTGAGTAAAACAGACTCAAAGTGAGAAAATTATGGAATTTATTGATGATTAGTAAGAGAATAGGATAATAAAAACCAACCTAAAAAAACACCTTCCTCCCTCCTTCCCTTCTTACCAGACTTCTTACCTCCTGTGCCAGGGCAGTGCAGGTGTCCAGGGAATGGGGGCTGTAGTCAGTGCATCACACATTGCCACTCTTTCCTCATCACTCTGCCCACTCCAGTGTGGTGTCCTTCCCATGGGAAACTGTCCTTCACGAACTGCCCCAACAGGAGCACTTTCCACTGGGTGAATTCCTTCAGGAAGAGCTGCTTTGGTGTGGATCGCCCAAGGAGTCACAAGTCCTGTCAGCAAACCTGTTCCAGTGGGGTTCCTCTCTACAGGGCCACAGGTACTCCCAGGAGAACTGCTCCAGCATGGTTCTCCAGGGTCACAGCTTCCTGCAGGGCACATCTGCCTGCTCTGTCCTGGGGTCCTCCATAGGATGCAGGTGGAGAACTCCTCTGCTGTGTACTCCTGTGGGCTGCAGGTCCATCCTGCCTCTCCATGGTCTGCAGGGTCTCTGCCTGTAGCACCTCCTGCCCCTCCTCCTTCACTGGTATCTGCAGGCCTGCTTCTCTCATGAATTTTCACACCTCTTTCCCACCTACATCTGTGTATGACTTTTTACCCTTCTTGAGTGTATTTTCCCATAGGCACTATGTGTAGCCCATAAATTCAGCCTTGGTCTGTAGCTGTCTGATTAGGAATGGCGAATAATGCAGCAGCACACACGACTCCTTCCAAGCAGCAGGAAGATGTGATTTACTGAAAAGCCATGGCATTTGCATAAGAGACATCATGCAAAATAAAGTAGAAAAGGTTCATTGGTCCAAGAAGGCAACACCTCTTTGAAAACATGCTTTCTGCAAAACATCACAAGACACTCAAACTGCTCAGTGGTCAACATGAGGTATTTATCTGTGTTTTTCTTTCTTCCTGCTCTTGTTTTGTCTCTGAGAAAAGTCCCCAGCCTGAGAAAGGTCTGAGCTGGAGCTAAGGAAGCCAACAGCCTGGGAAAAATCTGGATTGGATTTTTCCATGAGCCTTTAGCAGTGTCCACATTGGCCAGTGGTGGGTCAGTCCTGCAGCTGTGTGGAATGGCTCTGTTGGACATGGGGGAAGCTTCTGGCATCTTCTCACAGAATCCAGTGGCTCTCCCACTGCCAAAAACTTACCAAGTACACCCCATACATGTACAGTGAAAGAGTAACCTTCAGAGAAAACCCTCACTCAGATAGGTTGTGCATTCTTCCCCTTCCACCCTCCTGTGTGTCACCAAAGCTTTTTATATGGTGAAGCAAAATTTTAGAGGTCAAAATTTCTGTTTCCTGCTTTTTTGTTTTGTTTTGTTTTGTTTTTTTAATTTGAAAGCTAAGAAAAGGTCAGAGAAGGATAATGAGCTTGTAAGGTTTAACGGCTGGGTTAAGTATGAACATGATCAGGGTGTTTGGGTTTTAAGGCTTCTCTATGGTAAGGATCAAAGAAAGCATGCTTTATTTAATTAATAATGCTTACAATGTACTCTTGTAATATCATTACAACCTAGTGTTAAAACCTTCTTCATGCAGCAAAATGTTCCCATAATTTAAACATTTAAATAAAGGGGTTTTTTTATTAAACCAAAGTCTTATAGTATCCACTTTCATATGCATAATATTTTCTCTTTTCTCAAGGAATTTATCAGAGCACAAACTTTACAGAAATTTACTTAAGGAGAACCATTTCCTACATGGTCATAGAGGATGTCTTTGTGAAATGAATGCGTTCAAGTTGATTCTTTTTCTTGAATGGAATGGAAAATGAACAGGCTTGCAGACAATATCTAAGATACTGGCTCATCCACAAAGTATTTTTGAAGTAGGGAGAGTGTAGAAAGCAAAAGTTACTGGTGAAAAATATGTTCATTTGCATCTTCCTGCTTTAAGGGAAACTAAAAACTTAAATTCCTAAAATAGTACCTTGGTTTTACTGTATTATGGTTCAGCTGATAAAGTGCATCAGTAGTTGTATTTGGGTTTTCTGTTAATTTTCACTACTCTTTTCTCACAGAGAAACCTGGTATGTTTTAAAGCATTAAAAAATGTTTACAACTAGCTTACCTTCATTCCTTTGTGCATTACATTATAAGTCACCCTTTAAAAAAGGTAGAATGCGTCTTTAGTTGGTATAAATTCACTGTCCTTATTGACTGCAATAAACATTTGCAATTTATATCACTAAATGTCTGGACAGAGAGCTTTCCTTCAGTTGTAAATATAGGATATACACCATAATAATAAAAGAGATAGACTGTAAATCCAATCAACACTTCCCTTTACTTGTTCAGAAAGAAATATAATCATGAGTTTAAGAGTACATGGTATAACTTACACTTGAAGAACTTAATGTCCATTGTGTTCTCATAGAAAGCTCAATGATTACAGTTTATTCACTGAAGTAATTGTGAACATGTAATTATTTCTTCCATTACTAATAATTACCTACCCATTTTACTTGGACATAAAAGCCAAGACCAAAAAAAAAAAAAAAAAAAAAAAATTAAATTAAGGCAGCCTGAAAAAAGAAAAAAAATATGTTCTTTAGTTGTGAATTCTAAAATAAAATATACAAAGCCAATGGGCCAAAAAATTGCTTTTGCTAAACAGTTACATAACCCTCATTTCTTATTTTGACTTTCTGTAGATCTCCAGTCAAATGGAAATCAGCATCTTTAGCTTTTTTTTTTTTTTTTTTTTTCCCTGGCATTCAGTTTCTTGCCTAGTATCTCATTATGTTTTGCAACATAATGTGTAGAGGTAGAGTGCTGGTTTTTGTATCAGTGATTTTCTCTTGTTAATATTTATACCATTACCCATGCATAGAATTACAGTTGTGAAGCTGGAACTTCTAAAGGTATCTATGTAAATGAAAGAACAAGTCCTACTGAAGGCCTTAGTCTTTGAACAGGACTATTATCAGCTTGCAATGAGTGCCATTACAGGGAGATATAAAACTGTGCTATAAAAAACACTGTTTAGAGGGTAGGTTCTCTGGGACAGGGACTCTTTCTTGAACTATAAAGTTGGGAAAGAAGTTAGGATCCAGAGTCTGTAGTTTGTCTAGATGAGAATATTATTAACTCCTCTTACCTAGGATGCATTTTTCCTGTCTGAATAGTGTTTGTTTTCAGACTTGATGCTGTATATTGGGTGCCTAGGTACCCTCAGAAATAATGGATAATTGAACACCTTGAAAGAAAACATAAGGCGTATTCACGCCTTCTCTTTGTTTTAAGATAAAGGGTTGAGGAAGAGACAAGTGTCTTTACTACAGGAAAATGCTTAGCTTATAACTCTCTCTGCTTACTGAAAAAGTTGTCTTCCAAATCCTTGTCGTTAAAGAACTGGCAAACTCTCTGGGTATTTATATATCTCAGAGCTGACTACTTTAATGCAAACAGTAGTGGAGCAGAGATCCCTTGTAACCTTCCAACCCCTTCAGCTCCTCCCATGGCAATGGGGCATTGAACACTGTTATTTGGTTTTCAAAAAAAAAAAAAAAAAAAAAAAATCATCTGCATCCTCTCTAAAGCTTTCTTCCCAGGAACACCTGAACTGAAAGCAAAATTAAGTGTATTAGTCTGTGTTAGTCTGATTTTTGTATAACCTAGTTCCAAGCAATAACTACACAGAGTTTATCTGTGCAGTGACAGTTTAAAGTGAAGTATTTGTCCTGAAAAAATGGACAAATCATAGAGAAACTTTTTTTTCCTCAGAAATATACTGAAACCTAGTAAGTACAGGACTGATTCAGTAAATGAGATAGCAGTACAGCTCTTCAGAGTAAATGAAAAACAGTTATGGGAATATTTTCAAAAGGTTCACAGCAACTTTTCAGCATCATTGCTAACTTAATGAGTATTTTTCAGTATAATTCATTCTAAACACCATGGGAGAAATCAATTGTGACAAGCAGGAGGACTAGTTATTGAGATGTCATCAGATTGCTCATAATCACATATTTTCCCTGTGGATTTGTGCTTCAGTTCACACTCTTAAAGTCCATTCACATTTTAATGTAACTAAACATTTGCTGTACCTGTTTGGTATGTTGTATTTGATTACACCAATTATGAGTATTTTAAAAGAAATCTAGTGCAATAAAACCAAAACTTACCCAGATCTATTTCTAGCATCCATTATTCTCGTTCTTTAAAGTAAATTTCCTTAAGGAAGCCTTGGTACTTTTCCCATGCCCCAAATTTCTCTCATTTGTTCTTCTTACCTATTAAAATCCCACAATTTCACCAGTTATTTGAGTAGTGCCAGCCAACTTGATGCTTAGGTCATGCCTCCCTCTTTTACTGGATTTCTTCTCCAAAGTTAAGGAGGAAATCCTAAATGGAACTACAGCTTTCTCCCTCCAAAATACTTTTAGCTTGTTTAGGTTTGTGGATTTTTTTATTCCTTTTTTAAATATCACTGAGGTGGTGAAAAGGCATTTTAGAAAAAAGCACCTGTTCAGAGACAGAACACCTACAGCAGCAGTAAAAATTACAGAAGGAAAAATAGTAAAAAGCCATTTTGAGACATCTCATCTCACTGCAGCATTTCTGTGGTTCCTTTATCACTAGAAGGTAATAGTTCTCTATCAAATGTTAACTTCCACTGGAGAAAAAGCAGAGAACAAAGAGGAAATGTGCTCAGATTCCAATTTTTAAACTTTTCCTTCATTTTTTTTATGGATCACTATAAGGTCTCAATTATGAAGCCAAATCATGCACCCTCTGACAAATGCATCCAAGCTTGACACCTCTCTTGCTCAGGTTTCCTTTGTGTGTGATGAAATTTCTGCACTTATTCAGGCTAACTGAAAACATCACTGTTTATTAGTGATTTTTAAGCAGAAGGCTTTCATACTGAAGCTGTGTGTATATGAACTTAATTGAGGCTTTTGTCACCTGTGAAAGATACCCTGTTTTGTAAAAATTGTATATGTCATGGAAATAATTTTTATCAGATGAAAAACAAAATAAAAAGATGAAGAAAAATAGAATCTAGATAGATTTGTTGAAATTATTCTGTATTCAAATAATTATTTGTCACTTTATCTGTAACAAGTTCTCCCTTCATTAGTCAGTCCTTCATTCTTAAAGAAAACTAGGCAAATATCTTTTTATTCAATACCTCTGCTTGTCTTTAACACTAGAATTCCTTTCAAAAAAAGAGAGTGATATCTAAATTTAAGGGGTTTTGGGTTAATTTTCCTTGAGGGAGAATTATGGATGGAATTCAATAGGTTTCTTTACAGAAATGGAAAGAGATTGATCCAAATGAACAGGTTATGCTATGTTGGTCATGATACAACAGAAATTATGCTTTTCAGAGCTCAGCTGAAAATCTGAAATGCCTGTAAATGTCAAATAGATTGTCTTCCCATAAAATGACATTGCAACCCAACAGCATTTGTCTTCATCAAAGGCAATATATTTTGTATTCTGTATTTACTTTTCATAATGACATAGAGTCCAAATAAATAAAAAACAGGAATACCATCAATTTATTAATAATGTTTTTATTGTTTGAGGTTGTGCTTATTACTGCTATTAATGTGGTCTGGTTTCAATATTTTGTGCTAAGCCAGTAGTATTTTAATTTGCTATTATTTTTCATTTTACAGAAACTCTGGCATCTATCCTGTCCAAGTCCTCTTTCCTTGCACATCTTAGCAGTTTGGCTTTAGATCTTACGTGCTGTGAAGGAGAAAGTTTCTCTGTGTCCAGGTGACTGTTTATGGAAAATAAAAGCCATAAACAAACAAAAATCCCTGTGCCCCGCCCCCCCCCCAAAAAAAAAAAAAAAAAAAAATCCAAACAACAACAAAAACCTAAAACAAACAAACAAACAAACAAATGAAAAAATCCACAACCCCCCCCAAACCATTATAATAAGATTCACCTCTAAAAATAGGTGATCAACTGAGATGCAAAGTCCTAAGCTCTTGCAATAAGAATACCATGACTTTTAAAAAATATCTTCCTGAGGGGTGACAGTACTGCTCTGTGATCTCTGGGACACAGAGTATGTCAATATTCAAAACATTTTATTTTATCATTTGTCATGATAATGCAGAGAATGAAGTGCCAGATGTGTGAATTCTCATGCTTTTACCACTAACAGAATCCCAAAATCTTCAGCATAAGACAACAACTATTTAGTCTGATCATTCAATTCTAGATTTCATCCTTTCAGCATCTAATGGATTTCTTCCAAAACTTCTGACTGGCAATGCACAGCTAACACTCCAGAATAGTAGACATTTAATGTTAAAGTTGTGCAACTCAAATTTTGGACAGTTAAGTTCATTGGTTATTAAAACTTCAGGCACACAAGCAGCATTAAATCTAAATTCTGTACTTACACATGGTGTTTTCTAAGTACAAATAAATCCTCCCGAGACACAGTCAAGTTGCTTGCTTAGCAAAACCTTTAGTTAATCCTGCATATTTCCTTGAAATCCAAGGGGGAAAGTAAAAATTCCTCAAAGATGCAGATGTTCAGTCAATCAAAAATGGTCACAGAAAACTGGAGTAAAAGAAGTGTTCCTGGAGGCTGTTGGAAAAGGCTCTGCTTCCATCCTACTGTAGTAGTGGAAAGTGAGGAAACATGGGAGGTTTTCTCATCTTAGGAAACCTCCCAGGAAAGCAGATCCACAACCTCACCATTGTAAAAAATCACTTCTCACATTCTGAATGTGAGAATTTTTTGGTTGTTGCTCCATCCCTTCCCCTACCCCCAAAAACTAATCTCAATGAATGTTTAGAGATCTGAGGTACATTATGGTTTGTCTGCTGGGCTGGTTGTTTCATGGACATGCAGAACTGATTTGTCTTTTTGTGAAATTAGTGCCACTTCCTGTCAGTCTTAATCATGCATAATATTTGTATCTTTTTGTGTCCTAATGATTACAACTTTGCCTTCTAAATGCTGTCTCTCAGGTTATACTATTAGACTCTTCAGAGAGACTAATTAACCTGAGCAATCTGGCATGAAATTCTGGTTTACTCTGTTTTTAAAAACCTTTAATCAGTGAATCACCAAAACAGCTGGTAGAGGGCAGTTTTATCCTCATTTATTTTGGAAACTGATTCCTCCTTCACTTATTGTGTGATGGTGAAAGCATTAGTTAAAACAAGTATGACACTGACATTTAAATAATTCTGAAGAACGGGTAATTATGTATTAAAAAAAAAGAACAAAAAACAAACCAACAAACAAAATCTTCTATTCTGCTGGCATTTAATCATTCTTAACTTTTTTGTAAATGACAAAGTTTAAAAGATATGTTGAAATACTGAGAAAAATTTCAAGACTGTAAAGTCTCCAAAAATTCATGTCAGAGATCTGTCAGCATTTTTTTGTGGTATTAAAAAAAAAAAATATAAATAAATAAAAGAAGAGGTATAGTTATCCTTATTCCTTAATTTTCATTAACTTTTTCATAAACAATTTTTTTTTTTTTTAGTTGGCTATGATTGTTTTGTTGTTGTTTAAACAACAAAAGCAACAACAAAAAGGGTTTTTGTGGCAAAGGAGTACTTTTTCCATTATAGTGGATATGATTGTTGTGAGAGGAGATCCTTGGTGTTCGTTACATCCTCAGAGGAAAGGGCAGATGGTGTCCTGCATTTTAGCATTTCAGAACTGACCAACTGATAATTCTGTATGCATATTTTGCAGAGTTAGAGATCTGTTATGCAGAAGCTGAACAGAGATGTATTTTTGAGTGCTGCAGTTTATTTATTCATTACAGAATATTATTCCAGAATTTAATCAGTTAAACCTTCCTAATGGTAAGTTTTGGGATGATCTACATGGCCTCTATGGAATAATTTTTTTAATGAATAATCAGGCAATTATTTTCTAAGCTTTGTCTATATCACAAATCTTTAAAGAATTGTCTGGTGGCACCTAATTTTAATAGTAAACCAATGTAGATTAGAACAAAGTTTTTTGGGAAATAGATATGGCATCTGCATTACTACAAAATGAATTTATTTCAACTACTATTATGTCAGCGAATAGCAAGTGAAATTATGAAAATGAATGCCTAAAGTCATCATTCTTTCTAATGCGCACTGACATTAATGCAAATATCCATGATGTAGGAGGAAAAATCATGAATACTGGAAGTTCCAAGATGGCTGAAAGTGGGAGCTAGAAAACCAGATTAGCTGTCAGGCAAACATTTTTATAGAGTGATTGTTTAACCTTGGGAAGAATAATTGTGGTGGGTTCTCTTTTCTAACAAAGATATCTGCGTGGGTTTCAGGCAGCCAAGGTCAACCCACCACAAGGAGCTTTTTCCTCCTAAAAATATTTTCTAGTTTGAATAAAAATCACTTAAAAACTGTCTTATAGGTAGTTTTATGTACATGTTGTGATATTAAGGGACCTTTTTTGTTTTGGCATTTTTGAACTGTTGATAAACACAGCGTGAAACTACACTGACAGATTTAGGTTCTTCTTAAAGCTGAAGACAGTACTGCCCAGTACTACAAAGCAACAATTATGCATGTCTTCCCATTGAATACGTTTTAACAATATTATTTTTTTAAAGATAGAATGAATATGGCATTGCTTTGTCTGCTCTGCCAGAGGTGCATAGAAGAGTTTCAGCTGATCTGACAAAATAGTTACTCTATTTCTGAATTTTCAGTATGAATATTTCTAATTGTCAGAGAACATTTTTTTTTCTCAATTCAGTTTTTTTAATCTTTTAAAAAAGTATACTTATATATAAAGATGCATATTAAATGTTACCCTGATAGTTTCAGTACTTTTTTCAAAGCTCTATGATTATCTTATGGACCTTTGGAAATTTAAGTTTTTATTAGAAATATTAGGCTTAAAATAAATCTGCTTTTTGCTATTTGTTCTATTGAATTTTTTTATCTGGATTCATTTGATCTGTCTCTCCTTTTTTCATCTTAATCCCTGCACTCCTCTGTATTTCCAAATGCAAGAGACTAAATGCATTGTTAGACTTGGGCTAAGATTTTATCCTCTTCCCTGCCACTCCCTTCTTTCTCTCTGTCTCAGACAGATTAGAGGTCTGTCTTCTTTTTTTTCTTTTCTTTTCAAATCATTTGACTTCAGGAATTCAGGGTCTGAGATTCAGATACAGCCCTGATGCTTCAAGCTTTTTGTATTTTCCATTTTAGCTTTGCTATAGTGTTGCAAAGAACACTGGCAAAACGTTTCAGTGCTGAGTATAGGACATGCAATCAATTTCTGTAAAACAAATAGATATTTTGGAGGAAAAAACTATGAGTAACTGTGGCTCAAATCTAGCCTTAAATTTGGGTAACATCTGTGAACCTGAAACACAGCCTTACTTCTCTCCTTATTTATGATTATTTGCTTGGTGATTGTGCCAATGGATATGTAATCACATATGTGATTCTCTCTGAGTAGAGAATTTAAGTGTCTGAGGAGTAGGAACTTACCTATATCATATATAAACAGCCATTTGTCTATTAAGCCAAAAGAATTTTACAAAGTGCTAATCCCAAAGGTGTTTTTCATGCCTGCAGGCAACTGTTTGTGGTTTTTATTTGATGGTTGCAGATAGAAGTCTGTCCATTCAGTGCTCCTGATTTTTTTTTTTTTTTGTCTTTGGGCAAGGACAAAGAAAAATATTTCACTCTTATCATTCCTTTATGATAGGAAATACAAATTACTTTAAAAACTGAAGTATATTCAAAATCTTCATGGGTTATAATTACATAGGCATACAGTTAAAATATACCTCTAAGATCTTTGTATGAGTGTAAAAACTTTCTGTTGGACATATTTTGCACATTGAATCCTGCAGTTGTTTTGAACAGTAAAAAAGCCACTTTAATATAAGATTAGAGCAGCATACCAGCAGTGTATGTTAATTGGAAGTCTTTCAATCTCAGTCACCTTTTAGCACATACTTGACAAACTATTTTTTTTATATTGGCACTGTTTACATATACTAAACATTCACAGTTTTCTTTTAGTCCTCTGACATTTTGAGTTTGTTTATTGGATTGACATTTCTAAAGATGTAGTGGCACTTCCTCAGATATCTAAGAAAATATATGCCTTTGTCACTGTATGTTCCCATGTAAAACCTAAAATTTAGACAGAGAAAAACAATAAGTAATATCTTTGGTTGTACAGCACTGTATATAACCTCAGTTTATTTTTTATTGTGAAGTGGCAATATGGCTTATGAAGCACAGCTTGAGCATGGGAGAGAAGTGTGACTGTCTTTGTCTGATGTGCCAGCAGCCTGCTGCCTCTCTCAGGAAAAACCACCAGACTGGTGGGATCTGTTACTATTTGTAGGATTAACACTCCATGTTAATTCCAGCTGTTGCTCATGACATTGTGTTCCTGGTGGCCAAAAGAGTCCTTCCTGTGCCCAGCTAGGGTAAATGTGTGTCAATTTGGCATTTTAAAAGTCCTTCCTGAATTATCCAGAAATATTCTCTCTCTCTCTCTGTGTATCAGAAGTCCCTTTCCTACGTATTTATAAGAGTAGAATAGTACAAATAGCTGATATATTGTGGTTTGTATGTAGATGATATACTGCTTACTGTGATTTAATTATTCATGTTAAAAGTACTCCTGCTTTTCATTTGCTTGTCCAGGACATTTTCTGGCTTTTCCTGCCTAGCAGCATAGTGTGTGCAGTGAGACATAAGGAGGATTCTAGTGAAAACACTTTTCATTCTTTCCATTTTGCATCAGTCTGGAGGACTGATCTCATCTGGATGGCAAAGAGTCCTGGTATCATCAGCACTGCTGAGCCTTTCTGGGTGCCAGAGGCAGTCTGAGTGACTCAGAGCTGAGACAGTAGGGCTTTTGAGAGCTGCCTCTGGGGCAGAGCCACATGGAGTCTCACAGTCACTGTGCTATCAAACACAACAATAAAGCTTCACAATGCCCGTGTGTGAAAATACCAAACTGAGGGGGTTGCTTTCTCATACTGTAAGAGCTGTGAATGGTGCAAAAGTTCAGACTCACATAGCTGGGTTTATTTTCCTCATGGCTGAAATCATCCTAACAGATTTGAAATTTCTGATTTAATTCCCAAACCTGGCTGTTTCAATGATTCCTTCCAGATCTCCCTGCCTTTATCACAGTTGCCTCCAGCAATAGAGGTGCACCTGCCAACATGAGTCAGAAAAAGTTAGCTAATAAGAAGCACTCTATATTAATCACCATCTTGCTGACAAGCTTGTGTGTGATGCATGTGTGTGGGCTGCTAGCAGATTAATACTTTGTGTAAGGATATACATAACACACAAGCTGGGATTTCATTGATATCTGTAAAATTTCTGTTACAGTAAGATGTCTTTTCAGTGCAGCTTATTATACCAGACACAGATGTCCTAAACAAAAAACAAGCTAATGAACAAAAAATGCTCTGTTCATCCTTGTATTCTCTTGGTGTCAAGAGATTCTATGTTTTTTACAAACTCTTTTTGTTTGCTTTCAAAAGCCTTTTTGCAGAACAATTGTTAGTCCTCTAAACAGATAATTCAAAAATTCATGTGGTGTTTAGTCTTTTTTGTTAATTGAAATGTTTAATTCTATGTATTCTGCAAAGTATTTGGGGTAGGGAATACCTTTTCCTTATATTCCTCCATAACATTATAATTCACTTAAAAGTGAGGATCTAGAAGCTTCTCTTCCACATTTTTCCTGAGTTTCCTTAGGTCCTGCACTTCTATTTCTTTTTATTCAGCCATTCTTTTCTTCCTTGCCAATAAACCTTTTGGCTTTATCTCTTCTCTAATGACAGACTTTTTTATTTCTCTGGCTACTATCCTTCCCTGAAACTAAACTTATACTCATTTTGTAGAAGGGTAAATATGAACAAGAAAATTCCAGGGACATAGGACAGTTCTAAATATCTGCTGAAATTCTCTGCATGCAGAACTCCTACCCTAGTATATCACCAACAGGCCAAATGAAATGCCTTAATCTGGGAAATAAAATATGAAATTTCCAAAACCAGAATACCAGAGTGCTGCATTCTGCTGTGTGGCAAAGCACCTCAACATGAAGAAGAAGATCATCATTGTTCATGCAAGCTCCTCTGTGACAAGACTATGTTTTTCTAGTGATCCTGAATGTTAGTTTAGTTATATTATTTGGGTTACTTCAGTTTCTTAAAATTCCTGTATTTAAGCTGTGATTTTTTATTTTTTATAATGAAATCCCAGGGTTCACCTTACAGTGTAGCTGAGGAAAACAATGAGACAGATTCAGCTGCTTTTTTAATTTTATCACATTTAATGTCACAAATACAAACAAAAATTCACTTGGTTTTAAGATATTTCTTTTTGTGCATTTTGGACTACAAAGCTACATAATGGAACCATTCTTATACCTGTATCAAGCATTTACAGTTGCTGATAAGAACCCTAGAAGTATATCAGAGGACAATATTATTAGTATTTTCCCTCAATAATTAAATATTACTCTTAATATATTCTTAATTAGAGGAAATAACAAGGGAGAAAAAAATGTGATATTCAAACAGACATGAAAGGCTTTTGTAGAAACAAATAGAATGCTTAAATTCTTAATGGATTATACAATTTTGCTTTGATTTTATGGTTTTCTGATGGGATAATATATATGTGGAGAGAAAATTGCATTATTGTAGTGCTCTCAAGTGTATGAACTTCATTGTGCTAAACTCTATATATATCTTAACAGAAAAAATAATAATCCTATGTGCAGCTATGCTAGTAGAAATTATCTGCAGGGAAACAAATTCTATTTTAGGTTTATATTGGGGAAAAAAGGCATTGAGAGGACTATGTTATGAAGAGAATGGGATGTACAGTAGTCCCTTGATGTGGGGAAATGATTTCTATAGTCAGCTATGCCTGTACAGAAGAACTAATGATTTGACTTGTGGTACAAGAATCAGAGCTCTGGGGATCCATCGCTGCTGTTGATATTTCACCTGAAGTGATTTCTATACGGGCAGTTATGGGATACACTGATAGAAGAATATCTCATGTGAGCTCTATTTTAGGGAGCAGCCTGAATACCAATTTTCTCTTACCCTGTACTAAATCATAGCAAGAGAATCTTTCATTGTGGCCACCTTGGCTATTTAGTGCAGGTGAGATGATGTGTCTGACATTGCAGTGTATTAATTAACAACGTCAGGAAGAAACAAATAGCTAAAGAACATGTTTAGAATGAATTTTATGTTCTTACAAAATATTGATTATGTTCTTCTCCTCTTCTAAGTTGTCTGTTATCAGCCAGAGAAGCACAAAATAAAATCTCTCTTTTCAGTGATCAGTAAACTTTAGTTGCCACTTGTCATTTTGCTTCTATTCATTTGTTTCCAAGCACAGTCAACAGAAGCCTTCCAGGAATGTTGGTGAGGATGCTCAATTGCAATCTCCTGCAATGGCAGCAGTAGTTCAGCAAAATGTCTAGTGGGCTGCCTCTGCACAAGATGCTACAAAGAAGATTTATTACTTATGATATAAGCATGTTATTTTATTCCAAACAATTTACAACAACAGAAAATATCTCCTTGAACATTATTGAAGATAAAATTGGCTTTCAGATCCTTGCTAACACTAGATTTTTTTATATAAGTAAATAATTCCAATAATGGTTTGAGATGAAAATGACAAATTCAGAAATTTTGTGTACTCATATGACAAACTCATGTCATAATGTTATTCCATAATATTTTAAAGCAAAAAAACCCCACAAAAATAAACAAAAAAAACCCCAAACCAACCAACTGACCAACCAACCAAAAAAAAAACCCAAAACCAACAAACAAGGGTTTGTTGGAAGTTGGAAAGTTTCTCTCACTGTAAAGATAAAATAAATTAAATAAAATTAAAAAAAAAAAAAATTGTTTTTAAATAAGATAAATATCCTTTAAAAAAATAATATTATACATTTTCTCTCATTTTTCTATACCTTTTCCATTTCAATCAAATGTAGCACAGGCACATATTGTTTCTGAATATATGAAAATCAGACTATCAAACTTTTTATGTGTTCTTATTCCATATTTTCACTAAATCTAGCATTTTTGCAATCTCATTTCTCTATTGTGGTCCCATCCTTTCGCAAATAATCACTTTATTAAAAAAATTGTTCTTTATAGAAATACTTATTACTCTTTGGCCTATATTTTCAGTATATTCAATGTCTATTGTCCAATACAGAAATTATTACTGAATTTTATAACCATTCTGAAGAGAAATAAATACTAATTTATAAGACAGTGTTTGGCTTCTAGATTTACCTTCCAAAGGTTAGGAGTTTTTTTGTTATAATAATAAATTTTCTGGACTATTAGTTTGTAATTTATTTTTAAATCTTTCTTAAGGTAAGTAGGTCTCCAAAATGATGGTAAAAAACAAGAATCTATGTAACTAAAGGTATTGTGTCCTGAGGAAGGAATTGTCATTCAGTCTGGTAAGACAGTTATTATATTCAGGGAATAGCTAGATACCTATTGCACTGTATATAGAATCATAGAATATTTTGTATTTGAGGGGACCTTAAAGATCATCGTGGTTCTACCCCCTGCCATGGATAGGGACACCTTCCACTAGGCCAGGTCTCTCAAAGTCCCATCCAACCTGGCCTTGAACACTTCAGGAGATGGAGCATCTGGAACTTCCCCTGGCAATTTTAAAATTGTAACATTTTGTCTTCTTTTTTCAAGTAAAGATTTGCACCTTGTCATAAGAAACTGTATAATTTAGAAGTTATCATGGGAGAGTAAAGCAATATTGAGAAAAAAGAAATCTGAATGTGTTATATTTAATATATGACATACATTTTTTGTGTAAATGCATATGTGTTGTATATGTGTTTGTGGCTTTACATTTATGTAAATATCCCATGTAATGCCCTGTGAAACAGGATCCCATCTTGGTAAGTGAAACATCAAAAATGAAAAAAGAAAAGATCAAGTTTCTTAACCAAGTCATTCTTGTTTCCCATTAGATTTTTGTGTAAGCTGCAAAACATTTATCACTTTCTACACTGTTCTTGATGCTGTCAGCTCAGCTACTCCATGGACATCAGCTATCTTAATCCTGACGTGTAGGCTGGTGTGCTTGTCTTCCATCATGAAAGAATTAATTTGCTTGTCTTTCTTCATGATTCCCTTGACTGTATTTTCCTTGAAGTGTAGTGTAGCTCTGTTTCATACTCATAGTGCTGCTCCATAGTCAAGAACTCTTTCTAAAGTTACTGTTTGAATATAAAATTAAGTCAAAAAAAGAGCAAAATTAATCAGGATCTTGGGTAATTGCATTCTGAAAGACACATGTTTAATAGAAGGTATTTTAACTTTAAATCACATTTATTAGTCTACTATTTATTGTTTATAAAATATGATAAAATTTATCTTTTTTTTACCTCCATCTTTTACTGCAGAATCTCCTTTTAATGGACTGTATTAATCTTCACATGTAGTATAAAAGGACACAGGTGTAGTGGTTTGCTCTGACTTCAAAGATTATCCAAACAACTTTACCAGATAAAATAGGTTTTATGGTGTAGTGCAGCTGTGCCTGAGATCTCTTATTATTATTTAGTTTAATTAACTGATTTAGAATGTTGTTTCATTGACCAACTTCTGTAGGCAAGTTTTGCTTTTCCTGATACTTTATAAAGGAATGCACACATTTTGAACAAATACTTAACAGTGGTTGGAAGCTGAAGGCTAGAGAAGGAAAAGCACAGTCTAAAAGAAAAGAAAGACATAGTCCATTAAGAAGATAAGGGATTATAAGTTTCGCCTGCATTGGCAGGGTTTCGGATGGAAATCCACTTTTCTCTTGCTTTATACACACCTGAAACTCAGCCTCTGGCATCCTGCTCTGAGTTTTTCTTTTCCCCACAGGTCCAGCAGTATTCTGCTGACCTCAGTGTTTATGTTATTAGTCTGTAGTAGGATGCACATATATTAATGTTTGAAAGATCTGTGACTTCAGCCGTGTTGTGCCAGGGTTATTCCACTGTTGGAGGTGGGTAGGGATGGGGGCAGCCCTGGAGCACACACCTGGCACAGCTGGGACCCAGCTGTGAAGAGCCAGGCAGGCACTCCCCTGGCTGTGCTCTGAGCAGGGCATTCCTTCAGAGGATAAAGTTCCTTCCTTTCTCCTGCCTACTTTTTCTACTGAAATAACTTTATCTTTTTACCTTGTAGGCTTCCTTTCAAAAAAAAAAAAAAAAAAAAGCATCCCATAGTTTCTTCCTAGCTCCTGTGGAAGGAATTCAGTGAAGTAAAATACCTCAAAGAAAGCAGAATTTTTCCAATCTCACATGCCTAAGGCTGTTAAGTAAATCTATTATATAACTAGAAGTACAAAGTCCTCTAATTCTTTTAGGGGTGCCTTTGAAAACTACTTCTGGCTTTTACTTTCTGTCATTTAACTGCAACTCTCCAAGACCAGAGGAAATACTTTAATAACCTGCATACCACTAAAGACCTCTCTCTGTGTGAAGTGTATCAAAGATATTACTTATCTTACTTGAACTGAAATTGTTCAAGAGCATAGTTATTAAGAAAAAGAAAATAAAATTATTTTCCTTTCTGATTTTAACTATTATATAAATCCAGCTGGTCATTTCAGATGGTCCCTGAAAAAAGCAGGGACAGACAGAAAAACTTATGATTCAGGGCTCTGCTTTATTTTCAGTCAAGTAAAAGGTGCATTATTTAAATGATTACTTGCCCATGCTTTCTCCACTTCCATAATCTCCAAATGCAGGTGATTGTAAATCAGGGAAATCTATTTTTTATATACAA
Organism: Muscicapa striata striata; assembly: GCA_030060385.1. Classification (NCBI taxonomy): domain Eukaryota; kingdom Metazoa; phylum Chordata; class Aves; order Passeriformes; family Muscicapidae; genus Muscicapa; species Muscicapa striata. The sequence continues at coordinate 1,754,655 of JAREIS010000141.1, read as the reverse complement.
TTAAACTTGCCATAAATTAAAATAAATAAATAAAAATCCTCACTCTTCATTTTTACCAAGTACCATCCTACCAGTCTTTTACTTTGTGTTTACCACATTCATTGTCATCACATTTTCAAACATGCAAAATTTCAATTTCATTTCTGTTCATAGACCTTGAAAAGAATAATGAAATAATTAAGGGAACATATGGAGAGAGATTATTTTTTCTATACTGTGCTATAATTCCAACACATTTTCTTCCAGTTGAATAGTCTGTTAGTATAGAACAGTCTTCTGCATCAAATGAAGAAGAATGCATCTGCAGTTCTGCATTTCTAGACCATCCTCACTGAAATCTCACAGTTTTTTAAAAAAAAATATTTTATTTCTACATATGAAAGAAAGATGAGCTGTGTTTTAAAGGACTGAGTCCTTACTGTTGCAAGAGCCATCTATTGACACCGAGTAAAATCCTGCTTAATAAGTATTTATGTATCCTTTAGAGGATGCCTGTGAGAGAAGGAAATAACATTAGTCCTCTTGCTATTTCAGCACACAAAGACATAAAAAAATTACAAAATGCAATTCAAACTTGGGTTTCTGATAGTGGATCTATTTTTGTGTTAATCTAATACAAGAAGCTCTGTGTTTGTGGTAAGTATATCACATCTTCATATGTATCAAGAGCGCTTAGAATACTTCAAGCAATCTCTTTGTGGAATAGATTCTGGAGCTGATTTAGAGTTCAGGACAAAAGACACCATTAGAAAATACCTTATATTTTATAAAGAGCCATGATATAGTAATTTATTTGACTTATTTGTGCAGGAAATTGCTGTGACTTGAATTCTGTTAAACTAAAACCTCTGTTCTATTTAGTTGTCAGGGTGTCTTGGAACATGTGGTTGCATTGTTTTTCTTGAGAATTTCTGAGTATAAGAGGAAGTACCTGAAATAAACGCCTTCTGTCACTATAAACTTAAAACTTCAAATAACTCAGAGATTTTTCTTTCATAAGCCTATGAGTCAAGCCTCCTTTCCTAACCTGAATAAAACATGATTAAAACTGCAGATCCCTGTTATCAACACTGTTTAGAAAGAAATTAATAGAAAGTAATAAATCTTAGAGATTTCTTTCTGTTGCAAATTGACATGAAATAGAAACCACTATAAATTCCAGACTAGTACAGCTTTTAGAAACAAATTTAGCAGCACGTAGCACCTTTTAGGTGACTGACAGGTGCTTCTTTTTTAATTTCCCTCTTACGGAAGTTATGTAATAAATTCTACTTCATAACTCAGAATGACTGAATGACTAATTTTAGCTCTGAAGTGTTTTTACATGTAAATTGATCAATAAGTTAGATGGATTAATTAATTTCTGCTGTCAGGACCAAGGACTATCAATGTATGTAACCTTGCTGATGTATAATTTATTAATTTTTCAAACAGTAACTTTTTTTTTTAAACTCTCTGAATATCCCTTCCGTTTTTAAGTCTTTGAAAAGGCCATTGCAAAGAACAAAAATTCATTCTGTTAGGAAAATGCTGTTTTTTATAGGTTACTGAATATTCTGTCAGTAACACAGACCAGCACTAACCTGCAAAAAATGAAAAAAATCAGGATAAATGCAATTGATTTCTGACAGCTGCATAAATTAGAAAGAAGTTTCCTGACAAATTAACATCATTACATGTTTTCTGTATAGCCAAGGTTTTACCTGATTGGAATGAAATTATGTAGGTGAAAACAGTAGAAATACTGACACATTAACAAATATACATGAATTCCCATTCACTGAATGAGAAATCTATTATATTTGGTAAAAAAAAAAAAAAAAAAAAAAAATAAATAAAGACAGTATACCTAAGGACGACCTGGGCTCTTTCCACAAACATCAAATCCTGGAATATGCTAAATCATCAGAACAAGCCAAGGCTTATGCTACAAGTTCCAACAATTCTGTCTCATTGGAATAATTCCTTTAAAGAATAAACATATCTTATAAAATGTCATGCTCTAATGACAAATATGTACAAGAGAAATCAGCTATAGATAACTTGGTAAAAATCTAAAACAATTCTAAAAAAATTCTCCAGAAATGAAGTATAGTTCTTCCAATTTCCTCTCTGTACTTCCTCATCTTCAGTTACGTTTCTTTTAAATTCCTCTGCATTTGAAATTAAATTAAGTAAATGAAAAAAATGCATGAGAAACCACGTAAAAATTACTTACCATATATACATTCCAGACTATATTTTGACAAATAAAATGAATGCTTTAACAGAAAAACAGAACAGAATGCATTATAGAGTTTTTTTTACCAAAAAAACAAAACAAAACAAAACAAAACAAAACAAAACAAAAAACCAAAAAAAAAACAACCTCATGTAATTGTAAGGCCCAATGTATGTTTTTTATATAATGTGCCATTTCAGAGTAGTCTTTTATATAATATTTTTATCTTATTTATTGTTTCTTCATTTTACATCAATAGTTCCAGCACTCACTGCTGAATAAGAAAATAACAGTATTTCTGAATAAATTACTTTGATTTGGGATTCTTACTGAAACTAGCTTGACTTCATCTAAATCTTCAGTATTTGTTTCTGTTAAGCAAACCCATTTACCTTGGGTTGATAAGCCTTCATTCTGCTGATTTGTAAAACCTTTTAGGTAAGTTGATTTATAATTAGTGGTCAGTCTGTTAGATAAAAGCCCTGGTTGGTGTGTTTGCATATCTGTGTTTGCACAGCTGATACAGGGCATATATTTCCATCAGGACAGCTTGGAATATTGAAAACTGACCAGTTCTTGCATCCCCAGTCTTCTCTTCCTCACAGATAGGACATTAAAAAAATGTGAGCAATCTTTATTTCTTTCAATTTACACGTACAAAAGCATCAACTTTAAATTGTTGTAAGATTTATGAGGTTCTGATTATGATTTCTGTAAAGTATAACTGGCGTCAGTAGAGATAGCTGGATTTTTTTTTTAGGGATGTGTCTTGGCTAATCAAATGGACAAATACACATACAGAAGTATAAAAAAAAAATAAAATGAGCTGGTCGTTAGCAAAATATGATTCTTACCAGTTTCTTCTTTTTATTATTCTCTCTTCTATCCTTTATCCTCCCCTCACTTATTATGCTTTATGATTATTAGTGAACTTCTGGCCTTCAATCTTGTTAAGAAATAATTTGAAGAATATCAGTATAAAATTAATACAGTAAATATTTGCAAAATACTTCATCTCTTTTAAAATTTAAGACTGTAGGAAGTAGAAAATACATGCATGATGACAGATCTTCTTTTGGCCAATCTTAGTGAGCAGTTACGGACTTCAAGGAATTAGTGAATAGACTGAATAGACTCCAGTACGGCCCATTCAAACCAAAACCTTGCCAACTGAGATTTTTTTCCCACCATATTTTGTGCTCCATTTGTTGTTTAGTTACAACAATAGGGTGTCAAGACCATGAATTTCAATGTAAATATCTATTTATATCTCAGAGAAACTTTTAACTACCTACATGTAGCTGTGGGCAGTTTTGTGGGTAGCTAGGCTGAAAGGATAGTGCAGGAGGGAATCTTCCCCAATGACTTGCAGCTGAACTGATTACCAAGGAGTGGAAACATCTGTGGCTGCCCAAGCAGTTTGGGGGCTATAAAAGAGTGGGCTAGCTGGCCACTAGTTACAGGCACCTGTAGTTGGAGTTTGAAAGTCTGCTGGCTGTGCTGTCAGCAGGAAAGGGACGTGGGGTTGTGCAAGGGACAGATATGGTGAGAAGATGTGAGGAACAGAGAGGGTTAGGCAGCTGGGAAAGGAACAGCTTGGGTTTAGCCAGTCATGCAGAATGAAAGAAGGAGTCAGTGCTGTGTGGAACTCCCTACCAGATAAGGAATCAGTACTGTGGAAAGCTGCCTATGAAAGGAGGAGTCAGAGTAGCCTGAAAGAAGGCATGTAGCGTTTACTATGAAGGACTTGTGGTGATTTAGTTAATAAAGGGCTGATACCAGCTGTGTCTGTCTCAACATAGTAACTGTGACAGTTTCTTTTGCTTTCTGTCAGCATTTCTTTTCATTTATATCAACTACTTGTAAAAAGTTTGTTTTGGTTAGACCTTCACACTCAGGTAATACCTGGCTCAGGCTTATGATGCCACTACAAGGTACTTGATTTCTATTTACTTAAAATAGAACCAGAAACAAGAGAGAAGTACTGTGTGTTGGCACTGTGTTTCTTTGAATACAGTGCTGCTGCTTGGAATGCTGTGGAAACAAGTGGTATAATGTCTACATGTAGGAATCTGACTTGCACATCCTCAAAAACCCAGCAAGGCATGAGCTGCATCATTTAATACCTAAATGTCTTTAATGGTCTTGTTACTCCAGAATTTATCTAATGAAAAAACAGTTGTAGTGAAATGACTCAAGAAAAAAGTGTCTGTAATATGTTCAAATATCATATAAAGGTGCATACATTCATTGTAGGGGTGCATGATCCCTCTGTTAGTTTAAAGATAAAAACACTATGGCATGTAAGGTGAAGCTTCCAAAACTTCAGAAACACTCCTGAGCTCTTCTGTTAGATGACCTTCATTAGTACATTTAATGGAGTAAATAACTAACTTTAGAAAATATTACACTTTGACTAATCTAGTCTTCATATTATGATAAGTTAATGAGTTTCTCTTTTAACTGGCTATATTAACTGCACAAAAGATTTCAGTGGCATGATAAAAGCATTAATTTAGCCTTAAGTATTTAAAATATATTTCTCTGAAGTAAGAATAACTATAAAAGTAAATATCATAGCAAGATGAACAGAGCATTTCAGAAGACTATTGCATGTTCTTATATTTTGGAGTCTGCATGTACGCTGTAAATATAGCCCTAAACTTCCAAGATTTGTATGCAAAAATCTATTACGGAATTTTTTGTTCTAGTAGAAAAAAAAGGTATGAGAACACATCCATTTATTGGTGACCTTCCCCCTTTTCTGCTGTTAGTCTCAAAGTAGAGAGAATTCTGTTGAGGTAAGAAAAAATCCTTCTATAGGTAGCTCTTATTTTTCTCCAAGGTGTTATTTCCATATTTCTGCAATATTTAAAGTACAGATCATGTATCTCAGGCCTATCAAGCCCCATGAATTAGGAATACTTCTGTTCCTATTGCATCCTTGCAGTGCCTGCAATTCAAGCTTTCCCAGCACTGCTCAGAGGTGTCTCACTGGATGGAACGTGGAGGACAAGGCACCATTTGTGTCTCTTTTTCTTGCTAGGTCATAGTAAGGAAGGAGGATCTGTCTGTAGCATAGTCCTGTTGATTTTTTGAATGAATGAGGATCTGGCCAAGCTGTCTTTGATTCAAATTATATTGTGAAAAAAATAGGTAAAAATTCAAGAAAAAAGGCACATTTATTTTTTCTTCTTTTTGGCAACATTATTAATATGCTCTTTCTTTTTCCTTCTATGAACTAGCTGCAAAGTGCACTGTATACCCAATATTCACATTCCTACTTAATGATTGGGATTCTTTTTGTATTTGAAAATGTGTTTGCTTTTACAGTAGAGAGTTCTCGATAGAGTTGCAAAATTAACCAAACTGCATTTGCTTTGCCAGTTAAGTTTCAAGAAATTGCATGTGGTTCTGCTTTATAAAAAAATTCAACACAATACTGTTGCAACAGTATAAAGTTTATTCTCCAATTTCAGCTTTCACGATCACCAACCTCTTTAAAAAGAGGAACTCTTCATGCTTGATTTGTTGATAAGTTTGCAGTACTACTGTATTCTTCATGGCTTAGAGTTGTTCTGTGAAAAATAATCAGGTGTTTGAGTTGCATTATGAAAGAAAAAAACACACCCAATGGTCTTGAGCTCTGAAAAGAACTTCCCTTACTGGTTCAGGGAGAAAAGTTCCCCCTCTGCTAGCCCCCAGCCTGACCATTCTGGTTTGGGATGAGTAGTCTTACCTAGACTTGGCTGTTGAATTATCTGAAAATCTCCATGGGTAATTTAGAGGCATGGGGAATCACTGTTTCAAGATAAAATATTTTATTTAATTATAAGCACTGAAATGTTTGTATTATTATGCAGATTGGGGAAAAATCCTTTTTTGAAAGGGGAATATTGCATTCTTATAGCTTAAAGTGTATTTTCCTGTCAATTAAAGTTTAAATTGAAGAGTTTGGGTTGCTTTATTTAGGTAAAGTTTATATGGACATTCAAAATTAGAGTTTTAAATTAGAAAGATAAATAGATGAGCAAGCCATTGCTCCTCAGAAGAGTACAGAATCAAATCCTGAACAAATAAATACAAATTTTTAGGGCACATCAAGTTTCCTGGAATAATCAGTAACTATGATGATGTAGAATGTCTTAAGTGCTATCTACATTGTTTTCTGTATTTATTACTGTGATGTATTTGTTTCATTTTAGAGGTGAGTATTACTTGAAATAATCTTTTCCAAGTCACAGATTATAGAACTGATGGATATTTTCTCCTCCTTACTGTATGGAAATGCTTAAAGCAATACATTATACCAGAATACTTTATCCCCAGTGCTTTCAGTGCCATTTGATCTGTGATTTCTTGAAATATTCATTAATTAAGGAAGCATAATGCAAATTATTGAATTTCAGACTAAGACCAAAGTAAATGAATGTACCTTTAAAAGGAGAAAAGATGCTATTGTTAGAATATTTTGAACTTAGTTTATTTAAATTATTTGTACAGCTGTAATTAAGCTATAGTGCACTTCATTTCTTCATTAAAATTAAGTAGAATAAAATTATCATTTTTAATAACATCAAATTAAATGTCATTAATGAGAATTTAATCACCATGTTTCATATTAGATATAATTAGCTAATGATCTGTAAATCTGTATGAAACACACCTTAACAATATAACAATTTACATAATAAAATAACTTATCTAAGCCCAAGAAGTAATTAAGATTTCATATGTGCCATACTTCACTGTCTATGAGAGAAGACAATTGAAGCTCTGATAAAGTATACAATATTAAATTTTACTTGCCCTGCCCAAAGCCCTCTTTCCCATTATTTATGCTTTTATTAGGTATTTTATATTTAAGTTATCTTAAGGGTCTTGTATTTCTTTGCATTTGTCTTTTGATAATTTGTGGCAGGTGAGGAAATGGCATCTGTTGCAGGTTACTCCCTTAAACTATTGCATAGACAATGCTGGAGGTTTTGGCTTTAGTTTTCTTGGTTTGCTCTTTACATCAAGAATTTTCACCAGAGTATTTATTAAAATAAAATTTTTTGAAGAGAATTTTCTGATTTCTGGAATGAATTTTCTCAGATTCTCTGGGTACAGTTTCTGCTCAAGTCAGTGGGAAAAATAACTCCTATTTCATTTATTGTGTCAGTACTACCATAGGAGTTCAACTTTGACACTATGAACTAAACTGCCCTGCAAGTCTGCTGAAGTCCTGTCATACTAACTCTTGGTTTTTTCAATCATCAAAGAAAACAAAGCCAGGCAAACACTAAGAAACCAGATGCCCACATTTTATTACTGTTTCCTTTTGAAATTAAAAAAAAAAAAGAATTAAAAACATACTGTTCAAATGTTTTTCTTCTTTTTTAACTTGCCCTCTCATGTTCTTATCTTAGTTTATTGAATTTTGTCATCTCTATAACCCAGATATTTAAAAGCTGTCTGGACATGGTCCTGGGCAATCAGCTCTAAGTGACCCTGCTAGAGGCCCTGCTTGACCTCCTGAGACAGCTGACCTCAGACATTGGGATTCTCTTATTGCTTTGGTACCACCCTGTTATGAATATCTTGTGCACTATCAGAATTTCAATATGAGATGAGCATGTTCTGTCACCTATCTCTGATTAGATGCTGTGGAGTGCCACGTTAAAACTGAGAATCTTGTTTGCTTTTAATAAGATGCACACAGCCTTGAAGCTGTCCTATCAAAAGATTGAAGAGCCCTTTAGTAAATATATTGCTATTCAGGGCAGACTTAGCATTGTTATTTCATTTTTAACCTAACCTTTACCTTCTTTTATTCATTGATTTATCTGTCTTTGGAAGCTGAAACAAATTTAATCTTTCCTTTGCACATGTTTTAGTATGTTATAAAGTTATATACTGCATTACTTAATAAAGATTGAGAAGTAAAATTCATTCATTGATACAGATATGTTAGACAACTTTTAAAATGTGTATTGTTATATCATTCATGTCAAGCCTTGCTTCAAAAGTCTTAGTAATCCAAATTATTGACATTAGTCTTGAAGGAGAGCAATGATTTTTCTGGTACTATAAATGATAGTTAAAAATCCCTGTCATATTTTAAATAATTCAAAATCATTTCTCTATTAAAAATCTTAAGATTGCTTCTAAATACTGACTGGTACAGCATGAAGCTACATTTAGGCAGAAAAGAACAATCAAATTACTTTTTAAATTTTTATCTCAGAATAAAGCATGAAGTTTCTCCATTAATGCATTGAAAGAAAAATATTTTTTAATTCATGTAATAGTTTCTCTCATCATAAATATTTTCTCTGTAACTCCCACATCATAGAAAATGCAGCTATATAAAACTGAATATACTGCTAAAATTTCACTACTTTGTAATAATTGAATTGGATGTCTGAATCTCCTTTGGAATTCCATTTATTTCATACTGCATTCCTAAGCTGACAAATTTAAATGTTATGCCTTTATAAGCCTTATGTCTGGATTTGCATTCAAAAAATACTATCTTTGGTTTCTCTAAGATCCTTCACCATCCTCAGAAATCTTTTGTCACAGAACAAAGGTACAGGTAGCAGTTCATTAGAGACCCTTGGCAGAGTGGGTGCAAGATGATTAGCACAAGAAGGAGTGGTCCACTAAGGGATACTGAAAGCAGAGCTGATAACCCTGTGCTGGGGAGCTCTTGAGGCACCCATGGCTGGAAGGGCTGGAGATGTTTTGGAATAGAACTGTTCCTGCAGTGGGAACTCCACCAGCTCAGCCCTGCTGTCAGGACCTTGCCCAGGGGGAGAGAAACCCAGCTCACAGCCCCCTACTCATCCTGTGTCTGGTTGTTGGGACTCTTGATTTCTGACAGATGAGAATCCTCATTCTGTGAGGCCAGGGAACAGCCTGTCCTCAAAACATGGTTGTAATCAGCAATCACTCTGAGAGTGTGATGATAATCATTCACTTTCATCATGGATTTGCAAGACAAGGTCAGACTTTTTCTCCTCAAGGCTTTTGAAGAGTGCAATTGTGTGCATTGATTAGGGTAAAACTAGATTGTGTATGGTAAAATGTTTGAGAAAATCTATCAAGGGAATCATTTCTCTGGTCTAGAATACATATTTCACCTTCTAAAAATTAAAATGGGAGGAAATACAGACACCATTATCTATTACAAGTTATATAAATGAGGAAGAATGATCTTATATAGATTTTTATTCACATTTTTCAGAGAATAAGATTAGAAGTGTTTAGTTCCTAGTAAAGTTTAGCTGGAGGAAAAGACAGACATTCATAATTATGTGTGTGAGGAGTTCACAGAATCACTGGGTTTGAAGAGACCTTCAAGATTGTCAAGTCCAACTCATGCACTAACACCTCAACTAGACCATGGCACTGGGTGCCACATCCAATCTTTTTTTAAACACATCCAGGGATGGTAGCTCCACCACCTCCACAGGCAGACCTTTCCAGTACTTTATCATTCTTTCTGTAAAAAACTTTTTTCTAATATCCAACCTGTATCTCCCCTGGTGCAGCTTGAGTCTGTGTCTCAAGGAAAGCCAGCCGAAACTGCATAACTTTGGTCATTTCATTTTGCATTTCATTTGCATGGGTGTGCTTTTGCCCTTTCACATACCTTTCTGGGGTCTGAACTCCTAGTTCCTCATGGAGATGGAGGAGAGGATTTGATGCATGGTGCTGGGCTTTTCCAAGCTAGAGGAGCACTGGAGGTTTTGGTGTGAAGTGTTTGGTTTCCAGTATGAAAAAGCATGAAATGAAAAGTGTGAGAATACCCCATAGTATGTGGAGTAGGACATAAGCACTGCTGGCAAAGTCAAAACTTGGAAGGATATTTGGCAATCTCATATTTTCTGCTTAGCCATGTATGTAAACTTGTTCAATGAAAGTTGTTTTCAGGACATGCAGAATTATCACCCATATTCTTGGCAGTTCAATGTTCTACATACTCCAGAGATGCCTGCTATTTGTTGATTTTTAGCTGCACAATTAAACATGACTGCATCAGATTTTACTTCACCAAATAATTTTGAGAAAATCCTAAGACTTATAAGATGACCAAGTGTTTAAAAACCAGATACTTTAGATTAATTCAAAGAGGTGTTTTGGTTGCAGATATCATAACATCCCAGTTGCTGATCAGATGAGGCATATCTCTTGACAGAGTGATAAGGAGGATATAATTTCCAATTTTAGTAACTGGTATCTGCTGGTAAACACCTTCCTTTTGAAGTTGGAATGTTTCAGGTCCTAGCTTGAGTCTTGTAATTTCGTCAAAATAATCTTCAATTCTGTCTAAAACAAAACTTTCCGAAAAGTATACATCTCTTCCTTATTCTCATTTCCCTGTTCTGGAAGTTTCAATAGAGGTTAGTCAGAGCTATAAATCACAGGGAAGAATTCACAGGAAAATAATTGCACTGTCTAGCTGAAACAGTTTCTCACAGAGGCAGGGTTCCAGAGTCAGGTGGAGAAGCAGACTTGTCTTTTCAGTATTCACAGTTTATGAATATTAAATATGGGTTTTCTTCATTATTCTTCTGAGGGTCACAGTGCCTCAAGTTCATTAATAGCCAAGTGCCTTCCCCAGCCTGATCATTAAATATAATATTTGCCCGAGTTTATCAGAAATTAGTTTAAGACTGTATATGAGTTAATATAGCAGTCCTGAAAAAAACCAAAAAACAAACCAAAACCCTCATGTTGATTTATGTGGAAACCATGAAGTTCAGGTATTTTGTTGTCAATTTCATTAGGTCCTGTAATATGTTTCTTACCTGGTAGGTAGTAAATTTTACTCACTTTGAACTGTATGCTCAGACTTCTGCCTTTTTCCATGCTGTATTTATTAAACATATTTGTTTGTTGCACATTGCCAATTTGGAGTCCTGCAGTGTTTGTTAGGAGATAGGAATCTATCTGGGAAAAAGACTAATTTTAGCATTCTTAAATAAGTTACTCTCTAGGAAGCAGTTTCTGATGTTGGAAATTAAGTACTGCTATAGCATGCATTTTAAGTAATCAGATCCATTCAAACTCTATCTGGGGGATAAAATGCTGATGGCTGACTTTCAGCCATCATTTCAGCTTAAGTACTGTTAGTCTTTTTTGAAACCTCACCTTATATTTGAAAATATAAAAAAAAAAAAATAGGAAACTTTGATTTGAAGACTAAAAACTCTAGTAGTCCTTGAGAATCATATTTAAAATGGAGTCTATTAACTGTGTGGCAGCTTTATAATAAAAGATTAAGACCAGAAGTAAAAAAGGACACTAATCTTCAGCATTTCCCTGTCAATTGGGAGAGGTTGCTGTGTAGGAGCAGTCTTGTATAACCTCAACTGCTGCATGCCAGGAGCATGGATTTCTTTGCTTTATGCAGATTGAATTCTGCTTACACAAAACAAGTATTTTTCTTAAAAAATAATACATTTTCTGAGGCTGGTATGAAATGGTATTTTATTTCTCCCAATTCAAGTAATTTACATAGATTTTTAACTTTTTTCTTTTTTTTTTTTTTTTTTTTTTTTTCTGCCGCACTTCAAGTCAATAGTTTAGTGCCTTTAAGTAAAAATCTATCTTATATTTTGTTGTGTGTCTGTTAAATTGATGAAAGGGTTGCAAGTGTCCTGGGCATTCTTTACTGCTACCCCTACTTATTTTCTTCAGTGTTCCATCATAACTGATATTACAGGCAATAACAGTCAAGGTAAAGAGATTTTATTGTTTCCTTTGTGTTGCAAGTTTCTGAAGCCTAGCTCTCAAATTCTCTGTTTCCAAAGAAATGTTTGCCTCTAGCCTGGGAGGAAGCTTGCTGCTCTGCTTCCTAGTAATAGTTTTAAGTGGTTCCTAGACACTTAAATATAACACCTATTTAGCACAATACAAATAGACACTGTTAGTATTAGAAGGAAAGCAACATTTGACTTCAGGTAGGTGGACTTTTCAGTTTGTGCATAATAGTGAAATCTCCTGTTTTTCCAAGTGATATCTGGAAATATCTCCTCCTATCTCATGAATTCTGTAGCATTTCAAAATGAAACAATATTTTTAGTGATACAAATAATTATGATATAATGCTATCTCAGTAACATGTGCTTGCTATGTATTATTGCAAACTCCCAGTGTATTTTCCCTAACTGACACTTCTACAGTGTTTAACCCAGTTACTGTTCACTAGGGGCTTTCATTTCTTTGGTTTCTTTGGGTGTTGGTTGTTAGTTTGTTTTTTTGTTTTTCTGTTTGGTTGGGTTTTTTGCTTGGCTTTTTTCTTTCTTGGTATTAATATCACTATATTATTAGCTACATAGAGACTTGCTCTGTACAGTAGCTGTAACCTTTTCCATAATGAGTTGTATGTGGTTGGTTTCTACAAAGTTGGTGTCCTTTCCCAAAGCCTTGTCCATTCTCTGTGTGGCAAGATCTTTAACCCACTAACACAGTTGCCATATTGTACCATGTACTATGTCTTTTCAGCAATACATAGTTTTGCTGAAGCTGGAAAACTTTTGCAAAGCAGTTTAATGCTTGGGAGCCTTAGAATGCTTTTTGAGATGCCAGCATATTGTTCATGTTGCTTTGCCACATCACAGGTTGTATCCATGTGCTATGCTGTTGTGGAAACCAGCTGAAAACTTGACATATTTTAATTGCAGAAGGCTTTTCCTAAGTTTGAATCCTAACAGGTTTACAAAGATGCCAAAGCTCAAGACACACATCCCATGAACTTTGTTGTAGAAGTGATGTCTTATTTTTTCAGAAAATTTGCATGTAAAACTTTAAAAGATTATCTACAGTTCATATGTTGCCATTTTTCAGGTATATTTTTCCAGATTCAGCTATGATGCTAATTCTTTTTCAGACACTCTGTTGAAAACTGAGAAATTGTCTCTCTAACTTGTATGTGTTGCAACCTCATCCTTGTCCTACCTTGTCCTACTTTTTTTTTTTTTTTTAATAAATTATCTGTTTCAGAATCCCTTGCTTAATTTCTATGTGCATTAAAGTTTCGTTGTTAAATTATGCAGTATAATTTCAGTATCAAGTTATTCAGAGTTATTGTCAGAAGTACATATATTTCATTGATATGCTTATCATTCTGCCTTTTTTTTTTTTTTTTGATTGGTCTTTCTAGGATGTCTTTAAAGTGGACTATTTATACAGGAATGGGCAGATGAGTAAGAATACTTCTGACTATAATTTTTCTGCTCTGTGTACACAGATTATTGATTGCACATTAATGTTTTATTATTTCTGAGATAGAATGATTTTGCAGACTTCATATCCTTGATGTAGTTTACTTTTCAATTAGTTTAGGATAAACTAGAAACAAAAGCAGAAGAAATCCCTTGAAGGAGAGTGTATTAACAAGTTAGGCCTGAGGTCAAACAGAAAGTAAATGTCCATGGGCACTTCAGAACCATCCTGGAGAAACAAATATAAGCATGCATGGATGCTTCCACATATTACATAGGCAAAAAAAAATAACAAGAAATTAACCTTGAGCCAATAAGGCTGAAATTAAATGAAAGAGAGGGAAGTACAAAGAAAAACATATGTTGTATTTTTCTTAGGTTATTAGTGTATTTGTTCATCATTAGGCAAATAGAAGAGCGTATTTTAAGAAAGTTTTTCATAAAGAAATGTACCTTTAAGCCTTTGTTCTCATTTCAAAACCTCTAACAAAACCTTATTATTCTCTTCTTTTATAAGTATACTCATTGTCCAAAATATATGCAGTGGATGTTAAAATGGCATTTGAAAGTACTCAGTTTTCTTACCTCTAATAATTTAATGTGTTTAAATTTCAAATTATTTAAAGTTATAAAGTTTTTCATGAATTATGAACTGTTTACTTTTATAAAGGGAGCTGGAGTATGAATCATTTAAAAAAAATCCAAAGTCCTTAAACAACCTACAAAGTCAACTAACAAATTAAAAAAAAAAAAAAAAAAACAACAAAAAAACCCAACAAAACAAAAAACATCTGCTTCCCAATGAACAAGAACAACCTTAAATAAGAAATTGGGGATCAAAGTTAGGCATAAGAGCACTCTATTGCATGCACATTAAACTGAAAAACTTATTGAAACTTAGTTACTTTAGAATCTCAGATTCAGTTTAAATCCCCAATATTTGAACCATCTCACATTTTGAAAAAAAACTCCAAAAATAAAACACAAAAAACCCAACCCAACAAAAAATAACAAAGCTGTTTAGAGAATATTGAGTTAAGGGTAGTAATTTCCTGTGGAACTGTCAAGTGGGCATGTTTTCCCTCCTCTAGGGATTTGCCTGTAATTTATCTGCAAGTTTTACACAGGTCTTCACTGCCCTGGTGAAACAAAGAAGAATCATCAATGTTTAGAATCTTCTATGTCAAGTATACAATCAGAACTTAGTTCTGGCAGCCTCTGTTCATATATTTCAGAGCTGTATTTTGAGTGATTTCTTTATAATGTGCAGATGTCTTGGTGCTAGTAAGGAATAATCAAATGCATAAATATAAAAACAGCCTCCCTGTGAACATCAGTAGTAGAACATGTAGTGACTGCAGCTATTTGTAATCCTAGACTGAAGAGTATGAGCTCTCATAGTAAAAACGGAAAATTAATTTTAAATCGTGTTGATAATTTTTAATTCACTGTTTTATTGGGGTGTTTGTTTGTTTTTGTGGGGGTTTTTTGGTTTTTTTTTTTTGTTTTTTGTTTTTTTTTTTTTTGTTTTTCAAGGATAAAAGAGTTAGAAAGCAAAGCCAAATTCAGAAAGACTAGCATTAGGATCTCCCCCTCACACTGATTCTGCCCTGTGTCTATTTTCTCTTCAAGTTTTACTGTGGTTTCCTTGTAGGTGGCTGCAGATACTTTCAGTCTGGAGGGGCCACAGACATGTTCAGTTATGAATGACTGTGGCTCATTTGTTTCCATGTTGGTCTAGCTTGAAAAATGAAAATACCAATAACTTTTTAGTTAATCTTTTGTTGCTGAAAACACATACTGTAGTAAGTTTGTACCATCTGTCTTTAATTAAAAAGACACAATCTATTTTTGAAAGGTCCAGAAAAGTTTTACTGAAAATACAACTAGAGCTGTTTTTGTGTGAGCATTATGTGCATTGTAAAATAGGAGCTATAGAAAATAGATACAGAAATTGATATCTCATGTTTAAAATAGCAGAAAAATCTAAAAAAAAAAAAAAAAATTAATAAAGCAAAACTGATTGCTTGCAATCTAGTTTGTGTGGGTGATTACAAAGTAGACAAGTTGTACTTTCCCAAAGTGTGGATTGGTGACACAAGAAAGGGTAGCTACTAGAGTCCCTCAAAACTTCTTCTTTTAGAATATTTCTTCTCTGGAACATAGAGTAATGTATTTTTACAACACTATATAGATTAAAAGACCTTTTAATATAGGTCTGGGAATGGAACCAGCATAAGTTAAAGCCTGGTTTTAAAAATTCAGCATGAAAATAGTAAATTGTATATTTTTTTCTTCCTGGGGGTGAGTTTCCATAATGAAATTATGATCAAATATACACTTAAGTTTTGTTTTTTTTTTTCCTTTAGCTCTTCATAATTTTGAGTAAAGTATTCAAACACTGTGGTTATAATCACAGAAAATAATTTCACAGTGGGAAAATCACTGTAAATTCAGAAAGCTCAAATACTTGAAATACTGGAATTATGGTAGACAGAATACACAAATTCCTGTTATTATGGAATTATTCTGAAGACTGACATCAAGGACTAGATTTGCAAGGAATTCAAACCTTAGGATAAATCCCTAGCAATATTTTGTTACCCAGTGTTTAATTATAAAATGAATTTCTCTTTCTTGTTGCTGATGGTGGGCTACTGGGCAAATTATAAGGAAGGAGCAACATATGAAAGGCCATGTTTTACACAGCTAAATGAGCTGCACTGCTGGTGTTACAGAATTAGTATGGCTATCCTTGATGCAATATGTACACTCTGCTCCATGAAAAAATGCCTCACAGATTAAAATATTGATATTTAGTAAATGCATCAAAATGCCAGCAAAGAGTATACAAAAACATATTTTATGTTTAAATTTATGATAAACAAAAGGTCAGTTGGCATAAATGTTGTGCCAGATTTATTGCTAACATGCTGTGATTCTTACAAAATAAATAGAATGTTCCTATCTTTGAGTCCAATTTTGCTTGCAAGTCCTTTAAAAGTATTTTATTTTAATTGGCCTTGCAAATCTCAATATAGGAATTTTGGCATTTCATCTATTTACTCACATGGAATATAGAGCTCCTTTATGATTCCTGCACAAAAAGAAAATTCAAAAGGGAATGATCTATAATTGCTGTGTAGTTAACAAACTTCCAAGCTCAAACTCTCCCTTCTTTCATTTAGATGTTTAGACACTGTTAATTGGAAATTAACACTGTTAATTTCACTGGTACTGAAAGTTGTGGAGAGCCGTGGACTACCCATTGATCTGCATTTTGCTCTGTGAAGTACAAGGACAGAATCACTGATAAATTGTTTTGTTGTTGTTTTTTTTTTTTTTTTGTTTTGTTTTTTTTTTTTAATCAGAGTTCCTAATCTTCATTTCTCACATCCTGTTGTCTTTATAGATTAGGTGAAAACTCATGCAACCCTCTACAGTTGTATAAAAAAGCATACACAAATCAGACTTTACATATAAATCACTAAACTCTTAAATTTGGAAGAGAAAAGCTGACAATTTATTTAGCATTTATTTAAACCTCACTAAGTGCTTCTGATAATGTCATTTGAGATTGGAAGCCAAATTGTGAATAATTTAGCAAGGAATTCAGTAAGGAGTTAAAAACTTTTACCAAACAACTTGCTTTACATAAGTGTGTGTCTGTATGTGCTAGGATCATTTCTTGGATCCAAGATGGAATTCTGTAACTTAAGAGTAAAAAACACTGAGGAGTGAATTGAGAGTAAGTCACAATATTCCATGATGGTAGTTTCAAGAAGGGCTTGGGAGATGGTTCACTGTTCCTTTTTTTACCCCATTCTACTGTGGTTGGGATATTAATGTATTTCAAACCCTCATAGCTTTCATATAATTGAGTGATATTCCACAAACCAGTAGTAAGTAAAATGCAAGGGCTTTTTTTAGATGTTACTGACTTCAGGGACATCCCTATTCTCTCATCAGAAAATATGATGAGAACATCTACACTGAGCTGTTTTTATGCCATGTCTTGAAATACCTACCTGAAAGTTATTTATATTGTCAGAGGAATTCTTAAGCCTAAACAGTTGACACAGGGAGAAGATTTCTTATGTTTGTTATTTTTAAAATAAATGGAATGTATGAAATTATAGAAAGTTATATTAGTTTATTCTCAATCAAATAGATTTTCTTTTCCTCAACATAGTTGGTGAATATAGTAATTGCAACTTGAACAAGTAATAATTAGCAATTCATTCAAAAAACTGGGAAGAAAATCTCTTTCCTGAATAGCAAGAATTTTGAGGCATAAAAGAAAAAGGCACGCGTGCTTGATCTTTTCCTTTTTAATTACGCTCTTTTCTTTCTATAAATATATTTCTATTGATACTGGTTTAAACTGTGTGTCATGACACTACTTCAGATCCAGTGCTGCACATTTGCTGTATAATTCATCACCTATGAGGCTAATTATAGGATTCACTATTTTAGCCCTTGTTCTCTTGTGAGGAAATAAATGTTAACACACATTGCTGCTTGGTCTTACTAAGACCAGGATTCAGGCAAATCAGATGGATCACCTTCACAGGTAAAATCTAATTAAAATTATTTTAAATGCTCAAGATTTGAAGTAACCATACATAAATTTAAACATGTGCAGACTTTATCATGCAGAATTAAAATTACTTTAGAAGGGTTCCAGTTTACTATTCAACAGAGTGAATTGCAACTGAGCAGCCACTTTAAATAACAAATATTTCATATTTATGAGTAGAGTTTGTGGTGCTGATGTGGATGTAGAGGGAGTTTAAGGAAGCAGAGCAGAACTCTCAGGATGCTTCACACTTTATTCTCCAGTGTCCTGCCTGTGCAGCTTAGCTGTATGGTGAGGCTGCAAGGAAGTAATTTCTGCCTCTTGACAGGTAACTACCTACCAGCTTTAAGTTAACTTGAGAATATTTCTTAACATTCATAAGATTTTTCCCTTAAAACTTTTTTTTTTTTTTTTTTTTTGTGCCTTAGTCATTAGTAATCCTTTCAGATGTGGAAGGCAGTCCAAGTGAAATATAGATAGGATAAAATTGTATATGTGTTGCAAGAGGCATGATTTAATTTAAAACTTATTTCTTGTAGCACGTAGTATTGCAGTTCTTTTCTGCTTACTATATTATTTAAATGCCTGAAAAGCTCAATATCTTTTCCATAGGTAAAATTCAGTATAAAGTTGAAGAGAAACTAGGAGGAGATAAATCTGCACTGTCAGGGATTTTCAGAATCAGGTGTTTTTTTACAATTGAGCTGCTTTTGAGGTATCACTTTGGGGAAGTTTGATTCCAGAAAGGACAGGCATGCAACATTTGAGTTTTTTCTTCCCTGTAACCCTCATAATAGAAATATTGACATAATGATAAGTGAGTGTGCAGTCCAGAATAGCACATTTTTTGTATCAGTTTTGTTGAAACATTAGTGTTATAAATATCTAGTGATTAAATGAGAGGGGTTCAGGAGTATATTTAAATGTTTGGTTTTCAAGCATCTTTAAAGACTTATTCTTCTAAAATTATTAAACTATGAAATGGAAATAAGTTTTTCTATAGACTCCAGAAGTTTCTGCATTTTTTTTCAATCACATCAAAGTGCTTTCAGATGATTTTCTGAGAAGGGTTATGAATTGTCATTACATTCCCAAGAAGTTTTGTTCATTATCACTGGATTTACATGTAAACTACTGTGATGAGATAAGCAGAATGCACTCATGCACTTTTGACTTTTTACCCTCCTAATTTAAATGTAGATGTGTTAAATCATTTGCCAGTAAAAACAGACTTAAAAAAGAGCACCAGTATTTTCAGGGTATGTAAATACTGGCTAAATATTTATCTTGCATCAATATGTTTGGTTAGTATTTCAGTGAAATATACTTGGAGCCAAGAATTATACAGCTTAAAAATTATTTGGGGTTTTGTATCTTTTTTGTGCCACCTTAGGTTTTAATGGAAATATAAGAACTTTATAAAAATATTCTGAAAACCAGCCAAATGTGTCACTGGATATAAACAAAGGACCAGAAAAGTCCACAAAACGTTGGCATTTTTTCTGAACTTTAGGCAATGTTATGTACAATTTTCCTTTTAAAAATTATAAAAGTAACAGACTCATTTGTAATTGACATATTTCCATGGGTTTTCTGAGATTTTATGTAAGACAATAGTTCTTTTCATAGGCAAAGCACTTACTGATATAAGTTGGGCCTACTTTGCTGACCTTTGGAGATTTTAATGTTTGTATGAGGTTAAAAAGTGGCAGTTGTGTTTTTAAAGTTATACTAATTGTTACTTCAGTAGCAAAGTTTTTTAGTATTTATAGCTAAAAATATATATAATTATGTAAATTTTGCTTGCAATTATTAAGAAGTATTGGATAAAATAATGTGAAGCACTTTTCGTATTTGAAAATTTTGCAACTTTGTTCTCTGATCGTAAATTTTACCAACTTTCCTGAAAAAATGCTCAGATACTGAAAGAAAACTTTTTGCTTTATTCATCTTAAGAGAATAACAAAAGCCTGAGCCAGACAAGCAGTGGAATAAAAATTAGTGTAATGCAGAAGAAAAATTCCAAAGTCCACAAGACTTCATCCTCAAAGCTCAAACACACACAGACAGTGGAATATCTGCTTTTTGCTCACTGTATGCACTGTGTGCAGAGTCATTAAAAATAAGTAATAAACTATGGATCCATACTGAGGATTTGACATTTGACACACAGGAAACACATACTGAAAAATATATATTTTTTGAAGTGATATTTGATTTTTGTCTCTTTTTATTGCATGTTAATGTGTTTTGAATTTCATTTTAAGGCCAAAATTACATTTTCTTTTTGACTAATCTCAATATTCCACTGATAGTGGAAATAACAGTAAAGACCTGTAAACTGAGAAAACAGACCAACAATAACAAATTATATGAAGATCACAAAGTGCCTCTCTTATTCTGACAGATGGGGAAGATAAGCAAAAATATAGAAAGTCTGAAATTAGAAACTTGATCACTTACATTCCAGATAGTGATTTATAAATTATGGCATCACAATGGTATAAATATGTAGCCACTTTTTCATTCCTCCTCAGCCTAAAACAAACTGATAATAAAGAGTACAGATTTTCCTTCCACCTCAAAATCTGAAATGTATTCCAAGGAGAAAATAGTGCTATATAATTGGAATTGTCGGTAGGATTTTCAGAATATTAATTACTGCTTTTTAAGTTGTTAACTATTAGTGAGTCATAGGACATGTCTACTTGAAAGTATTCAACCTGCAAATATTAAATTAAAAAGTATAGACTGCTAAAATAATAGTGGGGCTAGAGAGAAACCTAATTCCTTTTCTATGGCAACTTAGAATTTACTGACAATAGTGGAAATGTCTGGAAATTTCTAAGGCTTTCCATGAGCATTTAGGCAAAGCAAAATGCCTATGGCAAGATGATTATGGAATGTAGGTTAGTTTTTGTGATTAATGTTAATGCTATGATGATGAGCAGTCTGCTAGACTTGAGGACAATATGCTTTGTTTCATAATTTTTACTTTAGCCAAGGAAATAAATTCCATGGCATTTCTCTTACTCTGCTGAGTACTCCAAATCTATAAATAAAAAAGAAAAAAAACCTTTATTTCAGGTCTGTGTACCTCCCTGATTCTGAAATGGAGTGATTTATGTGAAAACAAAGAAATGAAACTTAACATTTTGTCTCTGTGTAAAGCTGATGTGAAACAAACCTCTTGAGACCATTTAGATCAGCAGTTATTGATCCAGTGTGCAGCCACGGCTGTTCAGATGGATGCACAGGTTTGACAGGTGTGCAAGGGTAATGTACAGAGTAAATACCTAAGGAAAATTAAATTTGCTCTGTAATTAAGCAGAATGTTCTCTCCTCACCTTCTTAATTCTCGGTTTCTGGCACAGGGATCAGTGCTTAGCTGCTGATTCACCTCAAGGCAGTTTTCACTCATTTGGGGCCAAACTGGTTTCAAATTCAAGCAGATTTCAAAACAAATAACTGGGAAAAGATGCAGATTTACCTCACTTAAAAGTAATCATTCCAACAGCTGTTTGTTGGAAAGATCTGGCACGTTACAGGCACTTGAGCCTTGGCAGGGATGATTTTGTACAGGGTGTCACTCTTGCCTTTCCCAGGACTTCACAGCCCAGCTGACGAAGGTGTGAATTTTGGACAGGCACAGCTGGTGCTGGGGCAGTGGGAGCCCTGGGATGTGATCTTGTGGGACAGGGAGAGGCTTTCCTTGGGGCTAAGTCTCAAGCACCTGAACCAAAGGCAAGTGAAAGGAGGGGAAGACTCTTCTGTGCTGTGAGTAAGAGCCTCCTACCCTAAGTATAGGGTAACATCATGTAACCAATGACAATCTGCTGCATCAGATATCAACACTATTTATAATGAAGTATCATTAACTGCAATGATCTTGCTCTTGTGCTGTACTTACCCAGGCCTGATTTCAGCCATTCTGTATTTTTGCTGCATTGTCTCCCTGTTTTCCAAAGCAAAAGCCAGCCCATCTCTGTAGGGTTACCATGGAGCTCCATTCCCACAGGAGGGTAGGGTTATACCAGTCCTGACTTCTTTCCTGTCTCTTCCATCCACTAATACAACCCTCTGAAGTGTGACTGGGAGGGGAAGTCTGTGGGTCCTAGGAGAGAGGGAGCTGGGGTTGTTTAGCCTGGAGAAAAGGAGACTCAGGGGTGACCTTACCACTCTCTACAACGCCCTGAAATGGTGGCTGTGGTCAAGTGGGGTTTGTCTCTTTCTCCAGGCAGCAACTGACAGAATGACAGGATGATAGAATGAGTAGCTTTAAGCTACACCAAGGAAAATATAGGTTGGATATTAGGAAAAAGTTTTTCATGGAAAGAGTGTTAAAGTACTGGAATGGTCTGCCCAGGGAGGTGGTGGAGTCACCATCCCTGGGTGTGTTTAAAAACAGACTGGATGTGGCACTTGGTGCCATGGTCTAGTTGAGGTGTTAGGGCATGGGTTGGGCTTGATGATCTTGAAGGTCTCTTCCAACCTAGTCATTTCATGAAATGCACAATGTTTGAAGGAGTGAAAAGCTCAGGGAGCTTTTGACTTGGGTCTTTCTATAGGAAGTGAATTGGGACAGATAGATATGGGAGACATCCCTCAAATCCCACTGGAAGGCTGAGAAAGAAACTTGAGCAAAAGGAGGAAAAAGGGTGGAGATGGCATTCAGGAGGGTGGGTCTAAGGGGGAGACCCAAGCAGACAGTGGGGCTGAAAGGACTGAGATTGATGTTGGGGTGGGCATGGAGCAGTGCCTGGAAGGGGAGATGTGAGCAGAAGCACAGCTATTGGAACTTGTTTTGGGTGGGAAATCAGATGCAGAAATGGGCATCTGGGCAGGTGAACATGGATCAAGGAATCTGAGACAAAACCAGGGGAATGACTGTAGAAGAAAAGGGGAGAAACTATGAAATAGTTTATCTGGTAAAGTGGTGTTTGGATGAAGCATGTAAAGCAAAATGCCTAAGTTCTGAGGCAAGGAGTGTGGACTTGAGTGAAAACTCAGAATAGGTAGAAAAAATCTATTTCTATTTGAAGGCAAATCCACATTTAAGAATTCCTCTGATGTTAAAAAAAATATATTTTTCAAACAATGTCTCACACTGTAGTGTGGAGGCAGTAAATTGCTACTCTTGTCAGTTTCTCTGTTTCATATATCTGTCAATAACAATGTGTATTTCAGTCATGATTAATTTGACATATTGTCCGACTATTTGCTGTTAAAATCAGAGAAATTAAATGTTTAAGATGTACTAAAATAACAGATTGAATGCTGGTTTAATTAATATTGTAGAAATACAAGAAGTCACTAGAAAGTTCCCAGTTTTGGTTCTGCTGCATTTGCATATTTACTATAAATATTTAATGAAAGTACTAAATCTGTGCAGATCTGAGTGGTCAGTATGATCTAATTTGAGCTCCTGCATGCAGAAGCAAGAAGAAATATGTTAAGAGGAAGCATTTATAAATTTCCTGATGTCAATAATTGTTGGAGTAGAAGCATATCAATAAACAATTCCTAAAATAAGAAGCCCTTTTTCATCTAGGGGAAAAAAATCCCCAAAAAACCAAACAAAAAAAAAAAAAAAAAAAAAAAAAAAAAAAGAAAGCCCCAAGGAAATAGTTTTTTTGCTTTATATTGGCGATTGATACTGAAAAAGTAGTACCAAAAGGAAAAAAAAAAGGGGAAGGTTAAATCAAATATTGCCCTGCAGAGCTAGATTTTGTCTCTCTGCCAGAGTTCCTATGTGAATAGCTTCTCAGAACAACCATTTTGCTGTGTAATAATGAGTTTTTATTTTCAAGTTTTGAACTTCAGATCTTGAAGTCTGATTAGTAACCAGTGGGAACATATCACTGAAAATATCAAGTGCTTGTTGTAAATTTAGACACCTGAAATTAGAAGACACTTCTAATTTTCTTTCTGTGGTTCTGTTTCTCTTCTGTAGAATGGGATAGTGATGAGCTTCTCATAATGGTGCAGAAATTAATTTATTGATAGCTATGTAGAGTCAAAAAATCTGATGAGATACTGCAATTTGTTTCCAGAAAATGATTTGAAGGGTCTAACAATGAAGATGAAAGAGGGTATTGAGTGATTTGTCATTAAACAAGTACCACCCATTATAAGATTGAATGCAGCAGGTTTCTAGGAGGGAAAAAATTCTATATTACCACGTCAATAAAACATGCATGTGCAAAGGGGTAAGAATATTCGGGACTTGGTTAGTTTAACAATACTCTGGGGTTTTTTAGAGTAGTTGGTTAGTGTCTAATAAGTGAATCTTTAGTCATAGTTTGAGTTCAATGGAGAAAAAGAATAATTTCCCCTCTATGCAGGCACGACTAAAGGCACAACTAAGCAGATACATGTATAACAGAGGGAACTGCTAATACCTCATTTATACATCCTGAGTCCATTGACATCCATGGGAAACTTGGAGCAAGTTAATTGTAAAAGGATTTTATGCCAAGAAATTTTTATTTATTTTTCTTTACTGATTTTAGACACAGGAATTAAACATTTTATGTTTTAAATAAATAAACAAGACTGCATCTTGTATGCTTCTCAGGTAAAAAAATATTTTTTTATGTTTTAAGTTTTTCCATTTTTAATAATTTCTAATTCCAATAAGAAAAATAGATTTCTTTGTATATATATCTCTATCTTTAAAATACAGATAGATGATTATTTTTTCCTTGGTTACATAAATGGTAGAAAATACAGGAGGCTAAAAATGAGTGGAATATACTGTGACTATTTGGACTCTATGTGAATTTAAAAAAAAAGAAAAAAAATCTTGATTCTGGAAATTCTAGTACTTTTTTTTTTTTTTTTTTTTTTTTTTTTTACAGCCATTTCAATTTTAACTTCAGATAGACTTGCCTTTGCTCCATGCTTCCAGCCTCCCTCCTTTCCACTAGCCTTACCTGGCATAACTTTTGGCTGGCCTTGGGAACTGGCTTACTACCTCTAAATTCCATGTTTCACCTGACTTTTCTATTCCTTACCAACTATGTATGAATGTGGTCATTTAATGAATTATTTCTGTTTAACAAAAGATAATACACTAATTGGTTTGCTTAATTATGTAACAGAGAAATTTGTAAGGGTACAGCACCAAGCCCAACATGGAAAGTAACTGGCTCTGAGATCTAATGATGGAGATCAGTCTCAAATGTCACCAAATAGCAAGTACTTTCATTTTGTCACTGATATGTGTGCAGGAACAAAACCAACAAATCAAGCAAAATACAAGATAGTTGCTCTATTGTTCTGCAAAGCACTTAGACACATAATTCAAATCCTTCAGCAAAGGAATCGGGTGCTAAAGTAACTGGACAAATTCTCTTCCAAATCTTAATCTTGCTGTCTTCTGCTCAAAAGATTTCTCTTCCCACTCTGACATGATCTTTCAGAGGAGCCTATTGGTTGTATAGACCTTCCTGCTATGGGAAAGTCAGCATTGTTCTTTAAAGTTCTGATAATGTCTGCCAAAACTTTCCATTTTATTATTGACTGATATAACTATTACCTGATTAAGAAAAGCATCTCTAAATATTGAAGGTTTCTATTTTTCTTTTACTTTTTCAAAGGCATTTCAAAGTTACATTTCACTGTTTCTTCTTTTTAAAAAAGTACAGACAATGCTATTTTTCCAGTAAAATGCTTCAAATTTGTTGAATTAGGACAAAACAATTACCTATGTAACTGAAAACATAAAATGTTACTTAAAACATAAATAAATCAAATTAATTTATAGGGAGGGATTTTTCTGTTGCTGCTCGTAACACACGAAATTGAGCAGAGCATGTCAGAAACAGTACTGATTTTGGGAATTGTTTGTATTCAGCGCTTCCAATGTTCTGGTTAATGATTTAGGAGAGAAAAGGGAAAGAAGAAATGGAGATAAGAGAATGCTTTTAGCATTCCATTTTCTTCACTGCCTTGAGTGCAAAATAGTAATAAGTAATCTAACAATTCAGAATTCTATTTGCGAAATATGCTATTAGTGTGAATCCTCTTTTACTTGTCCTTACCTCATCCATTGATTTCCTTTTGCCTTGAAACCAAAGACCCAAAATAAATAAGCTCTTCCTTTAATTTACACAGTCTGTCAGCTTTCAGCAATGGGATGACCAGTTTGGGGGATGAGGGGTAGAAGAGTCAGTAATATTTGTCTTGACTTTAGCAAGACTTTTGAGGCTGCCTCTCAGCATCACCGTAGACAGGCTGATGCAGTATGGCTTCAATGAGTGGACAGTGAGGTGGACTGAATCCAGCTGAGCATCTGTGCCCACAGTTTTGTGAAGAGTAGAATGATATTCAACAAAAGGAAGTGTCGTGTCCTGCCTATGGGGTGGAACAACTTCAGACATCAGTGCAGACCAAAGGTGGCCAGAAGGCAGCTCAGCAAATATTTGATGGGAAGAAATCCAGAGGGATCCAGGCTCTTCTCAGTGGTGCACTCTGACAAGGCAGATGCCAGCAGGCACCAAATAAAATTCCTGAGATCCCCTGTGGGAACACAAAAGGTGATTTATAGTGTGAGGATAAACAGTGGCACAGGTTTCCTAAAGAGGCTGTGTGAAGTCTCCATCCCTGGAATTATTTAAAACCCAGCCCTGGACACAGCCTGGATGCTGCTCTGGACAAGGGATTGGGCTGAGCTCTCCATGGAGTTGCCTCTTTGTCTCTGTGAGTCTGACATGGACTTCAGATAAGGCCTGTATTATGCCTTTGTGGAAGAGTGATCAGAACTGAGGCAGGATTTTGTCTCTTGTTAAAGATGTCTTTCTCTTCTTACCTAGGAGGCTTAATTTTCTGTACTTTGGAAAGATTACACCTGTGTGCATTTTTTTTTTCCTGTCATGTTCTTGTTGCTTGTCAGAGAAAAAAGTGGAGGCCTAATGAAATGATTGTGTTTGGAGACCAAATGTTTCTTCATTGCCAATTAGTTCATCTCTCTATTGAGCCCTACTTGGTGAAGAAAATGAGTGAAGTTTTTTATTTGCCTTTGATTTGGTATATGCACCATGTCTGTAAGATCATTTGAAAAGCAAAGGAAGGTATACTGTGAATTTTTGTTACTTTCATTTTCAAATCAGAAACTTCAGGCACAGAAAAAAATACTGGAAGGAGAAAAAGCCAATATCTCTGTTCATTCACAGTCATGTGCTGAGTGTGCATTATTTGTATAATGCATTAGTACAGAAACTGGGTGTGCAGGCAAGAGTATCTGTGTACACTGTGTATAATTTCTTCATTTTTAAGGAGTTTTCCTGAGAGATTTTCTAAATGTTCCTAAAGAAGGAACAATCAAAAGGTTTTCAGATGAGGTACTAAAGAGTTAATGGATTCTATTCATTATGTCTTATTTCTAGAAAAACAAATTCAAGGAAAATTTTGTCCAATTATCTGTCATGAATAAGTTGAAAAGCAATCATTATTCTAACCTTCAGTTAAAAACTAACTCACTCATCTCACTTTGTATTCTTTAACGGGTGTGAGAATATTCTAGCTTTAGCTTTTTTGAAAGCATTGTTTGGTGTGAGCTTTGTTTTTTTTTTTCCTATTTTCATTTTTTTCCCCCTTACTTTTCAAGAACAGTAAAGAGGAAAGCTATTAAATTTACTCATAAATCTTAAAAGTACCATTTATATTTGGGCTTCAGGAGTAATAGGTCATCCATTCTGGCCTTGATATCACCTGCTTTTGTAGCTGCTATGAAAATGTCAACATTTGCTATCAATTACCCCAAAATTATACTTGCAGTATTTCTCAACAGCTAAAATAAGAAATAGCAGTAGTATTTCAGATAATGTATGGCTTAATGTGTTAGAAAAATCCACCATAATTGATACTTACTGGGTTCTTGAAAATCATAAAAGGCTAAGGAGTAGTAATCAGAAAAGATCAGATGGAATACATATATGGAGAAAATTCAAGTTATTAATGTCATGCTAATTTTATTGTTTAAAAATATCAGTAATAAGTTTGTGTTAAAAAAATTACAAGATATGAGGAGATCTAGTCTTTCCTTTCTGCTATATTGCTTAACATTTTGAATTATAGGACACTGCCACTTATGCAAGATTTTTTTTTTCTAATTTGCTAAGTGTAAACATTAATATTTACCTGAAAATTATTCATTATGAAGAAATTAAAAACCCTTTTAACAATATTTTACTGAAACTTAACATTTACTCAAAGGATAAAGAGGAGACAAAAGATATAAAAAAGGAACCATGTCTTTTTGAAGTCAATTGACATTATTATAATTTACTGATGACCACAATTTCTTTGTGATTTATTTATTTTATGCTTTATTTAAACTATTATAACTAGAAGTGAATCTGGAATAGAAATGAGGGAGTCTGTTGTGGTACACAACTATCCTGAGACACCCCAAAACTCTTTTTCTCTGAGGAATTGATATTTTTCATATTAATGTCAGGTGTAATATTATAGTTTGCTTTCAGTGGAAACAGAATGGAGCCCTCATTTTGAAAGAACTCAAAGACCTGCTTTTCCACTCTGTGTATAACCAGGCAGTAATTACTGGAGGTCAGAGAGAATAAAAAAGTGTTTCTATATTGGCATTTAATATTACACTAGGTTTTGTTTGCTTGTTTTTCAAATTAATAACAAGCATTAGTGCTTACTACAGATTTTCCAACAGGATAGAATTGTTTCACAGCCTACACCTTTACCTCTGCAAAGATAACATGAAGAAACCTCTGCTGTATATTGTGTGAGCACTGCCCATTGACTAACATCAGCTTCTGTCATTCAGTATAGAAATGTTTGCTCTTCTTGAAATATGTTCTTCAAGGAAAGAGTCTACTTTGTCCATGATACTTTACTAAAAACTGGATGTGCTGTAACTGTTCTGCATGACAGATGTGCAGGGCGTGCACATTTTGTAAATAATTGTCTTTCTCATTTGGGAATTACCTTCTTTTTGCATGTTTGTCAGAGTTCCATACCCTCTGACCAGGTTCTTTTAGACATTCCACATGTGGAGGGATATCTAATTTACCTTTAAGATAGTTGATGTTCCATGGGATTTCTGATCTAGTGGGACAGTACAAAGTATAATGTATAACACAATACAAATGTAAGTTTTACTTAGTGGAATACAGCAATATGTACAGTCCAGTCACAATTTGTTGATACACTCACCATCACCATGCTGAGCAACTCCCCTCAGCAGGAAGGCAAATGTCAGCTCAAGCCTGTGGAGCTCCTCAAAATTCCTTTGTAAATTTTTTGGGTTTTATACTCTTTGGTGGGCTAATCCACAGCTTCTCTTCTTCAGATATTCAATCTCACCTGTGCTAAATTGGCCAGTTCAGGGAGACATTTCCACTCCTGTAATGAACTCCGGGAGAAACTTTTACAATGCCTTTTGATCCACTCAGCTGTTGATGGCTGCTTACCTAAAACAAAGGCCACTCTTTGGTCCCTTTGGGCCAGAGTCAGCTTCTGTATAACAGATTTGGACATTCAAACCCTGCATTATTCCCCGGGCTTCATGGGATGTCTCCTGCCCATCTCCTCTACACCTCCTTCCATTGTAGGAGTTTATTGGTCAGTCATAATGTTTTTTTAGAAAAGTGTCTTCGTTATGAAGATGACAAGGAAGTCACATAACATTTTACAGTGGACTTAAATTTCATTTCAGGAACACATTTTTTGGTTTAGAAAGTCCAAAACCAGCCACCCTCATTAAATATAGTTGGATTCCTCAGCTTATTTCTATAGTACTCATGTATTTGCCAGATCAACAAGACATTTGAGTGTGATGGCTAAAGTAAATGGACATGATATAACAAACTCGTGTGTATCTTGATTATGAAGCTATATGTTTTATTGCTTTGTCATGTAAACTTTCTAAATGTCAGTGTATTTCCTTGGTATTTTCAAAAAAAAAAAAAAAAAACTCTAATAATCCAGAGAAAAGTAGACTAGCTTCAATTATGTCAGACATCATTTGTAGATCCAGAGCAGTTCTTGTATGGCTGTTGTGATTTGGTGATGATTTCCGACGTCTCCTCAGCCTCTGCTGCAATGTAACTTTTGTCTTTTTCTTTCTCTGTGCACAAAGACATGCACACCCATGCAAGTACATGTATAAAAATAGATGACCCAAAAATATGTCTAATTTTTGCTTCAGCTGGACTTGTGTTTGTTGTATGCATATTATTTCATAAGTAAAAGACTATTTTCAGTAGGTAAAAAAACTTAGAAATATTTGTGAATATTTTTTTATTATTTTGAAGTGACTTTATAAGAAGAGTGACTTGAAGAAAATGCTCATTTCATAGCTTTAAGGATTCCCTTTCTGGATAAACGGTAAAATATGTACTGTCCATGAAGATGTGTAATAATTACTTGGGAAAACAAATGTTCTGTTTATACAGTTGCTAACTGCAGAACATCACTGTTTGCATCTGTGTGTGCATGTGTATGGGAGCTTTTCCCTCCTTAAGGTTTCTTGCTATTCTGAAACAATGCAAATTCTCTTTGCCTGTTTGACAATAAATGTGGTGATATTGAGCTATATCAGAATGTCAGTGACTGCTTCTCTTCTCATTCATATAATTGGAAGTAGGTTACAGTAGATACTCTCAAGAAACAAACTGGATGTGCTAAAAAATGCACACGCTGTTTTCAGAATTTGTCTCCAGTGGTGGGCATGTAGAATATTTCTGAATTATGAGATTAAATTGCTAGCTTATTTCTACTCTGCCATTTTTTTCCCCTTCCCTTTTTATTCATTTTCCCATTCTATGTGTCTGCCCAAGTGCTAGAGTCAAGCAGAAAAAAGACAATAATTAAATAATCAACCTTCACTTCTACTATATGCTTTCTCTTCCTAGTATTTTGCTATGGATAACCAGAACTTTTAAGATATGCATTATATGTTATATGTATAACTTATAACCTTGGATAACCAGACAACTGAAGACAAAGTTTGACAAATGATGGCACAAATAAAACATTTGTCTTCACCAACAAATCAGAGATCTAACATAGGGATGTCCCAAGTCGAAGTGTTGGCTGTTAGAATTTGTTTGTTGGACCTGTGGTAGGATGATTCCTCTGAAAATAGGAAGAATTCTGCAACATTTCTTTATCAGTAGATTCTCTGTGATAAATGCAAAAGAAATGATTACTGGGAAATCTTTCATCCATGCAGAAATCTTATTAATTTAATTATCAGAGTAATAAAAACATATTTTTCTGTTGTGTCACATCTTAAATCTCTTATGTATCAGTGTGCTTAATATTTTTAAATAAAAATTAATTTTGATTCCTTCTTACCCATTGGGAATGAGAACATCTCGTCACACTTGTGAATTATTTATGCTTATGGTAGCTGAATTTTTTGTTAGTCTCTAACTTTGTAATCCTCAAGTAATCCCAACAATTGCTTGGGGTTTAAAACTACAACATTTATTCCCCTTGTCAAAGGTGGTCTTAAACCTTTGTCTGTAAATGAGGAATGTTAGCTTGGGTCTCCAACCTCAGCATTACCATCTTAGAGATCTCAGCCCTGGATCATGAGAGCCACAGACTTTACAACATTTCAATTAACTATTTTTTTTTTAGGATTCAGGGAAAATTTCAGCACCTTCTTTTTATAGGGCTTTCCCCTACTCTTGCCACAAGGGAGAGTCTAAAAGTCTTTGCTGAAAAGTGAAATCATGAGAGAAACAAGGTTAGAGACCTGTGTATGGAAAAAAGTTTAGAACCTGAGTTTTTTCCATGCAGCACTTTCTGTCAACCTAATTGGCTGAAAAAAAAAATTATTATTAAATTGCTGGAGAGCCTGAGGGCTCATAGGTCAAGTGGACCTCAAGGTACCATTTCTGTGAAACAGTAACAGGGGCTATCTCCCTTGGAAAGCTGCCAAAATCATAACGACAGTGATGGGCAGGGACCTGCTGAGAACAAATACCTTGATAATTGCCTAGGTTTCACAAAAAAAATTGCCATTAACCCATTAACAATGCTCTTCTAGGATTTAAAAAAAAAAAAAAAAAAAAAAAAAAAAGACTATTTGTGTGTTGAAATGTAACCTACAAAATTATTTCACAACTTAACTTCCAAAAAAATGTTTATTTGTAATTGTAGAAAAATTAATGATAAATCCTTACTGTTGGTAGTGATAGCTATAACTCTATCAAATCAAAGCCCTCTAAGCCATCTATAACTTTATTATAAATATTTTTTCATTAATGCTTCCATGCAATAATGTTCTTCTCGACATAGACCCAAATGCTAGTAATTTTCAGATAATTTTGAAAACACTTCCATAAGGTTAAAAAAATTATTCTGTATTTCAAAGTTATTTATTCTCTTTTTTACTTGTGACCTTGATATATCTACTGAACAATATAACGTAATATTGATCCTAATTCTGTCAATTTTTAAAAATAAAAAAAAATGTAATATGTCTTTGGCAAAAAGATATAGAATATAAAAATGAAATAATGAGTTGCATTAAGCTCGATAACCCTTATACATCTTGATTAAAAGAACCCCACTAGTGGTGGGGTTTATAAATATGGATTGAAATGAGTGAAACTAGGCACTGACTCAGGAAAGAATTTACATTACAAAGATACAGCACTCAAAAGGAAATTCCTGTAAACAGCATCATAAAATTCAGATTTTGGAATATGTTAATTATTTTCTACACTTCATCAGTCCTTTGAAAAATAAATACTTCATCCTAAATAAGACACGACCCAGGGGATATGACTGACCCTTGTAAAAGTGACAATGTGAAAATGCTATGGATAACAGCAGTGGCCATGGTGATGACATGTAAGTGTTCTTTTCCCCTTTTATGTGTCAGTAAAACCCCAGATAGGAAGTTTGAATACTTCTACTCCAAGCAAAAAATTTTGTTAGCTAATATTTCTGGAAATTTTCTGTATGCATCACATGATTTTGCCATATAAATTCTCTCCATCTTTAGATTAAGTAATCAGTGGAAGGGCTTTGTGCTATTTGGTTTGAGGTTTTTTTTAATTTATTTGTTTCCTGGTGGATTTTTTTTTTTGTTTTGTTTTTTGTTTTTTTTTTAAATCCAATTCTCTTATGCTTATTAAAAGTAAATCCTTTGCTTAGACATACAAGTATCCCAATTAATAAGAAAATAGTAAGGATTATGTAGGGGGTTGTCTTCTTAACTTGATTAATAATAAGAGTAATTACAAGAGACTGAGGGAAGGGTGTAATCAAGAATATCTTTAAAACTCTGTGTTGAATTAGTCTGTTTCTTTGTCTTTTGCCTGTAGACTGAGACAAAGTCCCCTAAGACAATTTTTATCCCAGGTATTTTTGCTACCTTCAGTCTAGAATTAGCACACCAAAAGCTATGAAAATTTCTGTTTTGCAGTGAAATCAAATAATAGCACCACCTTTCCCACCCTTTACTTTTGTGTATTAGTTGTACTGGCAGACACAAAATCACAAATTTACTGCCCTTCTTTTAACTGTACATATTCCATTTTTACAAGGTACGTT
The DNA here is from genome assembly GCA_030060385.1 of Muscicapa striata striata. Classification (NCBI taxonomy): domain Eukaryota; kingdom Metazoa; phylum Chordata; class Aves; order Passeriformes; family Muscicapidae; genus Muscicapa; species Muscicapa striata. Next base: position 1,721,090 of record JAREIS010000141.1, on the reverse strand, counting down.
TTCCTTGTTTCTCTTTCCCACACCTTTTCAGTTAGAGGGAAGATAGTTCTTTGGTCTCTGCAACCCAATATTTAATGTGGTTTGTGGTAATTTATTTACTATTCTTGCTTCTACTGCAAGTCACTCTTGTACTCTGGGATTTTTTGATCACTGAACTTCAGTCACTATCAGGAATTTTTATCTTTATAGTTAAAAATTTGTTTACTTGCTCCCCTGATACTAAACAACTTGAAGCGAATGCAAATTCTGTTAATTTTGTTGAATTTTTCATATCTTTTAGTGACAAAAAAACATTAAGGTGCATTCAAAGAATATCAGTGGTTTTATTTACCTTGTTTGCCTTTTTTGTCTAGTATTGTTCCATTTCTCTAGGGATAAGAGGTTGATTGACAGGGTAGGTATTATACATTTCTACATTATGCATCACAAGCTTTTTTTTACCCTAAACTTGTGTTAATAGGTAAGAGAAAACAGAAAAACCAGCACTCCTAAGCATAAGGAATGCACAGAAGTATACAAAGGACATTGCTACTAAGTCAAAATCCACCTCACTATTAAACTTCAAAAAATGAAACTGCCACTCTCACAGAGAACAGAGATAAAGAATATTTGGGTTTGCAATTCATAGTCATGCTTCACAGGAAAGATTGAAGATATAGGTGATGTGTATATGTGTGTGTGTGTATATATATGTAGAGGATTTTCTAACTTCATAAGCTAGAGAGAGTATCCCAGTATCTCCTCTATGAAAAAGTGAAAAGTCATCTGTAAGAAGGCATCCACTTGCATGCATATTTAATGTTACCCTGTAGAGACCATGGAAACTCCTCTTCACAGGGCTGGGATTTTATGGGGAATACTTTAGTGAAACAAAATGCATATCTTTGTGATTTAATCTTCATGAATATGAATACTGAATTACTCTTCAGTACTTCATTATTACAATACCAAGAAATCTTTTCTAGCCATGTTGAATACATCAATGAAGAGGTGATGACATTCTGTGTTTTTCACATTTAACTATTTTACAAGAGTTTATTAATTGTCTCTGTCAGTTGTTAAAATAAGTAAGCAAGATGCCCTCTGCATGTCTATCAGGATGACTGGCCTAATCAGGCTCAGCAAATTCAATGAGTATTTTGCTAAGCTTAATTAAAATTCAGCCCTGCATTTGAGTAAGCCGCAGTGGTTTGGCAGACCTTCAAAGGGCTACACTGCAGCACAACAATAAAAGTGATAAAGGCACACAAGAACAATAAATGTGATGCAAATGTTCCCATTATTCACAAATCAGGTATAACTTTCCTCCTTTAACTATTTTCTGGTTTTTTGTGGTGATAAAATTCAAATTTTTTTGCATTTTTCATTTTCAGTCTCTGCAAGTGTTGTCCACATACCATTTTATGGCTCGAAGTAATTAAAATTAAATAATTCTAATAACTTAATATGTAAGTTATTGCCAATATTGAAAGATTTACATGGTTTTGTCTGGTAAAAATTTCAATGGGACTTTTGCTTTGCAGTGGCAAAACTTCAAACCCTTGAGGGGTAACACCTCAGCTTGACCAGTTACTCCTTCAGGTATATTCTTCATTTACGTTTCTTGACTATATGACCTCAGGTCTAGGTTTCTCCTAGCATTATGTAAATTGCAGTTCTTCAGCATTAGGCATGAAATGAAGCCTTCCCTGCAGGTACTTCAGTATTGATTTATAAATTAGAATTGTATACCATCACAAATACTTGCTTTCTGTTGTTACAAAATCTCTACCATTTCCCACATATGTTAAATATCTTTGCAATGCTTGTCACCCCTCATGAAAAAATGTTAGCTGGACTATATTTTTTCTTCAGAATTAGAATTTCCTTTTGAAGAAAAATTTGTTAAGGTTCTTTTGAATGGCAAGGGCTCTGCATCACAAATAATTTACAGCATATTCCAATGTCTTGTGCATCATGATGGTTCCCTTACCCTTGTCCCATTAGCTTTGTATCCTGGTATGGACCACTGATATTTTAATATTTTGTTTGCATTCTTAGCAAACACTACATTGGCAGTCAATCTTGGCTGAGGATTTTTTTTTTCCCTTGAAAAAGTCATTACTTGGAAGAGTTATGTCATTCCCTATCTTCTGCAGTAAAGTAAACTAACAACTATGGTAACTGATTTTATAATGGCAAACAAACCCATTTTTCAACAACCAGAGAAGCAAAAAAGGAGAAAACAGCAAAAACTGAAGCAAATAGAGATTACTGTTGAACAATGTTACTAAAATCTGATTTTGGTCATAGAAAATAAACATTAGGATTATTTAGAATGAAAAATGGTGATTCAGAGATAAACAATGATGGAAATATCACACAATAAAAAGACATTCCTATCTAATGACATATTGTGTACTTCAATGTTTAGTATTTGCTAAAGTTCATTATCTCTGTAGTGGCTTTAACAATCAGAATCATAATTGCTTTTCATGATAAAAAATCCACTTCAATATATATAAGCCATAAGAAAATATACCTAAGAATAATAAGAATTTTTTTTTTTGTCTGAGGTTAAAAATATTCTTTTTAAAAATAATTTAACATGCTGCTAATAATACTGCTTTCTCAACTGGGCAGAGAATAAAGTGGAGTCTTTATTCACATGAACTCCATAAACCTTGACAAAGCAGTACAATTAAGCATGAAACTTCTTCCCCTGTCCATGGGAGCAGATGACCTATCTGCCATTTTTTTCATTTCCCTTTTCTGCAAATCTAATCTGGACTTTATTAAATGAAAACCTTTGCTTTCCTTGAACAGATTTGCAGAGAGCAGATCCTTTACTAGGTAGCTGTGTATCCATAAGTCACTGGCCGTTTCTCCTGCCTCCATTCAGCCTTTCTCTTGTAGGGATAGAAATGCTCCCAGAACTTTTAGGATATTTACAGGTGATGGCAAAAGGAATAAAAAGAAATTGCAGAGTTTATGCTTTTTAAAAAATTATTTATTTGAATTTCTTTTAGTATTTTGTTTTGAAGTATATGAAAGTATCTTGTTCAATGAGGAAGATTACTAAGCATCCAAGGTGCTTGGGCAGTGAGTACTGCCTAAGGATGATGACTAAACATTTAATTCATATTAAAAGCCATTCTTTACAATTCAGTATTTATTCCACACATCGTGACTAAGGATACAAAGTTATATAAATCTTAATAAATGAGGTTTCTTTCTAATTATTTTCCCCAAATTTCCTTGATAGCAATTAACTAATAATACAATTAATCACTGTCAGTAAAAGGATTACTTAGAGGCAAGTTTTTTGGGTTTTTTTTTTTTTCATGAAAGTAAAGACTCAGAATCAGATTATTTTGTAAATACTTACCTCAGTTCTCTTAGTGCCTTGAGAGAGAAGGTGTGACAAACACAATAAATATTAAAACCTGGACATAATAAATTAGAATATTATTACAGATCCAATGAACTATTTTTAAACATTTATTTCAGAAGAAATTGTTATGGAATTAACATAGGTTTAAAATAACTTATAATTTCCTGTTTCTCTGAGCATGAAAATAATATTGGGTTGGATGCTCTGCTCGGTCCATAGCAAAATGACTTTCAATAAACTAAAATTATATATGCTATGATAATTTTTTTTTTAAATAATAGGGTTCAAAGAAGTTGGAAGATTGTTTAAACAGCTTAGTAGAGTCAGCTTCCACATGGCAGAGTATGGAGTGTAAAATTCCAGAGTAAAAGTTCCTTATTCATACAAAAACCTGTCTTTCTAAGTGTGGAATTCTCAAGGCTGCCTCAAAGTAAGAGTTCTATTAAGTAATTTTGACATCAAGACCCTGCCTTTTACAAGCCAAAAAAGAGAGATTAGTGTAATTGAGGAACTGAGTTAGATCTAACCTTTAGTACAGATGTAGTAAAACAGTCAGGTTTCACTGTATATAATGTTTAAACTGGGAGACAGTGGCATTTAATCAGACTTTCTTTACTCAAGTCTGTAGCAGCATCTACAGAGCAATGCCACTGTACAATTTTCTGGATGATCTTTCTGTATTGATCCTTTCCTTTCTAGAAGCAAGAAAGGCTTTTCGGTTGCTGGTAGTATTCATCAAAAACTGCTGTACTAACCACAGAAATTACACTTTTGTTTCCCTTTTCAACGCTCACAATTGCTTTCTCCTCTTTCCTGCAGTGCTTGCAACAGTTGTTGCCTTGTAAAAGTTTTGGGGCTTTTTTTACCAATCAGATGTTCAAGGTTTCCACAGTAATTATAAAATACAATGTATTCTAAAGCACTTTACCAATTTGTGAAAGTTTTTCATTGTCTTAATCTGCTTTCATAAAAGCATTAGTAGTGATCCTCTCTAACTCTTTGGGGTGCGATTGTGCCTGGGATTAACACATACAACTTTTTGCAAATTAGGAAGGAAAAAAAGCATAGAATTTATGGATGAATTTTGTATTATTCATAGGTATAATTATAACTTTAATTAATCTGAAGAGACCTTATTAGAAAAACTAAATTGGAAACTAAATAAGAAATTAAACAGAATTGAAGATTTGTTTGATACCATGTCAAATCTCATCTGACCCAGTGGGCTGGTGTGCAAGTTCCTGTGCCAGCATGAGGAATAAATGAAATTTTACCTTTGGGTCAGAGCTGTGCATGTAGATGAACTTCAAACAGTAGGGCACCCACCATCACTAAGTTGTCAGATCCGACTTTCTGCAAGCAAAGTGTCACAGCTGAAATTACTATAAATCATCAGTACAAAGCATGAGATTTATAATTACAGAAATTACGATACTTGGCATTATTGCAATTCACAATGGCTAGCAGCTAAACATTCCAGCCTCCACTGCAGTAGTGGCTGATGATCAACAGAAAAACTGTTAATGTAGTAGTTTAATAAGAGTTTATACTTGTTGAAGGTTTAAAGAAAAGGTGACAGCTGGAATTTGCTCCTACTTGTTCCACTAGCATTTACTGTTACGACTGCAGCTTTTACTTTAGGAAAAAAAAAAAAAAAAAAAAAAAAGCTGTTCCCAGAGCCCTCACACATGACATAGGAAAAGCAGAAATAGTGAAAAATTCTGGCGGTCAGGATCATGGATATCAGTTGTTTGTAAAGATACTACTGCTACTACTATTTTCATTTATGTATTTTAAAAATAAAATATGTGGTCATTTTTTGTGTTTGGCATGCAGTTTGTTGGCTTGGGTTTTGGAGGTGCTTTGGGTTTTTTTTGTTTTGTTTTGTGTTTTTTTTTTAAGATATGCATTCACATATGGTTAAAACGTAAAATTATTCATGGCCCCTCAAGGCACAGCAATGGAAAAAGCAATGGAGTAAAGGAGTAAGTTCTTCAAGTTCTTCAATACTCAAATACTTTGAGTATTTCAAGTTCTACAGTTTAATAATGTCTACATCTAGACTTGAGAGTATCTTTATGCACTTTAGTAAAATCTACATCTCCTCCTAAAATTCTGCTTTATATGCAGTACTTCGTAACCGCAACAAATTCCCAGGTACAAATAAACATGAACCCTGTGTTTGTTTGCATACAGCCCCAATGCTCTGCCATATTCACCTCTGTGACTCAGCTTAGCAGGACTTAGGGCAATTTAAAACTCTACAGGCTGCCTGAGCCGCACCTGCATGCTTGTTTATCATCCACCACACAAATATCTCATGGTGTGCATGTGTACTCTTCATGTGAACAGCATGTTCAAGCATGTTCATATCTGTCTCATGCATGTTTAATATGCATGTGCATCATATTGCATGTCCCTTTAACTGTGCACATGAAGTTTTAATCTACTTTCAGACACATGACAATTTCCTATTTCTTACTTCTTTTTAGAAAGCATTTGTCTGCAAGGTGGAATTTGACTAAAGTGTATCTCAATATTTAAGTGGTCAGCAGCTAGCTGCAAGCCTAAAAATCTGTGTCATTTTAGGAAACATGCAATCTTATTTTACCCTGATATCTATTGATTGAATAATTTCATAATGCTGAATTTTATATTAATGATTTTCATTACAGTTCAGATAATGTCAATATTTAAGAGTCGAGGAGATTGAGTAGGGAAAGGTTTCCACATTGCCTTATTATTCTTTGTCTTGTGATGTGGAAGGAAGCATAACACCACTGTGATTGAAGGGTGCAAATGGTTACTGTGTCCTTTCCTAATTAATATAAGATCAGACAAAGTATCTTTGGGTGATGTGGCTGGAAAAGAGGGAGAGCCCCTCCAGGGACCAGGTATTCAGGGAACGGGGGATGGGGAGTGGTTTTGGCTGCCAGCCAATGGGATAGGGACACGGGGGCTTGGGAATCAGGATACAGAACTTAATGTGCTTCAAGGTCACTTAGGGAAGGTCAGGGGATAGTAGGAATTCTGGGATAAACCGGAAGATATCAAGGTATGTACATCCTTCTTCCACCTCAGGTTATCAAATTACAACATCTCCCCGTTTTTTGTTTTTTTAAGTAGGGGGATGACTTTAAACTAATTCTAGTCCGAATTTTATTTTGACCACCATTTGAGATGAGTGGGAGAGTTAGACTGTTTTAAATTTGCCAATTCTATATGATTGTCCCCTGAGGTAGAAGAAATTATTCCATTAATAGCCTTAAATATTAAATGACGTATGATCCCAAATGCCATAGCTACAAGGAAAAGAATAACAACAAGTAACATAATAGTTTTGACTATGGAAGTCCACCACCCAGAAAACCCCCAGCCTTTAAACAGTTCATTAATCCAGTCTTCTGTTAAAACATGTTATGAGTCCTTGTCTGCTTGAGGGTATTCCTTTATGAAGCTTTTGTTTCCTTTTCCTCTGCGGCGTCTTCTTTTGGAAGCAAATGTTACTTGCTTCTCATCTCCTTCTGCTGTAGCTGGAGTTTTAGGGACAAAAGGCTTTACCCATTTCTGAGGAATCCATCTAGGTCCTGAGGGAGTTGAAACACATGCATAACCCCTTCCCCAGGTTACAAGTTCATAGGGACCTTTGGTTTCCCAGGTTTCTGGGTCCCTAATCAAAACTGGTGGATGTTGAGACAATTTAAACTGTTTACTGCTGTTAAAATGACGAACCACAGGAGGACTCATGTTTTCAAATGAACAGTTCAAGAAATTGATTGTAAACAATGCTTTACAGAGCTTTTGCTGGGGAGACATCCACACAGTAGAACTGCTTTGTCTAGCTAGAACCTGTTTCAGTGTTTGATGTGTGCGTTCAATCACAGCTTGGCCTGTAGGGGAGTGTGGAATGCCTGTTTTATGCATAAGTCCCCACTGCTGGATGAATTCCAGGAACTCCTTGGAAGTATAAGCTGGGCCATTATCTGTTTTTATTTCTCTAGGGATCCCCAAAACTGAGAAGGCTTGTACTAGGTGTTGTTTTGCATGTACTGCCTTTTCCCCTGCATGAGCTGACGCATAAACTGCACCTGAATATGTGTCTATGCTCACATGAACATATTTTAGGCGTCCAAAACTAGGAATGTGTGTGACATCTGTCTGCCACACCTCACAGCTGCCTAGGCCCCTGGGGTTAACCCCCATACCCAGCGATGGCATGGCCTGGAGCTGACAGCTGGGACAGGTGGCGACGATGGCCCTGGCCTGACTCCGTGTTATCTGGAATTGACGGACCAAACCTGGTACATTCTGGTGGTATTGCTGATGGCTCAGCTTTGCCTGTTGGAAGATGTCAGGAAGGCATGCCTTTTCTGCTGGAGCTGCCAAGGTGTCTGCCATCTGATTTCCTTCTGCAATCTCACCTGGCAAATCTGTATGTGACCTCACATGCATCACATAGAAGGGATGTTCTCTGTGAGAAACCAAATAGATTAGTTTTGATAACAGCCTAAAGAGCTGCTCATTATCAATGTCTTTGAGCACTGCCTGCTCCGCTCTGGACACCACCCCAGCGACATACGAAGAATCTGTTACCAGATTAAGAGGTTCAGAGAATTTCTCAAAGGCTCTTACCACAGCAGCTAGTTCTGCAATCTGGGGTGACCCTCCACAAATTCAACATCAGCTTCCCAATGCTGTGTCTGTGGATTTCTCCAAGTCATCACCGACTTGTGGGAGTTCCCTGATGCATCTGTGAACACTGTGAGTGCCCTGAGTGGTGTTCTGCTCCTCTTCTCACGAGGTATGAGGTGGAATTCCTCATTGAACAACTTATGAGCTGGGCTGTGAACAGATATCTGTCCCGTGTAGCTGTCCAGAGATATCTGGAGGCTGGCATTGCTCTGCAACAAATGCTCAAACATATCTTTTGTTAGCTTTTCAGGAGAATTCTTTCCCTCCCCAAAAAGTTTAATTGGTAAATGTATGCATGTGAAATCGCATCCAGACAGTTCCCTCAGCCTCATCCTTGCTTTTGAATCAACTGAGCCATAAGTTCCTGTGGCTGTGTAATAGTTTTGGATCTCTGGTGGGAGAGGAAGACCCATTCTATGATTAAGAGTGAGTCTCTCTGCCCCTCTATCCACTGAAATATTAAACCATGTAAGTGTGGCAATTTCCCCAAAACAATGAATTTGAAAGGCAGTTCAGGTTGATAGCGGTGAGCTTGCCTTTCAGACAAAGCTTTCTGTACCTTTCCAATTGCAGCCTTTGCTTCTGGTGTCAGTTCCCTAGGAGAAACCAGCTCTCTCTCCCTTTCAATAATTTGAAAAGGGGTTGTAAGTCTTCATTAGTGAGGCCTAACCAAGGTCTTACCCAATTCAGCGACCCACACAGGGAATGGAGATCTGCAAGAGTTTTAGGATTACAATTAATGTCTAATTTCTGTGGAACTATGGTCCTGGCAGTGATCTCTAGTCCCAGATACTTCCAAGGTGGCATCCTTTGAACTTTGTCATCCTGTAATTGAAATCCAGCAGAGGTTAAAACTTTAACTACTAGGTCAAGCGTGTGTTGAAGTATGAAATTGTCAGGAGCACACACCAGCACATCATCCATGTAGTGTAGTATTATGGCATCTCTTCTCTGTGCACGGACAGGAGACAACAATGAAGCTACATACCACTGACAGATAGCAGGACTACACTTCATGCCCTGTGGAAGCACTTTCCAGTGGTATCTCTTCATTGGAGCCTCTCTGTTCAGTGATGGCACTGAGAATGCAAACCTAAGAGCATCTTCAGGGTGAAGTGGTATTTGGAAGAAACAATTTTTGATATCTATTACTGCCAATTGCCAATCTCTAGGTAACATGGTTGGAGAAGGCATCCCAGGTTGAGGAGATCCCATGTCCTGAATTACTTTATTAATTTCTCTTAGATCATGTAATAATCTCCATTTGTCTGTCCCTGGTTTTTTTATTACAAAAATTGGGGAATTCCAGGGCTTGTTGTTTCCTCTATATGATTTTTGGCCAATTGGTCCTCTACAAGTTTTTCAAGTGCCTGTAACTTTTCTTTCCTTAGCGGCCACTGTGTGGTCCAGACAGGTGTGTCACTTAGCCATGTCAGTTTTGAACCCGGCACTGCACGGTGGCCGCCTCTAAAAATCCTTAGGAGTTTTTGGAATTATCATTTTAACTCCCCATTGTGACATGGCATCTCTTCCCCACAAGGGACACTTGTAATCTATTACAAATGGACGTACACTGGCCAATCTGCCGTCCGGTCCCTCAATTTGTACAATGCGTTTTGATATTTGTGCTAATCGAACTCCTCCTATACCCTGAATATGCCCTGCTACAGGTTGCAGTTCCCAATGTGAAGGCCACATATTTTCAGGTATTATGGTTACATCTGAGCCTGTATCCAAAACACCCTTCACATGTAGATGGTCTGAACCATGTGTCATGTTGCATGCCAGAGAAGGCTTTTCCTCTTTCACTGTCTCTGCCCAGTAAACCTCTGGTGATTTATCTTTTGCTGTGATATTTGCTGGAATAGGAAGAGCTTGGGCTAGAATTTGTCCCTCACTTAAATAGAAAGGTGCTTGTGAACAACGAGCTATTATGATAACACCAGATATTTTTCCCTTCCTAGTCATAGGAGCTATTTCAATTTCTAAAGGTGTGTGTGCAGTGTCTCCCACAACAAAATACTCACTCTCCATGTGGCAAATCGACATATCAATTAGGGAGCTCGAGATATCCACTGTAATGACCGTCCACTCAGCAGACCTGAAATGAAAACCTTTGGTAGTCTGTAGTCTAATACGGCCACAGAACTGCCTGTCTTTGTTAAGAGAACATTCAACATTTACATTATCCATTACACCCACATTGTCCATCCCACCCTCCCCCTTTGCTTTTAAGAGAGAGGCTTTTGCTACAGTATAGCCTGCAGAACTTATATCCTGGCGCTCTATGGTGTTTATAGCAGGCCTGCGCCTCCGTTCTAGTTTTTTTGTTTGTTGATCTTTTTCTGGTTCATTTTTTGAGGACAGTCCTTAGCCAAATGTCCTTGCTGCTGGCACTGGAAACAGGTGATTTTCTTTAGCTGCTCTGATGATAACTGCTGCTTCTTCATCTGTGGTTCAGGTGCTGGAGGCTTAGGAGGTGCTGGACTCGGAGTCCTCTCAGGAGCACTGTATAGCTCTGCTTTGCGGGTACATGCTTCTATCATCTGTGCTAAGGTTGGTTCTGGATATAGTGGCAGGCTTAAGATGACTCTCCGGCAGGCTTGGTTGGCGTTCTTTTCTGCTAATTCTTTGATTAATTCTGCCTGCATGGCTGGATTAAGGACCTGACGTTCCACCTGCGTCTTTAAACGATCTATAAAGCTTAAAAAATTCTCAGAAGGATATTGTTTAATATTAACATAACTAGTAGTTACTTCAACTGTTGGCAATTTAATAAAGGCCTGTTCAGCTATTTCACAAATTTTATCTAAAATAAATTTAGACAATAACCGAGTTTGCTTTTCAGGGCTATGTATGTCACCCTCCCCACATAAATGCTGTAATGTAATTTCATTATCATCAGCATCCTTAGCGTGTTCAGAATTTGTATGAATTTCTGTTAAAAAACTGCCCAAAGAACGTTTCCAAATATTAAACCATAATTCATATTCAGCTGGGGTAAGCAAACACCTGAAAAGGTCTTTTACATCATGTGGAACCAATTCATTTGATGTAAAAGTTGCTCTCATAATTCCCTTAAATATTTCACTTTGCCTCCCAAATTCCCTTTGTACCTTACAAATTTCTTTTTTATCTTGGTATGATAATGGTTGGTATATTCTTTTACCATTCTTCTTCCCAACGTATTGAATCGGTAATGCATCAAAAAGTATATTAGATTCAGGGTTAATCGGTAAGTTAGGGGTTAACTGGTTTTGTGCCTGTGCAGGCTGTAGCGGTAAGTTAGGGGTTAATTGGTTCTGTGCCTGTGCAGGCTGTAGCGGTAAGGTAGGGGTTAATTGGTTCTGTGCCTGTGCAGGCTGTAGCGGTAAGGTAGGGGTTAATTGGTTCTGTGCCTGTGCAGGCTGTAGCGGTAAGGTAGGGGTTAACTGGTTCTGTGCCTGTGCAGGCTGTAGCGGTAAGGTAGGGGTTAACTGGTTCTGTGCCTGTGCAGGCTGTAGCGGTAAGGTAGGGGTTAATTGGTTCTGTGCCTGTGGCTGGCTGTGGGGTTAACTGGTGTGCCTGTGCAGTGTAGCCTGCTGTGCCTGTGCACTGTGCTTCCCCTCCCCCACCCTCAGGTTCTGCATTCTCCGAGCTTTCATCCCTCCCGGTATTTGTGAAAGAGTTACAGGTCTGAAAGAATGGATTAAAACCTGGAAAATATTGAGCAGGAACGGGAATTGGATGCAGGAAAGGATTATTGGGAGAAAAAGACATGTTACAGTTAGGATTTAGTAAAGGTTTTTCCCTTTGCACCGAGGAAAGATGAGTTTCTAAATTACTTTGCTCACGTGAAATTTCAGAAAGCTGGGGATAGAGAGGTAAGTTTGTATCAGGTTGTACAGAGGCTGCTAATTCAGTGTATTTTGGAGGATCAATTGTTTTAGTAGTTTCTTGAGGTAATTCTGATTTCTCTTTTAATTCAGGGACAGGAGGTTCCGAATTAGGTAAAGAGGAGTTTAAAGAATTTTCCTGTGGTCTATCTTGGTTTTCCAATTGTGATAAGTGTTTGTGAACATTTAAAAATATAGGCAAAAATAACGCAGCATTGGTGTCACCTTTCTGTATTTTAGAAGTTAATAAATCTCCAACACTGTCCCAAAATAAAACCGATTTGATATTTTGCTTATCAAATTCTGTAATTTCTCGAGACAACCAAATAACAAACTTTGCAATCTGTTTCTTAGAAGTTACAAAATCTTGTACATCTAGCATTTCTTTAAGCTGGCTAACAATACTCTTTTGCTGTGCTGAAATGTTCCCCCCCATTCTGATGTAATAAACACAAACAGCACTATTCCCTGTCTTTTGCAGAAACGTTACAATATAACAGCTGGCTGCAAAGCCCAGGTGTGTTATGGGGGTGCTGGGCTTTGTTATTCGCCACGTGGCTTAGCTGGACTACACAGACGTTCCCGGGTATTCCTCCACAGAGAACACACCGGCGTCTGTGCTTAGGGTCACAGCGTAACGCACGCCAGGCAGCGCCGGCAGAACACGTGTGCTGGGGCCGGGATTGCGAAACACCGGCCACGTGTTGCCGGCTGCACGCCCGAGCTGGTACCGCTTGCCCACCCGCGGGTAAAAACCCCCCAGGAATTTCTGGCTATCCGTTTAAAAAACCCCCCCTCCCCTGTACCTCGGGGCTAATTCTGGGGTTCCCACCTCCCCGAAGGGATATGTTACCTTACCAAACGGAGCGCGGTCTCGCTGTAAGTCTGCAAAAGTTCCGATCCAGAAACGGCTTCTCCGAAGATGCGAAGAAGTTCTCCGCTTCACCCTCCTGTGTTTAAAGCGGTTAAAAACAGCTGCAAGCACGGAGGAAGTTGTATCACCTGGCCGGCCTCTGTTGAAGTTCTAAAACTGCGAACTTCAGGCTAATTCGGGGTTCAAAACAGCTCCAAACGGCAGGCGCCAACTGCAAATGGTTACTGTGTCCTTTCCTAATTAATATAAGATCAGACAAAGTATCTTTGCATGGATGAGAAAGGGAATGCAAGAGAGGCTCTTTTACCTAGTTTATTCTTGGCGGTGATGTGGCTGGAAAAGAGGGAGAGCCCCTCCAGGGACCAGGTATTCAGGGAACGGGGGATGGGGAGTGGTTTTGGCTGCCAGCCAATGGGATAGGGACACGGGGGCTTGGGAATCAGGATACAGAACTTAATGTGCTTCAAGGTCACTTAGGGAAGGTCAGGGGATAGTAGGAATTCTGGGATAAACCGGAAGATATCAAGGTATGTACATCCTTCTTCCACCTCAGGTTATCAAATTACAACATTGTTCACTTATTTAAGCAAAAAATGTGTTTCTAGGAGTTTCTGGGTGGCATGAAGTCTGTGGTCCTGTGGATAAGCAGCTAAAGAGCCATAGAAAAATGACTTTGTCTTATTTGTTGATCATGAAATTTATAATAAATTATTGTTTTGAAAAATGTGGCTGGTTGACATGGATTTTCATACATGAGATTAAAATGATGCTAACAGTGATGTCAGAAAACAGTATTTGAACATTTATTTTCCGATAGTTTCAAAAACTGATATGGTGGCATATATCTTATGTTTCTGGAGCTATTATTTCCTTTTACGGAAGTAAATAAAAAAATTCTTTCTGAGTTATAGGCATGAGGAAAACTGTGCAAGTATTGTTTTCCTGCCTCACCCAGTAAAAAAAAAAATGATGTGACTATAAGATTATATGATAAGATCCATCAATGGATTCTTTTTCCTGAAGTATTAGTATTACTGCAAAGTTCAAATCCTGAATATCTGCTCAGGTGTAATTGTATCACAAGTCCTTATCTGGAATCTGTCAAGGATAAATGTGCCATGTACACATCAATGTACAAGGCACTCTGTAAGTGGATCTTGCTGGTTTAGGCCACTAAGTAACCCTTGAACATAAATGTCATGAGCCATTCCTTCCAGTCACTGTTGATCTCATCCTAAATATGCTTCTTGGTTGGGAAATACAAAACTCTGTCTTGTGAGTGTGTCACAATGAGAGAAACTGACTGTTAGTTTCACAAGGCTATGTTGTAAATGAGACAAGGCTAGGGCTTCTGAATCTCTTACTATGAAATCATAATATATTTTATTAAATTATTAAAATTTTAAGTATAATTCTGTTTATATATTTATAAAATAGCTTCTTAAATTTTAAGTCATACAAGTCCTTTAGTTACAGCCTCCTGATATAACTAGCTTGTGTGCAATTAAAAAATGCCAGGCATATAAACGTATGCTTAACTATATCAAATTAACAATCTTCAAGAAGTGATTACCAGAAATTAATTTAAAATTTTATCTAAGCTGTAGACTTAAAAATTCACATAAGAAAACATTGATTTATATGTTAAACTTCATATTTTGCTGAGAAAAGTTTTAGGAAAAGGTCTTTCATCCCCTTTTGCCTTCCAATCTTCATTTAGTATTCTGTTCGTACTCAATTTTAATTGCCACGTTAAAGTTTGCAAAGATGGTATGCAGCTGTAAAATGCTGCACTTTATTGCAGCAAGAGGAATATTTATCTGAACAGATACATTACTGTTACTGTAAAGAATGGGCCTATTTTACTTTATCAGCAGCTGAGGGGAAGGTTAATGGCTATGATGTATCTTTTACGTTGTCTGTGAAACATGGAGTGCTGTGCTCTGTTAAGATTTACAGTGCAGAAGACAAAGCATGTGCTATTCCAAGCACTCTCTTAACAGCACACTGTAAACCTGGGAATTAACTTCAAAACCCCTAAATATCTTAAAAAACATTAAGACTGGAAAAGAAAATAATTTCTTCACACAAATTCATACTTTTAAGCCTAAGTGCATAGAAAGACCTTATAAATTTTTTGGATGTCCTAAGCAAGAAAAGAATGCAGATGACCAGGATGTTTTCAACATTCATTGTATTTCCATCTGTAGTGCAGCAGGATGCAGGAACAAAATCATACAAAAATTGTTTAATTTTTGTTGGAGAAAGAGTCAGTACCTTCAGAGAGGACCTGATCATCCTTTAGCCACTATTGGGAGGTCCAATCTGTTCAGCAAGAAGGGCCAGGTGGCAGCTAGGGTCTGCATGAATACAGTGATAAATGTCAGGGATAAAGAGGATACTCAGCCTTTGGGGTTTCCATCTTTTTTTGCCCCTTAGGTAAAAAGCAATAGAATGGTGACACACCATCCCCCTGGGATGAGGTATCCCTATGGCTGCTGGTTGGACTGCTGTAGGATCATTGCAGTTTTAGTAGGACAGACTCTAATGCCATTCAGTACAAGAATAATTAGGACTAGGTCCATTAAAGACTATGTATTCTGTACTTGTGAAAGCTAGTGATAGGACATACAGGGCCTGATCACTTGGACACAATTCAGAGCTCTTTTTTAGGCAACTGTGTCCTGCATTGTCTGGGAATGGTTGGGCATGTTAGAGTAGCATCATAAACCACCAAAAAGCCAACTGAGAACAGTTCCAAATTATGGTGCTTATCCAGTAAGATAGAAATATGACGTTTGTTTTGTGCTTCATTTTTTCTAGAGTCTAGGTAATTTCTTTATATGGCTTGAGCCTTTATTTATGTGTCTGATATGTTTGGGAGGGCTTTCATCCCACACTTATGCAAAAGGTTGTGCTCTGCACCTCCTCTGTGTGCTCTCGGTACTGGAAAAGAAAAGAAGTTTCATTAGGTATGGAAAACAACATAAGACAGTAATTTTCCAAGCAGACAATTCAAATGCTTGGAGTTGTCAGTTTTAACCCTTCCTTTCACAGGCATCAATATATTTGTACAAATTAAGTTATTTAATTTAAAACTGGTCTGAGAGGCCAGATCCCACATCTCCATTCTCCCAGATGAAAAGATACACCACTGAGAAACAACGTAAAGTTCCTGTTTCTCTGCTGTTTGTAAACCTCATATTGGAGTTCCCTTCAGCAAGTTGACCCACCTTTAATTTCAAACAGAGGAGTAATACTGATTTCCTCTATAAGACAATCATAATTAGAGATTACAAACATTTCCTACAGCTTTGATTTATAAAACAACTGTTTCGGATACTGCAAATTGTCATAGTACCAGAATGTGTTCTCTTAGTATTAAAAATTCAGGTTCCTGGGTCATGTTCTAATTTTTTTCCTGATCTAGGACCGTAGTATTTCTGAACAAGTTCCAGTGTAGAAGGAGCATCACAAAAGAAGCTACATTGAAGTCCCTCAGGTAGTAGTAATGATATTAATTACTAAGTATGAAGTTTCCCAGTTGGACAGAAGATAAGTTAAATATCTCATAATCATAGCTTTTAAGGTGTGACTTTAAAAAGACACTTGAGACTCTTCCTGTGATGTAGCAATCAGAACATGGCTTTCTTTCTCCATATAATTAATTACCATAAAATGGACTTTGTTACCTGCAGGGGAGAATCTGTCCATGGGCTTTCAGCTGTGTTAGTGGAGAGTTCCTGTGCATTGGAGAAAGATTTGGAACCACCACAACATCTCAGTAAATAATTTGATATATTTTCATGTTTTGAAATGTGAGTTTGTTCTGAGAAGTGGAAGGAAGGATATCACCAGGGTTCTACTGATATTACTTATTAGAGTTTGTACATGGAACTCTTTTCTATTTCATAGCTTAGACAATAGTGTTGAACAGATTCACATTATTACATTTTTTCTATTTTATTTATCCATCCGTAATTTACACTGAAAGACTTGAATTAAAAGCTAGGCTTATCTTGATAAAATCTTCCAATGATGATTAATTTTATTATCTGAAATATGCTGGGTTTTTATTTTCTTTTAAGCCATTTTGCTCTGGTTAGGTTAGATTTTACTTTTCAAAATGCAATCACTTATTAGAGCTTCAGATCTTCAGTTTGAGTATTTTTGGGGTGGAGTATAGTTCTATGGAAGAAGGAAGTGTTTATCTAGTAAAAAATTTATGATTTTGTTTTTGTTTAGTACTACAGGAACCAGAGAAAATTAATTGTAGTTCTATATAGTAAAGTTATTTTTTCCACAAAATGATGAAGGGAAAGATAACTTTCACCCTTTAGTGAAGTTTTCTCAGTCCACAGGGAAGATATCATTAATTGACTACTTCTTTCTTCTCATTTGATTATTTCAGACAACCTTCTCAGACTTTCCAAAGTTTTCAAGCGGGAACATCCTTCTTTTCTCTATAGTAAAGTGTTAAGAACATTAACAACCTTCCATCTGCAGTATTTCATAGTCTGTTAGACTTAATACAGACCTAAAAAAAAAAAAAAAAAAAAAAAAAAAAGATAAATGTTTTGGGATAATTCTGTAATACTTTCCATTTGACATTAAATATCTTTGTGAGAAAGAGCTGCAATAGCCAATGTTGCTATAAATGTATATATGTGCTAAAAGTAAGGGTGCAAAAGATAAGGCTTTTTCTTTTATCAAGTAACCAGGCACTGATGTGTTTATGAATTTTTTTTTTTTTTTTTTTTTCATACACAGTACTAAAAGGAGGAGGTCAGTGTGGGAAGCAGCTGGGAAATTTGGTTGTAGGTGCAAGTCTGATATCCTAACTTATCTGCTCTTCAACTTTCGGAAAACTTCACACTTCTTGTGTCTCATTTTTGGTAACCAAGGGGATTAAAAAAAAAAAAAAGCCAATGCATTGGAACCCTAAAGCCCAGGAGTTTCAAACTTTTTGTGCTTTCTGACACTGACCTCCAAAAGAGCACTGCTTTTGACTTGAGGCCTTGGAGAAGGCTTCCAAATTTGAGCGATAGAAACAGAAACACTGGTGTGTAATTGGAATAGAATTGTGTAATTTCACATGGTGAAGGGTTTTGAATTTGGGGTTTTAGAATATAGTGGTAGGTATGGGACAAGATGGACATTCTTGGGCACTGTCTCTTCTTTCTTGTTCCTTCTTCTTCATGATTTCAGGTAGTAGTTTTTAGTTGGACAGTGCTGCACTACGGGTCACAGGAGTTTGGTTATTGGGTCAAAAGTATAAATAATATAGATGCTAGTTTTTAATTGGATAGTTAAGCTTTAAAAGACCTTATAACTAGCTAGATTCACCTCCATTTTCACTCACTTTCAGCTGGTAGCTAGGAGTGTTGCAGAACTCTCTGTACTTTAGATAAGATTTAATAAACGACCAAGTCTGAACAAGAGACCCGTCTCTTGAGCATTCAGTCCTGACTCAGAGTGAAGGCAGAGGAAAAAAGCTAACCACTTTCACTATGTGCTATGTAATTAATACTGTGTTCATAGAAAAATAGAATATTTTGGATTGGAAGGGGCCTTTAAAGGTAATTTCTTCCAATCTCCCTGCAATGAGTGGGATATCTTCAACTAGATCTGTCTGCTCAGAGCCCCTCCAGCCTGACCTGAGATGTTTCCAGGGATGGGGCATCTACCATCTACCTCTCTGGGTTATCTGAACAATCTGTTCCATTGTTCCATTGTTTCACTCCTTTTAAGTTGTTTCATCCTTATATCTAGTCTGTATCTGCCCTCTTTTAGTTTAAAACCATTACCCCCTTTGAAACAGGTCCAGCTAAACTCTACATTGATAACTTTACTGGCTCTTCCCATTGTTTTTCCTTTTTTGTGGTGGCTAGAAAATGTTTTTTCTTTTTATCAGAAAACCTTTATTTAAAGGTTCTGCTGTCCATCTTTGTTACTTGTGTTGACGTAAAGGGTTCCTTGTCCCCAGGATCAGCTCATCTGGTCAGAGACTGGTGATAATTAAGCCAGGTTTGTGTGCTTAGTCCCTGTACAGGCCATTCACTTAAAAGCTGGACTTGATGATGCTTGTAGGTCCCTTTGAACTCAGAATATTCTGTGATTCTGTGACATATTCTAATGTATTTACTTCCTCTCTTTCAGGGATCATGTTGTCATGATACTTGCTTGAGAGCAAACTTCCTAGAAACTGTTTGGGGGTTTGTTTGTTTGAATGTTTCATATTATTTGTTTGTTTTGTTGCTAAATTCAGTCTCAGTTTGTTGAAATATACTCTCTGATTTTGCTAGTATCCATATAGCTCAAATTAATGGCAGGTTTGCCAAACCTTCTTTGCAGAAACTATCTTCCAACATATTCCAAGGAGTGCAGTGTCTATGGATTTCTCTCATTCTTGCAGCCAAACTCAGAACATGCCTTTCCAAGATGAGTGATGATACAAGTAAATCATTTGTGACCCCTGCAGCAATGCCAAAGCTGAAAAAAATCCTGTTGAAGGCCATTAGCAACTATGACATCCAGGATTCATAAATCATCTGGTTCAGTTTTTAGCTGTTTGGGTTTTTTTTACACCAGCCCTTAAGGAAAGAAGCTGCCACAAAGCAGAACTGTATAAGGTTTAGGTGTGAATGCCCTAAATTCATTCCATGGCTCCCTGTTCCCTCATCTGCTCCACCTGGTAAGGCTGCTTGGCAGCCTGCAGGTGAGAAAACAAGATGTAAGTGAAGAGAGACATTTGTTTACTGCTAGCATAATGAAAAGACCAATGAAAAAAGACTAATTAAAAAAAAAAAAAAAGCTTCTAAATGACAATACTGAATAGAATTTAAATAATGAAAGCTTCTTCTAGAATATTTACAGATTTAAATAGAACATAGTTCCCTTCAAACTAAAGTTATCAAAAGCAAGTAAATCTGGAATTAAAATATTGAGACCACTTTTGGCAACCCTGCTCACTCTTCAGAAATTTGGTTCCCAACATGGAATTTTGTGATCACATTAAAGGAATCATCCTACCATTTAAGTTAGATACAAGCTTTGCCTCAGTTGTAGGAAAATTTAGGAGCAACAAGATGTCTCTCTCTAACACTGAGGGTTTTTCCACATCTTGGTGTCCTTCTAAAGGCTTCATTGTATTCAGGTTCTTTTTCCATTTTTCCTTTTACAAAACCTCTCTCAATGTAATGCTATCAGTGGGAAGAAATTTCAACCATAAACCTGGGATAAATAATGAGAATTGACATTCCCAAGTCAGGTTATTTTTTGATATTTTTTTTTGTTTGTTTGTTTTTTTTTTTTTTTTTCCCTTGTGAACACATATTCTGCAGAGTTCATATCCACTAAACTCTAGGTGCTGTATGGATGTGAAATATGTTAGTGGTTATTAATGGTTAAAGATATGTGTGCTACTGAGGGTTTTCACAAAGCAAGTATTATAGATCTGAAAATCCGTAGTTCAAAATATGTGGTTATTTATGCTGAAAAATATTCCTAAAATTTCTTACTTTACAAAGTATATTGATCAAAATCATAAGATTGTTTTTTTCTCAACTATTAAACTTTTTAATAATGCCATCAGTCTCATTATTTGAGCTGCAATTATGATCACTATGGAAACTCAGATTTGTGACTCAGTTTTTCAGATTCAAAGGGCTTATTTCATCTAATTCAGGTAAATAATTTTGTTATTCTCCTGAATAACAAAAATGGATTTGTGCTTTTTGTTTGCGATCACAGAAATATCTATTATTTTTTGAGTTTTCTCTTTTAGCTATTTCAGTAACCTAATATTAAAAAGAAATAACAAAAAAACCTGCCTAAACCAATGCAGATGGTTCTATTGAATGCAAGAAAAACAAAGTCACAATATACTGGTATGCAGACCTTTTTAAAAAAACATTGAATAAAGGTCAAACTATTTTGAGAGAGATTACTGAGGTAAAAAGATATTTTCCATATGTTGAGCTTTGTTTCTTCTCTTTGTCTTATCTTTCATTCTTCCCTTTCCTCTTCTTAATTCCTATTTGGAAGATAAGAACACAATAAGATTGTTACACTGATGATATTGTTATGGCAATCCATATCACTATTCAATTTTTCTTTATTCACAAGTTTGAGGACTTTGAATGTGGTGTAAAAGCATCATACACAGACTTTTCTGCTTTTTTAAAAAAATGAGTTGTAATGTTATTTAGTTCTCTCCTGCTTCAATCCCATAATATTATCCATATAGGCTTGTCAAGTGATTTCCTGAACTTCTTCTTTGAGACATTTTTATTCTAGAAGTTATTCATTATGTAATCCAAAATCACTTCCAAAATTAAACCTTCCTAACTACTGTAAGGGTGAGATAGTCTTTCTGCACCACTTATATCAAAATGTACTACTTAAAAGCAGAACTTACCTCACCCTAAAAGCCCACATCAGTAGTGCTTCTGTCAAAAAATAAGTTGAGATAGCTTTTAAAACTCAATTTCTATACTTAAGTTTGAATTAAGTAAATGAGAATTCAGACCTATCAATTTTGTGTGTTGGAGATATGGGGAAGCTTTTAAGGAGAAGTTAACAGGAACATGCATGGTGTGATACCAGCAATAGACAAGCAAACTAGGAAAAGAAATGACAAAGAAGATTCAGCATTCATTTTTCTTCATGTCTGGTTTGCTCGGTAGCTTGGGGGAAATGTGAGTGTGCCTGCAGGGTCTCTCTCTCCTCCTTTGACCTTAAGGTGCTGCCCCTTCTTTCCCTATAATTGAATGGGTGTTGAACCGAATAAAAATCCCACAACCCCAATAAAACAACATTTCATTGGGTTCAGCTCAGAGAATTGGCAGATTTTAAGGATTTTCTTCTCTGACATGTCTCCATGTCACCCTGAACCTCTAGTACATTTTTGCTATAATACTTTTAATTAACCCTTTGGATGAAAAGTATATAAGGACAAAAATTCTGAAATTGCTGTCAAACTTCTCTCAAAGGTGTCCTCAAGTTCAGTTTGCTACAACTGCATGTATATTCTCCTAAACCTATCATACTCCATTGAAAATTTAATTTAATTTTTATGGCACTACTTAGAATATTTATAGTAGGCCACCATTTATCTTGCATTTTTCCTAGGCTTAAATAATTGTGCTTATGTAAGAACAAAGATATAGTGATAATACATCTATTAAATATTGTATTTTTAATCAAGCATTGTCTGATTGTTGCAGATTTCAAGAATAGAAAACTAAAAGGAGAAAAATTTAATTGATTGAAGTGTCCATGCATTGGTTAGTGTGGATAGTTTCCAAAATTAGAGAATTATTTTAGTTTTAATTAGCAGATACAGTTACTCTGTTACAGAAACAAGGTCTGTTGAAAGAAATGGAGAAGTGACACAAAGTATTCCCATTGCCAGTCAAGCATCTCTTCCACAGGTGTACGAAAACAGTTCATATTTTTAAGATGCATTCAATACAGAAATGTGGAAAATAACAGGAAATCATGCCTGAGAAATTTTATTTTACAAGTTTAAAATGCTATAGTGCAGAAAGATGGATTTTGCTCTTATTGCTACAGATTATAAGAAAAAAAAAAAAAAAAAAAAAAAAACCCTTAGGTGAATTTCTTGCTGAGGAAGAGGCTTTCTTAACTTACTCATAGACCTATAGCTGCACAGTTACCTTCCTTACCCTCAATCCCTCAATCTTATATAATATCAGAAAAAATGAAAAGGTATGTCATTTCATAGTCTATGTTCTCTGACAGGAAAAAAAAAAAACCAAAACAGGCATTTTCTCTTCTAGCTAAAGTAGTTAATTTATTTATTCTTTCTTTTCATATTGTTTTTCCTCTACTATCATGTACAGAATTTAAAATATATTTTTTCAACAGTTTTAATGTGAAGTACATTAATAATTTAACTACATTTTCTGATTCCTGAAAGAAAATAAGAAGAATGTTCAAACAAATATACAGAAACTGTTCTCATAGTGGGTACCAAATTTTCCTGTGATCCTCATTATAAGGTCTGATTTCTCCATCAGATCTTAGAGTTGGGGTTTTTTAATGAATAAAAAAGGGGGAAGATTCCAAGACTGTTTTGGGTGCTTGGGGCATTAAGAAAGAAATATAATTTTAGCAGGGCTTGGGTCCAAGATGCTCACAGTAACTTCCTATAGCAGAAGAGGATTTGTAGTAATGTGAGTTCTTAATTGTATGGTCTGAAACACAGGCAGGAGTCAGAAAACTTTGAAGTTCAAGCTAATTCTAAGCTTAACATTTGCTGAGCTTTTATCTTCATGCATCAATGATCTTTTTACTAATAACTGCTTTTAATCCAACCAGTGTTTTTTGTTTTCAAGTGTCACTGCTGCCTCATGAGCTTATTTAAACATGTATTCAGGCAAGGTGAAAATTCCAGTGTGCAAAAAAATTAGCTAAAATACAAAGTGTTTCAGCAGTCATAGAATTAAGAACGAATCTGAAAGATTATCTAGTTCCAAACTTCCTGCCATGGGCAGGGACAACTTCCACCAGACCAGGCTGCTCAAAGCCCTGTCTAACCTGGCTTTGAACAGTGACAGGGATGGGGCTTCTCTGGACAACCTATGACAGTGCCTCATCACCCTCAGAACGAAGAATTTCTTCCTAATATTTGATCTATACCTACCCTCTTTCTATTTGAAGCCATTTCCTCTTGTCCTATCACTACATGCCCCTGTAAAATGCATCTATGGCTGTTATGTAGCCCCCTTTAGGCACTGGAAGGTGCTCTAAAGTCCCCCCAAAGTCCTCAGTTCTCTCAGCCTTTCCTCATAGCAGAGATTCTCCATCCCTCTGATCATCTTTGTGGCCTCCTCTGGACTCACTCCAACAAGGCCATGTCCCTCCTGTGCTGATAATCCAAGAACTGAATGCACTACTCTGGGTGGGGTTCCATACATTGTGATTAAAACCATTTTGACTGCAAACATTCTTCATGTTCTGAGTTGGAAGAAAAAACTTTGTTTGGCAGTTCAGCCTGGCATCTAGATAGCTTAAAAAATTCATTGAGATAATTTTCCAGCATTGCAGTGTAGAACTATGAAAAGTATTTCCAAGGATTATAGCTGATGTAAGCTTGCAGTTACTTTAGCTGAGATCAAGAGACAATTGACAGTACACTATCTGGGTCTTTAATGATTTTCTCAAAATTAATTGCTTCCTTTTTAATATAAAAAGGTAAACATGGTCATCAATCTCCTATGAAGGAAACAATTCTGTGTTCAGGTGCTCAGCTATGGAATGAAAAGTGCATTATACCTTTATTTATTTTGTTTACGATACTTTTATTATGCAAATGTTACACCAATATATTTCTATAAAATATAATCACATTCAAAGCAAGGATGTTACTTTTCTTCCTTAGCTGTTAAAAATTGTGTTAATGTTCCTTTTCTGGTAGGTGCTCTGTTAAGACAGCATGTTACGCTGAGCCAGCAGAGATTAGACTAAATGAGAACAGACTTGCTATAAATTTAACAGGGTTCATTTTCTAAAGCGACTGCTTTATGCATCTGCAAATGGAAAGAAATAGAGCCACAAACTCCTAATTTTTCCTACACATATAAAAACTGAAATATTGAATGTCTTGATTTAAATCTTCAAAGAATTATTGTTTTTATTAGTCATAGAACAGAATACAATTATCAGAAAAGGGGGAGGTGATGAAAGATTTTTGTGTTTTGTACCTTTAGTAAAAAATAGCTGTTTGGTTTTTTACCTCTCCACATTTTTCTAAATGTTGGAGCACAAATCACTGGATTATAATGTTTTGTAAACTTTTCCATTAGTGATCGTATGAGACTAAAACATTCTGTGAGTTTCAATAGTGCATGTAAAATCTGTTTCTACGGCATGTTTATGCATGTTCGATCCATTTCCACTTCAAGTCACTAATAATAATTCTACTGATTGGAATGCAACAGGAGCACTAGGTTGCATATCAATTGCTGTTAGCCAATAAGGTGATTGAGTTTAAAGGCAGGAATAGCCTTTCTAGCAATCGACTTTTAAAATTATCCCAGATAGGTATGTGCCTGAAAGATAAGTACAAAAAAAAATTGCCTTTCTGTATATTTCCTGCTTATAAATCAGCTTTTGTGTGTATCATAGTGTATGGTCATGAATACTTCCTTCTTCAGAATTCTTTTTGTCAGAAAGTATTATACGCAAAGAGTTTGGAGCTTTTAAGTTATACAAACTCAGAGAATTTACTCTTTTCATATAGTATCATATAAAAATATAGTAAAAGTCTACTCAAAAGTTACGTGTTTAGATAGATCTTGGACAAAATTAAAAGAAGAAAGTGGCTGGAGAAAAAGAAGCTATTAATACAGCCAAAATATATGTAAAATAACTATCTTGCACAAGGAAGTTGAGTACTGATGTGCAAAAGAGATGTCAGAGAGTAATGGCACTTCAAAAAGCAATAAAATAATATTTGATTGTAAAGATTACGATTAATGCAATTTCAGTCCAGATAAAATAACTTTTTAGTTCTTTTTCTAGAAATAATAATTAAATACTTGGGTAGCTAACCTTAAGATAGCACTAGACTTTTTTCGTTTATTTATAAAAACTTTCTGCATGGTATGTTCAATTTCTAATAGAATTTTTCACCATAAATTCAGAAAATATTATCATAATTGTGTCTGCATCTTTCAAATCTGTACATGGTTCTTCATGATAAAATTCCATATGTCCTTTCTCCCTCTTCAAAGTGCATTCTTATGTTGAGGTAGAATATCTTGTATAGAATATAGATAATAAGCAGCAAAACTAGTGATTCAGTATTGTGTGAAAATAAAATTTCAGGTGGATAATTTATTACATTCTGTTCTCACATTAATATATGTTAATTTCACCCTAGCTATAATCTGACTATCACATAGAGTAATACTTAGTACTTTTTTACCTATAAACTCTGAGTCACATATAGAAGTCTTCTGCCAGGAATATTGGCTGAATAAAAGAAAACCAATATTATTAAAGGATGTATGTGTGCATGTGAATGATGTATTTATATTCTGGAAGAAATTGATGTTGCAGATTTGTATTACTAGAAACTGGAATTTGTAACTTCTGAGGAAAATGTTGTTTATGTACATTTTACTGTGTGCACTAACTTTATACTGAATTTTTATATTTATTAAATCTTCTTTGTATAATAATATTAGTATGTTCACCTGGAAAATAGAAATTAACAAACCGGGTGCTTAATATTGCAGTCTTAATATGTTGTACTCCAGTATGTATGCAGTCTATTTCTTTTACAAAATCTATACTATTTTATAAGGAAAAAATCTGGAATATTTTAATTCATCGTGCAAAAGTAGTTTCATGCTATCTTTTCTTCTTTGCTTGAATATTTGAACTGAGTGTCATAGCTCTAAAAGGGAAAATTGGTAATGAAAAGACCTGATTGCACTTTTTTTTGCCACAGCTGAAGATGAGAGAGGAAGGATAGAGCAGGGAATCAGCTGTAAGGCTAAAATGCCAAGAGGACATGCATGTCAGGGTTTTCCAATTTCTAGTTGTGACCACTAGAAGTGCATTCAGATCTTTCACTGTTTTGGTTTCAGTGTCAGCTTCTTGGGCTGGAAGATATTCCAGCTCAGACCATGGGGAGTGGAAGTCTAGACAGCTGCACTGCAGGGTGTGTCAAAATAAAATGGCAAATTCATCTATGTCTAGAATTTTAATTTTGGAGGCTTCTCTGAGCATGACTTCATTGCAGAGGCCCTAAATATCCTATGTCAAGGCTTTTAAGTCACTGAGGCCTCTATAGCTTCCATCTTCTTGGTATTTTCATTACAAAGTCTCTTACCTGTGTGAGTTGCACAGTTTTGTGACATTATGGAAGTGACTATAGTCAATCACTTATTTTCTCTGTATCAGTTGCCCCAAATGATATACTGAGCTGTAATCAATTGGAATGTTCATGGTCAAACAAAAATAACTGATCTCAGTTCTCTATCTTTTTAACTGACATTTAATCACACACCATTCCAAGTTTCTTGGACATGGAAGAGAATCAGGACCCTGCTATTTCCTATGGAAAGACTTGTCTCTCTCAGTGCTACCAACAGGTTCTGTCTGTTCAGCACAGTGTTATTAAATAGGAAGTTCTTGTATTCTCCCCTTAACCAAATAAGCTCACACAATCTAAAATTGCTGAAATTATCCTATCCTAATGTCTTTAGAAATAGTAAAATGAAAGTGTAAATATTTTCCTCAGTCTTTCATATGACTTTTGATGCACATAATGACAACTCATTTCACTAAACGTTAGGACTTTGATTTGCTTCTGTCTTACAAAACCAGACATTTATGTGATTTTCTTCAGCCTAAGTAGACCTTTCATCTAAAAGAATATTGAGAGTTGGATCCTTATTGGCAATGTAATCAAAGAGGGAACATCAAATTACTCTTTCCCATTATGAGAGCATGTGTACACCATTTCATGGTGACAGCATGGATGCACCTTGGGGAGGCTGGCACGTCTTGGGAATGTGCTCTAGGAATTGGGGCACACACTAGAAGAAGCTAATCCAGAAAATTTAGTCATCTTTTCAGGGGAAGAGGATCATATTTTTTATGTGTAGATTTGAAAATAGGTAAATGGTTTCAGTAAATGTTGCAAAAAATTTAAAGCTTTTCTTAACCTGTGAAAGAAGAAATAGTCTTCTAATATACTGTCTTCCTTGACTCTCATGTTTACCTAATTGATGCTTAGATTCTGAATTGCAAATAAAATTTTTTTTGTCAAATTTGTAACTCTTCAAACACTGCAGATTTATAACGTGTGGATCATATGTTCTTGAAGTTAATGATGCTTACTTTGGTACTGTGTCTTTGAGCCTTTGCTCTGAAAATGTAGCATTCAAAGAGGTGAAAATAACCAGGAGCTGTTTAACCAATGCTGTATACTTTAATTGAATAGAATATTCCCCTTTCATTAAATGGATACCAAAGCTAAATGAAATAACTCAGTGAGGACATCTCATTTTGCAGTAGTGCTAAAGCAGCAATAAATGTTACATTATTAAGTCAATGGCCTTATTTTCCCCACTTACTGTACTTTGATTTGTGTCTTTGGACATTTTTGGAATGAATAGTTTGGCTTCTTTTGAGGGAAAAATCCAAAATCTAAATCTCCAATTTTGTGTTCTGCCTGTGAAGCTAGAAAATAACAGTCTAAAGTTCTGGAAAAATGTATATCATAGAGATAAGTTGCACAACAGAAGCTCCTTTGCTGTCCGCATCAATTTCAGTGGTACATATGGATGTATACTAAATACTATATTTATTTATTATAGCATGTAGAAACCACAAATTTGTGATTTCAAAAGGGCTTACAAAACATTGTATTTTCTGTTTTCTTTAATGAATGAA
Organism: Muscicapa striata striata; assembly: GCA_030060385.1. NCBI lineage: Eukaryota > Metazoa > Chordata > Aves > Passeriformes > Muscicapidae > Muscicapa > Muscicapa striata. The sequence continues at coordinate 1,692,841 of JAREIS010000141.1, read as the reverse complement.
ACTAGCAATTTGCTAAAATCTGTATACTTCTGCTTTTATAATTAAATCTGTTCCAGTCCACACAAGCGGTAAAGGAGTAAATGCAATTATTGCATTAGTTAGATATTATTAGGCAAATCTCTGATGTATTATTGACAGTCTATGAGGTCTTAAGAACTTATGAATTCTTAAATTAGTTTTAGTTATTAGAGAAGGTGATGAAGCAAACATTCCATAATATACTTACAGTCTTTGGGGAGCAGATTCAGCATAAAAGCTTGGATTGGAAACACTGAAATTACTATTTAATTGAACAACTTCTTTGGGTATATTTGAACAAAAATATCACATAGATTTCTATATATCTGTAGTCAAATCTTCTATCATATATTTATCAAAGTAAATTTACAGTCCAGAGTAATGCCTTCTGTTTTAAATTACTGCAGACAGTAAATCTCTTCTTCCTATTTTTTATGGCTCTCATCTTCTGTAAACATGCATATGCACAATTGAACAAGACTGTTGGGTGCCCAGGAACTTTAATGGGCTGTAAGATGTATGAAACTTTAATGAGTCTCTTTGTCATTCTCATGGTTGTTCAAGCAGGTTCCAAAGTGTTACAGATTCCCACTGCCCAACTTTGGTAATGGAACTATAACTCTAATGTAATTTCAGTCTCTCTATAGACAATGGAAAACCAGAATAATTTCCATTATCAAAATGGAAATGCTTCCCAATTCAGGCACCTAGTTCAGGATGATAAACTGCGTCCCCTCCCACCCCCAATGTGAAACATCTTTCTAGAACCTGAGAGAAAGAGTAACAACTTTACAGAAGGTGCATAGAGAGACAATAACAATTAGAGAGCTAATAAAGCTGTTTTCATTATCAATATCTCTTGCTGTTCACCAGTCATTGCACAACTCTGTTGTGAAGAAAATAGAGGTGCGTGTCAAGGTGAATTCTTGCTTCTAATGGTTTTCACTCTGAAGAAAGAGACAAGGGTATGTAAAGCAGCAGCTAATTTTCTATCCAAAATACAGGTCCCAATGTGCCTAAAGGTTTGATCTCATTTTCATAGCAGCAGCAGTTTTTTAAAAAATGAGGGAAAAAAACCTCAGCATTAACCACCAATAGGAGAATTGATAGCAGAGGATTTTTTGATCTGACAGAACTTTTAATATAGTGTAACTGAAAACATATTTGTGAAGTTGCAAACATTTCAGAAAATGACTTTGCTCTGTGCATGACAAAAGACTAGTACTTTAAAATAACAGTTTTGTCACTGAAAATATAGTTTAGAACTAGTTTTACCTTCTAGAATTTATTGAATTGCCAGAAGGGGGGATAGTTAATGTTCTAACTTTGTGCCACACTTCTCAGTGATTTGATTTTAGTGTGCTCTAAACTGTATTAGCAGTACTACTGTGCTACATTAAAAGCTCAGCTGAATGTAAATGCAGTGCCTGGAAAGCCACAGACTTCACGTTTTGTACACCCACCAGCACCAATTCTCCTCCCTTGGCTGGTGTAGCTTCTCCCCTGATTTTTTCAGGTAAATGTGAACCTGTGCACATGAATCTGCTTCAGTCTAGACACAGCTGTCTTTTTCCCAGACTGTTTTCCTTTCACTTTACAATAGACAGTATTGTTCTTATGACCTGTTGATGTTCAATTCCATCTTAGAGTTAAAGAATGACAATAATTGCTTTGTGGCAATGAATACTTACGTGGCTTAATGTAGTTATATAGAAATTTTTTTCTTTTCTCGTGAAACCTGAAGCAAAAGTTTCCTTGCAGAATAGCAAGCTGGAGACTGGGACAGTGCTGGAACATACCATGCTGGGATGTTGTTTTTCTTACTTAGTCATCTGCTACTGACCACTCTGGGAAGGAAACTGGGCCAAGATTGGATGAGATTCCAATCTGACAGAAGCCATTTCTGTGTTCTTTAAACTTTCAGAATATTAGTCAAATACAGTATGAGCAGCTTTTTCTGGAAATAAAAGTCCAGAAACACGTAATAAAATTCTGCTGCAAAAGTATCAGTAATTTCTTCCCCCTTTGTGTTTGTTCATGGACTTTATACCTATTCAATATACAAAATGCTTAACCATTCTGGAGCTCAATAATATCTGCAGAACACTGGCTGTTAGCAGGAGTTTGTAAATTGCATCTGCTCTTTGTTTCAAGGGTCCATTTAAATAGTATTACTGAAAAGAGGAAAGAGTTAAACCTCTATAAATTGTATTATAATGTTAATTGTAAACTTAATTAAAACAAAAAATAATTTAGTATCTTGAAATGATACCTGTTACTTCCTCTTGAGAGTGACTGCAAATCTTCACATAATTTCACTGCAGAGATATTAAAAGATAATAAACTGGTCTTTTAAACACAAATATATATTTTAAAGTATAGATTCTAATTCCTGCAGGTCCATAGGTTTTTTGTCCTATCTAAATGCTAGAGAATTCTAATCATTTAAGCAACATGCTTTTCGTAATACTTATCTCCTTAGAGAAAATCCTGAGGTTTCTCTGAGGAAAGTATTTGTCTCGATTTGTTGGTCTTTACAAATCCCACACAGAGTCCAATAGCAGCCTTGCAATGCCAAGTTGGCAGAGGCTGCAGTCTTAGCTACAAGAAGGCTTAAGAAAGAGACTGTCAACATTTCCTCCTACAGACCCTAAATAGCTATGGGGCATGAACAGAGCTTTGTATAAAAATGTGCTCTTGTCCAGCAAGCAAAGAAAATCAGTTCTGAGTTCATGCTATGGCATATCATGGCAGTGCCTCTACTCCACTAGTTTTTTTCTCTGTAGGATTGCAGCATAATGTAGTCTCAGCCTGCCCTATTTTAATGTTCATATTTTTGGTCGATTTAAGTGATTTCTTGTAGAAAGACAAGGATTAGCTTTTGAAAGAATAATGTCTGTCTTTCTCTCTCCTTTCTTCTATCATAAATAAAGAGACAGATAGACTGAAAAACTACAGGTAGTTAGGAACAGTGAAGTACATTAAGCTTAGAAAGCATTGGATCATGATTCCACTTCATCATTTGATTTTAGGAATAACTCAAATTCAAAGTCTGTGACATGAACAAAAATGCTGCTTCTGGCCTGATGGACATAAATCCATGTATCTGTGCTGCTTTCCTTTTCTCTTTAAGCAGTCAGATCCCTTTGTGATGAATGCCTTTGTTTTCTTCCACCTGTCCAGTAGACTGGTTGTTATATATTGCCGTGGAACATCATCTCATTTTAAATAGAATTCAAGATTTTCATCTTTGAAAACAAGCCAGTACAATGTCACTCTGCAAGATTAGACATTCAGTCTTTCCTATGACAACTCCCCAGTGAAAGAGACATTCACAAGGCATTATTTTGTTAATTTCTGACATTCTATAAAATAAAACATCTAGAGTAAACAGTTTTTATGAAATGAAGTCTCAAATACTACTTTGGTAGTTACTGAACCGTTAAACAAAGCATTGAGAACAATTAAACTAGGACTGATTTTATACTTGGCTGTGTGTAAGAACACATTTTTGAACAATATAAGTTGCATTCTGCCATGGTATTTCAACTACTGTATAAGCACAAATATTTAATTTCTAGTAGAAAAAATTTCTAGGAAAAAGGAAGAGCTCTTACAAGTTCTAGCTCAATATGGATATGCCTGTTTTAGGTGCTGATTTGTTCTCACTAAAATATCTAAATTTTGTGTCAGAAAGACCTTTATCAGAAAGACCTTTATCCTGCTGATTTGTTCTCACCAAGATATCTAAATTTTGTGTGAGAAAGACCTTTATCTAAGAATCCACTATTTGGATTTGTAACTAGTTAATTTTATGTTTGGTTTATGTGCTTCTATGCATTAGAATAAAGCACTTTTTTTCTTTTATTTTTGAAGGCTTTTTTGTGAAATAATAGTGATACATTGCAGCAAGATGTCTTTTCTGAAATCAAGGTTGTCTTATGAACTTCTGATGTGATATTTCAAAAGTAAGTTTTTCTTTGGACTTAAAGTGGTAAATCAAATCTCTGTCTTCTTCATGAGGAAGAAAAAAGCCCAGGGGAGTCTACTTTTGACCTTTCAAACTCTAAATGCTTGCATTTCTTAGGACTTCTGAAGGTAAATAGAAGAAAATAGCATGTCTTGCCCCTCAAAAAAGTACATTCTCCCAGCTCCTCCCCAACTCAGCTATTACATTGGTAATTTTCAGCAGGTTTTTTTTTTTTTTTTTTTTTTTTTCCGTATTCTGGAAATCATTTGCTCTTGGCTCTTTTTATTTTTTGTTCATTTCACATAGGCTTTTGCACTCATACTTGATTTTAATGCAGATTAAAATCTACATAATTTCACTTTTGTTTTTGACACCTCTTTGTAAAGACATTTTATTAGTCTTTACTGCATTTAAGATCCACTGGCACTGGTATTTATTTTGGAGACTCTGTGACACTGAATGTTTGAGGCAAGGACACCATTCTGGAATAAATTTTCTGTCTTCAGGTGTCTACATGAATAACCACAGCTCTGCCATGTGTTCAAAATTTCATTATCATAAATGGGCACCTGCTAAATTAAATATTTAAAGAGCAATTGCTGTCCTTCTGAAGTGGTCACGTTGAACAGCAAAATTAATCTCTTGCCTCCGGCCAATTAATCTCTTGTATTGGCTAGAGGTAGGATTTTCACGTGGCCACCTCTTGGGGTGCATGTGGGGTGTGCTGGGGTATCTGAGACACCCTGATGCTGCTGTGTGGCACAGCCTGCAGAGACTTGCACCTCTCTGGGTGATGTGAATGAGGGATATCTTTCATCTGGCAATCTGTGCATCTGCTTAGTCTGCTGAACCAGGTTACCATGGAGGGTTTGCTGGCTAGCAGTGCTTGAAACACTGCTTTATGTTGCTGCCTAATAAATCTGTTTAAAGGTATTTTACTACTTTGAGGTAGAAGCTCCTCTTGTTAAACAAGTTTGTTCTTCTCCAAGTGAAAGAGGTTTGAGACTTTAGAGTTGTATGAGTACTTAAGGGAAGTACATGCTGAAGCATCTGGAAATGTTGGTTTCTTATATTTGCATGGGTTTATATTCCCAACTTCATGTTCAAACTGAGGGACTGACTTTTTACCTATTTAGTTTTTCTTTTAGCACAAGCATTGAGATACTTGACTAGATCTAGAATACTTTGTACTTTATTCTGCTCTTTATTTCTTTCTAAAGATAAGATGATAAATTACTAGCAAAGCCAAGTAAATAAAACTGCTGTGAACTTTTCTAATGGATGCAGAAATAAATAACTGATTTTATCTGATTAGAATGAAGTCAGGCTCTGTTGTTTGAGTTTATGTAAAGATAATAAGACCTTCCATAAATGTTACTTCAAAAGAAATATAAAATTTATAATGTTATCAGATAAATTCACTTTTCTTTCTAGGATGTGCATCATCTTGAATTGCTGGATTACCAATTTGTCTGTTATGTTTTCAGAAATCACAAAACCATAATTTTATCAGTGAAGATTGTTTCAGTTGCATTTGCTTTCAGTTAATAAGACCATATTATGTGTGGGTTTGTCTGTGTGGGTTTGTCCCCACATCAGATTGTAAATGAAGAATGACAGAGGATAAAAGCCATTTAGTTTTATCATTTTTAAACCAAAATAAAGCTGTCTGATGAACGACAATAAAATATCACACACTGCCAATGTTACTAATTAGTAGGATTTACAGGGTTTGATATATTCATCAGTATGACTTGTGTTTGTGGCTAAAAATGAATGCTAATGATCTGTGTAGTGTTAAAATACAGATACTCTATTGTCAAAAGCTGTTATAAGTATAAAGACTCTTTTGTGAAAAATCTTGAAGGACAAATAAATACAGCTTTAATTCCCAAATAAGTTATTATCTTCTCACTTATGTGTGCAGAAAACTTGTTCCCAGTCAAAGTGTGACTATTTTCATATGTTTATTTTTCCCATGAGTTTCTTGATCAGGTTTAGAAGATTTTGCACTGATTTTGATTTCTATTTCAAGAGAGGATGAGTGTCAAGTGAAGTCAAGTAAATAGAATAGATGGAAGCAGGTGGACATTTGACTTCAATATTCTTTGAGAATTCTCTATATGATTATATCTTGTATTTACTTGTTTATCAAACTTAGGTCCAGCTCTTCTCCTACTGACATTTATATCAATTTCTTCATTTATTGTGCTGTTTATGAGTTTCATATTCCATTTTTGTGATATAAACTCCCTTGAAAATTAACCAATACATTTTGTTTTCTACAAGAGGAAATTAGCCAAGCAATAATAACTTTTTTTTTTTTTTTTAACAGTGAGCAAAGCGACTTTTTAACTGCATGTAACAATCATACATAAAGTATATACATAAAACTATGTATGATAATATTGTTACCTTACCTTTGAGAGAAATAATGCATTTCAATACTTGGTATCTTTCTTCAGCTTTCTAATTTTCTGGAACACAAGTGAGTCATGGGAGACAAGCAAGTGTAAATTCAAAGATACAATTATGTATCTAATATTTAATCACTCAAAAACTCAATTTAAGAGGAAAATATACAGATTTAGGAGAAAGTGATTGAATAGGAAGCTGTTCTAATAGAAATAGAGAGGAAAAGGAGACTCTCACTTCAAGTTTAGACTCTCCTCAGAATTTAAATCACTCAAGTCAAAGAATAAAGGAGAATCAAATGTCAGCTGTATTCACCTGTTGCTGAAACAGTCATTATTGTCAAATTTTAAATATATCCACTGGTATTTTAGCACCAAAATTCTCGAGCTTTGAGATATTGCCAAATGTCTGAGAATTATATTTGTCATATGGCAGTCCTTTAGAAAGGATGGCTGCATTCTAAACTTCTCTGAGTCCACGTTTGTCTGTCTTTAAACTTCATGTAACTTTCAAGGATGATAATTCAAAGACCGTTCAAGATCTTGTTGCAGTCAAAGAGCTGACCAGATCTTACTGCAATGTTGCAATGTTTTGGCACTCTGTTGATTTGGGAGAGTAAATTATATTCGAGAGACAAGGATTCATAAAAATCAAAGAAAGTAGAAGTCCAACTGAAGCTGGGAACATTACTAAGGAATATGATTAATAACATTTAGAGGGCAACGAGGACAAAATGGCAAGCCTAAAGAAATTTGGGGAAAAACTATATTGCAGAACTGGAAGACCTTCTCTGTAGGAAATCAACCTTATGCAAGCTACAGGAGCCTGCATAAGAAACGGAAAGATAAGAGAAGGAAGAGAAGGAACTGAGTTAGGAAAGGATTAGGCTTTAGATAGGGTCACAACTGTAATTTCTACCTGTCAATGAATTTGATACAGCTCCCTAAAAGCTCATTTGTCTATGACAACTTATTACAGACATATTACTCTGAAAGGAATAAGGACTTTTTAAATATAAAGTTAGGTGTCTGAGAGTTAGACTATACTTCCTTCCTCTTGCAGAATTCTCTTGATTTAATAAAACCTTTACTAAATCTGTAGTACAGTAGTTTTTGTTGTTTGTTGTTTGTTTTTTTTTTTTTTTTAATTTGCTAGAATGTAGCAAAATAAATTTAAAAAAATCTGTGTCCTAGAAGATGAAGGAAACGACTTTCTTAAACATAATTAGACAGCAGCAATTGCACCTTGAGTTAAGGGACTTGTAAGAGTGAAAAAAGATGTTCAGTCAGTGGAAAGACAACAAAACTGCCTCTATGAGAAAGACAGAAAATAATTTCCTTTGGAAAGAAAGATTAAACAAGACTCGGTTACTTTATCAACTGTGAATATTTATCATTTATATGAAGAATACCAGTCACCTACTATGTTTGCTACATTGTGTCCTTCCAGTGCATTCTTGGTACTTATTGCACATGCTGCACTTAGTTCTCTATGGTTTCAAAGCTGTGTTTTTAAGCAGAATTTTGGTTAAACAATATTCTTTGATCTCTTTTCTTAGGTAGGCAAAGATGAATCTTTCATTTCAGGGTCATGTCCACCACCTTCTTAGTTATCTGGTGACAAATTCTGATGTTGCTGATCATGTCTAAATGCAATCAGAATATAGTGAAGTATTTTGTGATGTGAATGTCCTTTTCTAAAAGGTATGTTTCTGTATGGTTATATTTTCATGTAAAGTTAATTAATGATCTTAAGGACAATCAATATAAATCAATCTGTGAGTGTCATACCGAATCTAATAAGTACTGAATCTCATAAGTACTGGTTGGCTGTCTTTTTTAAGATCAATTTGAACCTGGGCATGGAGATTTTGTAAAACTCATTTTGCAAAACATTGGAAAAGCATCCATGTACTGTATGTTAGGAGGAAATGGACATTTTTGAGTGAAATTAAACCAAATATTTTCATTCCTCACAATCTAATTCTTGTGGCTCATGTCACTTCTTGTATCCTCTCCATTCATTCTAAAGTTAGTGGTTTATAACTGAGTTTGTTGAAGTCTCTAGAGATCTGAAGAGGACATTGTGCTTCTGATCTCAGTTTTTGATCCTGGTAAGTATTGTATCCATTCACAGAATCTTGTAAAAATTTTTTTTTTTTTTTCCTGAGGTTCTTGTAATGTTTGCTGAATTCTTTGTCCTCAGAGTTGCAATACAGCCTTTGTAGTACACAAAGTAAGTTTTGAATTCTGAGTTTCCCTCATATTATTAAATTGCAGTATTGCAGCCCCTCTGGGAGGCTATTACCTGGTTTAGGAAGTTATTCTCCATGATTCCCATGAGACTCCTGGGGTGTCTACAGTTCACTGGGCTGCTTGTCCAGCAGATGTTGATGTGGTTGAAGTCCCCCAGCAGGACAAACTCTGTAGCTGGAACAATAAGGTTTTTGCAACAGGCTCCCCTTGGTCAAGTAACCTGCAGCAGACTCCAAACACTGGTTGCCCTTTTTTGCCTTGGTCTCTGACTCCTGCCCATGAGTTTTCAACCTGCTCATGACTATTCCTCAGAATGTGCTTCTATCTTGGTGTAGAGTGAAACTTCAGTATTTCAAGTGGTCTAATATATCTAAAGTCTAAAGCATATCTAGAATAAATGTATAGAAGACAAACTTTTAACTCAGCACTCATCTGTAAGACTCTCTTCACTTTTTGAAAGTGAGCAGCTACATGTAGGAGAAAAGATATCTTTGGAGATCTACCCTTGAGTGGAATAGGGCTTTTCATTTTTATATAAATAATATTACTTCAAACAGTAGGTACAATTCCCTGGGACCCACAGCTATGGTCAGTTATGTGGGTACTGACTTTGTTGTCAGTATATGATGGGATGTAGGCTGCTCTCCCTGCTGTCTGCTCAGGTGAGGATAGTGTGTGACTGTGTGAGCAGAGAGGGCACCAGCAACTGCATTTCCCTAATGAAATGAGTCATTCTCTTTAGAGCCATGGAGTGGAGGAAAATTGCAACATAAACCTTTTTGTAGTCTTGTCCCTAAATATATGGTTGGACAAATACAGAATTATTGCCACTGTCATGGATGTTTTGCATCAAAGTTTAAATGTTATCATGACAGGCAAGCTATTGACTTTCCTTTCAAAATGTAATATGTGTTAAATTATATATAATTGCTTGGAGTATATAGTAAAGTTATTGCAAGGAAAAAAATTGAGTCTTTGATCATTGCCCAAAAAGCCTTTTCTGCTTTTCATTGCAAAAAAGTCTTGATATCAAACAGATTGCTATGCAATTAAAATATTTCTGAAAGAAAATTTGCTTCATCTACCGTAAAGCCTGCTTATACAAGAAAGGACTTGACTGCAATAATTTTATAATTTTGTAGTTACTGATCCTGGCTGTACTGATCCAGAGAGTTGTTTGCTTTCAATTACTTCAGCGGGAGGTAAATGCACTCATGATTTTAAGAGCAAGACATTTGCCAAATGTCATAAATATATAAAAGAGTTCTACTGTATCTGGAAGAACAAGTTTTTATTGCCAGTCACTTTACCACCTGGACTATTCTAACAGAGAACATGTTCATCCATATAGAAAACTCTCTGCAGACAGCTGAAAACTCTGAAATAGTGTCTGGGAAAAATCTCCTGTGAATTGAATTATTTATAAGTTAGTTGTGCTTTATGTTATTTCCCTCATATTAGTACCCCAAAGTTGTTATGTGTATTTTTTTCTTCATATATTATTGCTAGCAGAGGAACAGGTATATTGTCTAGATGTCATTTTCTAGAGTCTGAGGATGCACAGAACATTTTTATCCTGGATTCAGACTCATCTGTCAGTCTCAAACGCATAGAATATTTCTGTTGCTCTTGAGTTTTTGTTTAATCATTTAATCAAACTAGTATAATTTTCTTTATTGTTAGATTAAGGTCCACCATCTAAAGTTTGTAAGTGTTCTAAATAATATTAGAAATTAAAAAATGTTTTGCCTGAATAGGACTTTCTCTAATATTGTTGTGATTGTATTGTATTGTCTTACCCAATCAAATAAGCATCCAATAAGAATGATTTAGCATTTTCCTTGCATTTGAGAATAAAAAAAATGATATAGGGAAAGAAAAGTAACATGAAAGGCAATCAAAACTCTTTTAGAAAACAAGCTTGTGCCACTTTCACCCCCAAAATTACTATTTTCAGTTTACATGTTTGGAACAAGTCCTTTGAGTGTAGCAGCTCGTCATGAAAATAGTGAGTTAGAAATAACTTTTCTCAGCTTTTCGTTTAGATTCTAAAGAACTTCAGAAACTGCAGCCACTATTGCTCACACCACTGTCTAGTAACAAAGACAAAAATAGCATGACTTCTCATACTTGCATATTGTTGATTCATTAGCAGGAAATTATGTGTTCTGTCTTCAGAATCTTGTGCTAATTGCTCCAAAAGAAAAAGATAGTTCCCTCAATAGCAATGACAAAGGTCCAATGACTTTAAAATAGTTACTCTTTGATGTCAATGTTCATTTCAAGCAAATTGAACAGAAACTGGCCTTTGACAAGAGATTCATTGGCTATACCCTACTTTTGTATCCTATTAAAAATTAACTCCTATATCACACCTTTTTCCAATATGTAGCATAACAGTTCCAACTCCCAAAATGAAAAAAAAAAAAAAAAAAAAAAAAAAAAACAAACAAACAAAAAACAAAAACAAACAAAAAAAAAAGTGTAAAAATCATATATATATATGACAGGTTAGTATTTTACTAGTGATTCATTTTTACTCTTTGTCTTCTATATTTTGTACTAAGGGAAATGATTCATTGCTATTATAAGTCTAAGTGATTTTAACATCTATCCTAGAGGTATTACAGGTTTCAGCCTGTTTCATTTATTAGAGCATCTTGTATTTATCTCTCAAGTATCTTCCTTCAAAAGGGATATCTACTGCATTTCTGCATCATATCCAGCATCAATCACTTTGATTAGGGTCTCACTCCACAAACCAAACAGCTTTTCTTCCATGGCAGCTCCATATGTTTGCTGCAGCTGTTACAATTTCCAGGCAGAATGTGACTGTGCTCTGTTCAGAGTTTGTGTCCCTGTCAAAGAGGCAGGAAATTATTCCTCTCTACTTTGATCTGCCTTGGAGTGACTCAAAATCTGCCCTACAGCTAGACTGGGGCTGCCTACAAAAACACACACAAAATTGCATATGTGTTACTTTTTCACAGCCATGAGTCCAAAGAGTGCCAAGGCTTGTTCCCACAGTGCTGATTGAATATCAGGTCAAAGGAGTTTCATTGCTGGAGAGGTTCCTCCATGGAGTTTTAAACCAAATCCCAGTGACAGAATACTATCATAGTTATGAGCATGAAATGTACTGCTTTAATGATTTTATGGTTTCTAACTCAGGAAAATATTTCTGTTTTGATTATTGTTTTTGTCTTGCACTAACAGATTATGTAAAGTTATGTATTACACTGTACACTGCAGTACAGTACAGTATTAGTACTACCACAGTACAATGAACTCAGGGCAAAAAATGTACCAACTAGGAGACCCAGCTCTGTTTGAAGAAATACTACATATTTCAGTGAATGGCACCTTGCAGATCCCCAGATAACTGATTTAATTACATCTAAGCTGAAACAGAGAACTCAGTTTATTAAAACCCGTATGTATGAATGTGACTAAAACTCCACACGAGTAAGAGAGATGATTTTTTTTTTTTTTAATTCTCATCACTGCTGAATTCTGACAGTAGTCAGCATTGTAAGAACTTTATTAATTCTGAAAACATATGCACTTGTTCAGCAATTAGGCATTGCTGTGTCACTTTTTTTTGCATTTCCTTAGCTGGCTGCAAAAATAAATATGCAATGGATCATTAATTTTTGGTGACGAAAAACACAATTTGGCATGCCTTAAATATGCTTTTATTGAAATTTGTAATAGTGCACATGTTCTGATGACAAGTATTTTTAAAAGCCCTGTGAGTCCATAAACTCAGTTTGACAATTAAGATTTGACACAGATGAGTGAATGTAATATATTCACTTTACTAGAGGTGTGAAAAATGACTTCAATATCAGAATATCTTACTCTTCACTAACCCTCTATCTCTGTGATTGCACATTACTGCTCTGGTTTTAGCAACTCAGTAGTTGGAGAGGAAAGTTGTTCCTGATGATACCTAAACACTGTTTCTCTGTGTGTGACTGTAAATAGTTGAGCTGTCACAGCACAGAATTTTCCTGTTTCCCACCAAGAAAGAAAAGCAGAAAGCAAATGCAGAATATCAAACAGATGCACCATGGCAGCAATGCAGCAACTCTTACTGGAGCTAAGACTGTTTTCAAAAGGTAACCAGCTCAATGAAAAAGCCTTCTTACAGTACAAAACAGTATCTAGCATTTTTAATTGATTGATGCAGGTCTTTGTTGGAACCCTTCGTTCCCTCCTTCCCAGGAAATGTAAATTTTGGCTGAGTATTGAAAAACCTGTCTTTAAACACTTTTCTTTCGTCTGATGTACAGAAAACAGGCATCTAATACAGCAAAGAAGCAAAAGTACCTGGATTTTGGTTTTCAATTTCCTGACAAAATGATTAGCCTTTTCACTGGAGGCAGAAATTTCTGTTCTATTTCAAAGTCAAAATAACTTTTTTTTTTTGTTATAATAAAAAGGCTTCCTAAAAAGTTTTTCTTAGTTATTGCAAAAAGAATGTTCTTGAACTCCTGGATGGTAAAAGGAAAAGTATCTGTATGAATGCCCTTGTTCAACAAAGTACTTAACTTTAAAGTGTGACTAAGCCAAAGATATCAGAGAAACTTAAGTGCTGCTCTGAACAAGGTTGTAGAGGGAAAAAATTCAATTATTAAATTAGCAGAGGGACAGATTTAACTTTAGTTTTTTCTCTTTAGTTTTCTTCTCTTTCTAGTCTCCTCCTACACCCTTTTCCTAATCATTAAGTGCTAAGTGAGGGTTGTTGTTTAAGTGTGGAATAGGAGATGAGAGGAATGAAAACATGCTGAGAACACCAGAGAGGGGACAAAAGCCCATCTGGGGAGTCTCAAAGCTGATGCCCAGTGGTGCCCTGGGGTTTCAAGGGGCTCAAGTCCTGTGCTGAGCCCTTCAGTTGTAATTGCAGTCTGGCAATGCTATGGTATGTGACCAGCTAATACAGTTTCTGGTCCCTCAGGAAGATTAAATGCTTGCAGATTTGTGCTGGCTATAAACCAGTTTGTGTTCTGGATCCAGATGCTGAAATTCTAGCTAAAATTATCTTCCCTCTTTAACTGGGACACAGGTGACATCAGTTGTAGTTATTGGCTCAGAACCCAAATGCCAACACTTTACAGAGCAGGCCCCTTCCTTAATTCAGATTACAAAGCATTTTTAAAGGACATTTTTAATAGACAGTGCATATTACTTGTTAGCAGAGAATCAAAGTAGCTGTATGGTAAATGTTTTCAGAATGTAATTAAAGGTTATTTTGTGAAGGAATCCTGATCAGTGAGAAACATACTGGAGTATGTATGAATATTTCAGACATCATCAAAAAATCTAAATGTTTTCTGGTAATTTTTTGCTAATTAAAAATCAAATTTACCTGTATTATACTCTGTGTACTGTTACTTGTGCTGTATGTTTTAATTGTGGTGAGTCAAAATCTTGTCATAGAATCACACTAAAGAGGAACGATTTTCTACTAGATTTTCTAGAATGTCAGCAGCCAATGGATGTATATTGAACTCCTATATTTGAGTTTCACTAAATAAAAAAGCAAAGTTAATTTAAAGGTAAACTCATGCTCATCTTCCCTGTGCACAGTCAATCAATCCCTCATATCTATTCAACAAAGTGCTTTAGTTGTATTCATTTTAAGAAGTAGGATGCAATTCTGTACTCAGTAATGCTCTTTTGAAGCTTTTCAGACCAAAAAGAGGGCATTGTTCTGCCCCCCACACAGCCACTGGCTAAGGTGGTTCTTCATTAGAATCAAATATAAAATATTTTAATTTATTGTTTCATTGTATACATAAACCTTTGTACAAAGTATTGTACTTTGTAATGTAATATTTGAATGAAACCAACAAAAATCTAAATTAAGATGGGAACAATGAGGCAGACAGCTTCCAGATTAGACATCATGTGTCCTAGATTCAGGGGTGATGGTTACCATGAAAACTCCATAAGTCTCAAGCACTTGGATCCTGTATCACTTAATACTTGGCAATATTTTATTTCATGTGTTCAAATGAAATCTCAGTAGCTGTAATGAATCCTTTCCTTTCTGGCAGGGAATTATATGATTCCCTAATATTGACTCAGTTCCCTTGAATATTCAATGCAAAATCATTGGAGATTTCTTAATAGAAGAATTAACATGTACCAAAAAGGAATTGCATCAGGGAGATTATATTTGCTAATAGATTTTTTTTTCTCTATGCTAAATTATATTCTTTCTCTATAAATCTTTATTAAACGCTGCCAATTCAGCATCTTTAACCTGATTGTTTCATTTGCATGCCTTGCCTTTGTGATTGGATTACAGTTTGTTGTACTTTACTCTTCATTATCATCTCTCTGGATGTGTAATTATGCGTTATTACTTAACATTCAATTTTCTTTGTCCAGTATTTGAGTATAAAGTATTGAGGCAGTAATTTGCAAAAATATTTTCTGCTTCTTCAAGCTCTTCTGCAACACTTTACCTCAGCCTCTGTAACTATGGG
Organism: Muscicapa striata striata; assembly: GCA_030060385.1. Lineage (NCBI taxonomy): Eukaryota > Metazoa > Chordata > Aves > Passeriformes > Muscicapidae > Muscicapa > Muscicapa striata. Next base: position 1,677,686 of record JAREIS010000141.1, on the reverse strand, counting down.
AAAAAAAAATTAACTGGCATAAATTTTTATGCCCAAATTTCAAACATCTTTTATTATATTCTCAAGGACAGCAAATTAGCACAGGGAAAAATAGTGATAAAATATACAATATTATATCAAAGGTAAATAACAATTATTTAAATATGCTATTATAGCAAATAAAAACCCCAACTTCGAATCTATAAAAAAATATGTGTTTTCAGAATTGCCTAGATTTAAACCAATAATTTACTCAATTGCTCTAGTAAAGTGGCTTAAGGTGTGCATCCTACAAATAAAGTGAAAAGCTATAAGAAAGATGAAGAACTGACTAACCAAGAGAATGCAAAATGTTTATGTTAAGAGTTCTCGAAATAGGGATTAGGAATGAAATTTTTCAAGGATAATTTTTATATTCATCCTCATTAGTATATTGATTAATGACATTACAGGAAGAATGACAAATATGCCAAAGGGAGCTTTGGTGATATTGAAGAGAACTGGGGCAGCTCATAGTGAATAATGATGCAATCTAAACACACATCAGTTAGAGATGGCAATTCAAGAAACATCTCTCATTGAATCTGTCTCATATGGATGACCAAACTAAACATTAGATACCTTTGGAAAAGTCTGGCCTTATTTTAGTGATTGATAAGGCCTCACTTATAGATTGTTTATATTCTGGTCTCTTAAGTTAGAGTCTCTTCACAAGTAGCCACATGAACAAGGTAAGGATAATAGGTACAGGTTTCACTGGGACAGACTATCTCAACATAAGAAAGAAACTTTTATCAGGAGAAATCAATCACTGCAACAACTTCCCAAGAGACATAGAACCATGGAACCCATAATTTGGGTTGGAAGTGGACACTGAACATCATCTAGTTCTAAACCCTCTGTCATGGGCAGGGGCACCTTTCCCCAGACCAGGTTGCTCGGAGCTCCTGGGGGTATGTTCCACACATCCACAACTTCTCTGTTGCAGTGCATACCTTCATATATCTAATCTAAACCCAATCTCTTTCAGTTTGAAGCCATTCTGCCTAGTCCTTTCATTATGTGCCTTGGTAAATTGTCTTGCCTCAACTTTCCTTTAAGTTCCCTTCAGGTACTGGAAGACTACAGATAGATCACTCCAAAGCCTTTTTTCTAGGCATGGTAGAGTCTCTACTGCTGCTTTCCACATATGTTGCTACTTGCCTTCTAATTATGTACTCTCTTTTCAAGACAAAACCCATGGGACACGGCAGAAAAAAATTACTCTATAACTAGACAATTCTCTAAGTCTTTGTCTTCCAGTTTTACCTGAAAGCCATTTTGGTTGAAGAACCTGGCACTGAACAATGTTTGGACAAACTAGAAGAATGAATCTAGTTGATTCATAGTTGATTATCTGTTGAATCTCAGATTTCTGATTCATGTGGCATTAAGATGGATGTGTAGCTTTCTTCTTCTTTAAAGGGTCATTAGTATCTGTTTTAAGATCACTTACTCATGACCCTGGGAAAAAAAGTATTCGTTGCAGGTCAGTCAGTTTTCGCAGAAGTACTTGGAACTCCTTTGCAGACTTGATCTCAAAAATCAGCTCTGGATTCAAATAATGAAGATATAAAGTCTGTTATCTTCAGATATGACTACAGCAAGCTGGTAAACATTTAACAGTTTGCAATACAAAATAAAACCTGTGAGATTAAGCAGCATCATTATGTCTAGCCTTCTGTATGGACTCCTAATGAGTGACTTTCTGCAAGAAATAAACAAATACAAATTTGAATATGGATGCTGACTAGGCAAAGCCATTTTGCAAAATAATTTAATCTGAGGATGCTAACCTTAGAGAATTTCTGTTCTGAAATATTACAATTAGGGAAGATATTAAGGAAAGCTTCATCTTTAACTTTTTATAGCAAAGACCAATAAATAACCTGTCAGAAAAAAAATTAGATAAACCTCCTCATTTTTTCCAGCCCATCACTAAAACCATGAATTTGTACAATCACTGATTGGAAAAGCCATTTGTGCTATCTATACCTTTGTAGCATTCAATATTGATAGAACTCTTTCTGACAGACAAGTGTCTTCTCTGAAGTTGTTGTGGCTCAATAAAACCCATCACCCTAGTATTTCAGTTTGGCTTTTACTTTTCTTTCTTTGTAAACCTGCTAGGCTTCCTGTCATAGTCTACGTCATTGCTGTAGATGAACATCCTAAATTACTTTTCAGAAATCTACTTTGAATCATGTCTGAACTAATACTGTTCCTTTCTTTTTCTTTTTTTCCCTTCTTCTCTTTAAAAATGAGAATTATACACATTTCTTCAGGATATATATGTGTGTTTATATATAATATATATTATATATATTATATATATTATATATATATATATATATATGAATGGATGGACCGACAGAAAAACATATGAACACCTACATATATATAAAAGACCAGGCACTTTTCCTTCCAAGTTGCTATTGCTAAGCAACCAGTTCCTCCTGCCTGCTGCTCTAATAAAAAGTGTTCTTAACAGAGCTGCATGAAATTGTATTTCTCCTGAAAAACCCTTGTGGTCAATGTTGGAGGACTTCAGTCAAAGGCTTTTTAAGAATCATTAATGGAACATTGTTAGAATTGATGCTTTAACAATACTGTGGAGGTATCCAAAATAATAGGTCAACATGCTTGTTTCAACTACCTCTTGGTAATTTTAAAAATTTTAAAACTGCCTTGGCTCTAATTTTATTAGTAAAGTATTTTTTTTTTTTTTAATACTCTGAATGGGATTGTCTTTATTGTATATAGATCTCTCTGAGTTTTTAATACAAGCTCAATGTCCTATTCAAAGACTCACTACAAAAATATGATTGTTACAGAAACATATTTCCCTGTTTGCCTTGCACTTTAAGGAATTTTTCACTTTAACTGTTCCAGCTGTTTATGGTCCTTCTCCAAAAAAAGACTAATCAATCATCACACAATGCCTGGAGATGCCTCAGAGCTTGGAAACTTCAGACTGACAAAACCAGATATGTTTAGCAGAACCTCCTTGGAAATCTTTCAAATGCTACAGGAAGAGGTAAATAAGTAGTAGAGTAACAAGAATATGAAAATATTATTTTTTAAAAAATACAGGATCAATACCATCCACCTCAGGAATTTAGACTCAAAATATCAGCTCTTAAACTTTGTCATGTCTCTTGACTTTTTCAGTGAGACCTGTACTTAGGCCCTCCATCAGAAACAATACTTTTGTAAATTCATATTCCTTCAAGTGGTCCAATTGCAAATCCTCAGTTATCCCTGCAGTATGCTCATGGATTCCTCTTGATCTCTCTTAAGGGTCCTATTTAGTTGTTCAGCACAGGGTTTGTCAGGTCCTTAGCAGACCTGACCTGCTCAAGTGCTATGATTAATAATCTTTCTGAGCTTCTGCTGATAGAGCAGTTTCCACACTACAGGTTTTCAACTGAATAATCTTTAAATCCTAAACTTTTGAGATCAGAAGTTTTTCTGTTAGCAACTCTTTGTGACAGGTAGATGATAACAACTTAGACAGGAAAATGAACACTCTTGGTGTATGCCCTGTTCTACCACCACCACTGAGCCCTGCTGTGATGGAGAATAAGCCTTTCAGTGACCGTGGGTGAAATGTTTAATGTCTCTAGGCAGCAGTTGCTCTGTGTTTGAAAAGGGAATAAAGATTACTTACACATTTTTGTACAATGTATCCAGATCTCTGGATCAGAAGGTGCTGTACAAGTACGAGCATTACATCCCCATCCCTGCATGTGAAATGGATTCACCATCAGTGCATGTAGAGAGGAAAGACATTCCTAGTAGCAATTTCAGAGGAGGGCAGTGCATTTATTATGCTTTTAGGCTTTCCATTTGCCTGCTACCCAACCAATTTCCTAAATCCCACCATACTGTGATGTCCATGTCATCACCTATTACGTTTTTTTTAAAAAAAAAGCTATACTTAACATTATTCATAATTTTAGCTGCAATTCGAAAACTACCTGATTGCTTCTTGGATGAAAATCAGAAAAGCTACTCTAGTGACAGTAAGTAAATAGGTGGAAAGAAAAGAGAAAAATCACCAGAAAGGTGATTTTATAGGCAACATGCAAGAGTTTTTTTGTTAACTATGAACTCACAACATGCCTTTTATAAAAAATAATTTCAAAGTATGCTTTTTTACTTGTTTTCCATGATTAAAACAAAAATATATACTTTTTGTGTATTAAGGTTTCTCTCAACTTAGAAACTTATAAAATTACAAATTTTACACTATAGTATAGGACAGTGCACTACAATAGTTGCAATAATTGTGTATGTGTGTATGGGGGAGAGGGAAGGGTGTCATCTGAGGCTCTGAGGATGTGCAGAGTAATTTACTTTTTAAATAACACTTTCAGTAGATACAGGTAATCTTTTAACAATTTTGTCCAGTCATTTACCCATTATACTCAGCATATAACATCATGTTTCTGCTATCAATGGAAATTATTTCCTGCAAAAATAAAAATGGCTTTTGATTTAGAAACAATTGCACATGCTACTAAGAGGTGTAGTGATAGCTAAGGCTTTGTCCTAAGAAAACATAAAAATCTGTTGCTACAGTGACAGATAGAGAAATGCAGGCATGAAAGAAAAATGTTCATTTTCAATTGCTGAAGAACTTGGTTCCTTTTAGGCTAGTGGAATTTAAAAGAATTTGTTGAACATTTCAAGTTTCTCTAAGTATTTAACAAATTTAAGCCTTGATACTTACAGAATTTAAATGTTTACTGAAATGTTAACGAAATTTCCAATTAATTTATATGATTCTAATTGTGACTTCCTTAATGTGACTTCCTTAAGGCATCTTTTCACTCAAATATTGGTATACTGTAAAGCCCAGAGTCTGTCAAGTCTCCCCATTACTGAAATGCCATTATTTGGTGCCCTTCAGTTCAAGGAAAACAGAAAAAGCAAACATACTGCACATAAACAATTCTACATTTTTTTCTTTCTGAGGATTCTGAGGTTGCTAACTATTGAGGTTATACATGTTGATCCACCACTGAAGTGCAAAGTGGCAGCTGCTCAGGAGCACAGAGCAGAATTCCCTTTCTTACACTGCCAAGCAGTGAGTACTGCCAACTTAAATTGCAAGTGAGCTAGAAAGACAGGAGGTGATAAAGACTCAGAGTGTCTTGGGAGTAGCACTTTTAATCCTGTGAAAAGTGTTGTGGGATACTTAGTGACCCACATGCTTAAGGTGTCCATCACCTTCTTTCATCTAGAAGCATTACCTCCATCCAGTTGTTTGAACAGGTTTTTTTTTTTGTTTGTTTGTTGGTTTTTTTTGGGGTTTTTTTTTTTTTTGAGCTCAACAGAAAAGCTGTGTCTTCTGTGAATTTAGATTGCATCTTGACCTTTCTAGCTGCGTAAACCCATAAAATTCATCCAGAAAATCAAGAAATTTATCTTGACTTTGGACATGGAGTCACAACATATAAATTGGTTAGGGTAATACTGCTTTATGTTTGGAATTACACTGGGACTTGTCTACATTAATGCAATTGTAAAACTTAACCCAAATTGACTAAAGTCGTGAATTCAGAGTATCATTAATTAAAGTAGATTAGTGGATTCACATCCTGAATAAATTAAATTAAACCAAATACAAGCCATCTTTGATTCTGAATGAGAGTGTCCAGGCAGGAGTTTAATATAGTTTAACAAATCAATTTTTAAAGTTAATTCTGATTGATCTTAATGGGTATCCATGAAAATGAGGCATGTGAAGGTGGATATCTGTATGTGTGGGTGAACTCATACAGAAACTTAAAGAAATATAATCAAATTAACAAAATACAACTTCGTTCATTTACATTTTCCATTTCAGGAAATATGCTGATTAAAAATTCAAAATTGTAGATGTGGCCAAGATAAAAGAATTCCATGTTTCCAGCAATATTAGGTTTGTAAAAATAATGAACTTTTTAGGTCAAACTGCATGCAGGAAAACTTTATTCACTTTTTCACATGGATCAATTTCATTAAGCTTACTGATCCCTTTAATAGATATGTTAGTCCACAGAGGCAACACAAATAATTGTCCATACAGGAAACCTTCAACAAGGAAGCATTGCAGACAATAAAATAAACCAAAAAAACTTGACCATCATACACACTTCCCTTCACAAAGCACAGCCTGTCCTCAGTGCTGCAGCGACACAAGCTGGGGAAAACCAAAGGGGATAAAGACTTGAGGTTTAAGGACAAAACAGATTGCAAGACTCTTCACAGCTTGTTTACTTTTAATTTCCTATTTAATTTGCAATATGTATTACCCTTCCATCTTCTATTGCTGAAAAATTTTCCTCATTGTGCAAATTGCAAGTCATGTTTCCAACCCAATTGGAAGGATGCTTGCATATCCTTGCAATAAATGGTCCTTCATACTAATGTGGTGACACACACAAAATTTGTTATTGCAGTTTCTACTTTATGAATAATATTAATTATTATTCATGATAATAATTACCTATTTGTTCAGAAAACTTCTTCAGCTGAAAAAAAATACTGGGGAAGCAAACTTTGTATGCTGCACAGTTAAACTAGTCATAACGTGTGGGGTTTAGAATGGAATGAATGATTTCTATTTTTGTAATATTTTCTGCTAATCTTCAATTCATTATTCTTCTCTGAATCAACACCTTGCAGCAATGAAACAATGCATTCAAGAAATTTATTCTAAATGATTGCAAATTTGAGCAAAAAATACCGGCCATTTAATGTAAAAATGGAATATTGTCATATGCAAATTGATAAACTACTGAAAATAGAGTGTGTGAAAGAACAAACACTGATTCTTAGGCAGAATGTTAATATGCTGAACATCTAGATCATTTAATCATTAAAAATAACAGTAATATGTGATGTGGAAAGTTTAACACTCAGTAGTGTGAACAATGGGAAAGGTCAGATATCTAATTACTGAGTTTGTCATTGCCAGGAAGGATTTGTAGGAACTGTAATGGTAAAATCTGGTTTTATATTGATTTTATGACTGGTCCCAGCTTTTCTTTCTGTATTTTCCAAGTTCCCCACTGGGTATGATATCGTACTTAGACTTCTTAAGAAAACTGCAATCTCACATTTCAGGGCTAAAATGTCAGTTAGATAAAAGTGAGAAATTTGTTAATACTTTCCTTTTTAAAAGAATTTGATAGCATACAAATAAATTTCTAGCTTTTAGCCTTTGCAGTACATTTGCTTTAAAATTATATTAAATAAACTTTATAAGAGAAGCATTAAGCTAAAATTAAGCTCAGTTTCACCTGTTAGTTTAGAATACTGAAATTTTAGCCATAGTAGGTTAATAATGCCATATTTCTATAACATTTCTTGAGAATCCAACTCTAAGGTGATGTTTCAACTCTGTAAATTGGAACAATTACCATCTTCTATCTCTTGAAATAATGTCTGGATTTCATCCTGTCCCCATGCAGGCAAGACTGGATAACATGCAATCTATTCCCTCTTTGCTCTGATTTCTCTGGAAAGGACATGGAGACGTGTTGGCCCAAATGGTCTACAGCTCATGAATGAGTTAAAAATTCTGGAATAACAGATCTGTATTTGCTATACAAGTTCAATAAACCCTTCCTGCCTTTAGAATATGACTTTTAGGAATTTTTGATCAGACTGTTTCCAAAGCACTGGGAGACTGGGATCTTTATGGATAGGTTAAGCTGATTGGAATCCTTCTTATACAAGATCTGGGGAGTGTTATTTCGGAGGGGAAGTCATAATAGTTTGCATGCTAATTTTTCAGTCGATAGGAAATATTGAATACAGAGTACAGAGGCACATCTTAATGCCTTCTGGTCTTTGAGGGTCTTCAGTATAGAACTTGTGAATGGGAAAATACCCCGTGTTGCTGAGTTGCCTGTGTTTAGGCACCTAAGCTATTTATTTTAAAAAATGGAATAGACATTAGATCTCCATTCTAAACCTCAGTGGGAATTTAGTACTGCTTTTCTGTAGACCTCTGTACCCCTACTATCATCTGAAAGCTTCTGGTTGCATTGCAGTAACCCACAGTGTGGGACCCCTGTGCTCTTCCCTCTGCACTACAAGAGGCTGAAGCCCATGCCTGCTTCCTCCTTGTTCTGAGCTGAGGGGTCTAATGTGATGGGTGATTAGCTTTTCAAAAGGCAAGAATGCAAAGTATGGTGTGCCAAAGCCCAAGAAATGTGACATCCAAGTTTTGGAGTGATCACATTAGAAATCAGTTTTGGAGACTGCAAATGGATTTTATTCAAAAGGTTTAATACAATCTGGGCTTGAATACATACTCTGAATGTTCTATGTGTTGAACTTTTCAGCAAGTGCTTCACTTGAAGAAAAAATAAATATTTTTAAAATATCTGCTTTATTCTTGAGAGTCATTTAATGTGATGTCATCTCATATAAAATATGGGTTTGTGTACAGTGTTCTATCTCATTAAAGAACGGTTAAAACAAGGACAGCAGCTATTTATTTTTTTATGCTTTAAGCATATTAGGAACAGGTTAATCACTTAAAATTATATTGTTCAGTGTGACACAGAAGAATTAGTTTTCTCCTTTGCCCTATTTCCATTTTAGCAAAGAGAAATGAAATGAAAATTTATAAGAGAGATTGTGTCAAATAGGCCAAAATTATATCAAGTCTCGATGGCATATGGAGCCAGAAATTTTCCTAAACATGAAAACTAAGGATTCCTTAGAGGTCACAGAGTACTAGGTTAAAATGAAGGCATTGCAGCTAATATCCTATGTGTTTTGATAGGTGAGGACAATTTAATGGCCCCTGTGAGACAATCATTAGGCAAAACCATTTGAAGCAGTTTTGTGGTTGCTCTGTCTTACAAAACAAATTAGACTGCAGCTGCCAAAGGGATTTAGACAATACAAATATCATCACATTTTTCCCTGTTTTTCTCTTTCAGTTCTGACAGAAAAGTCTGCAGATGTACTCAGAAATCTGTCCAGTAGTAATTAAATTAGCATGGTAATTGGACTATAACTTCATTTATTCATGCAAATGAAGACTAATCCATTTTTTTAACCATTTTGTTTGTTTGTTTTTTCAGCAAATAGAACAACTTAGTTTGTATGAGATTTAGTTGACTTTTTTTAAAGGTGCCAGAATTTTCAATAGGTGAGAAAGTTTCTTGAGGCTAAAAGGTTATATCATTGTATATGAACACAAGGTCTTGTCCCTTCAGTGGGGTAGCATATTTAAGAAATATATAAGAAGCAAGCCCAAATATGAGGGTTAATTTAATTGAATATAATTTGGAATGGCCTTGGGGTACTATTTTCTTTTTGCATTTAATATTATTTATCAAGTGAGAAAAAGAACAAAAGTAGGGAAGATGGAGACCTCTTTAAATCTTTAATATCAAGTTTATATGTACATTTTTCTCAATTTTAATGTTGTATATTTGGCCTAATCTTACAAGTCATGGGCTTCTGAACTGACTTCCTCCTCAATATTGTTAGTATCTAATTAGTTGTAGTCTTCTATGAGGATAAATATTGTGTTTTTTTCTCAACTGACATATATCATGCATACATGCACATGTACACACACACACATATAAACACATATTTCAACTCCAGTTGAATAAAAACAGTTATTAAATTATGCACTGTCACCCTCAATACCTGAAGGACAAAAAAGAAAGCTGATCTGATCTGTGAACATTTTAGGGGTTGTTTGACTGCAGAGTTGTTTATCACTGAAGTTTGTATTTTGATACACACATACACTGGAAAATTCCAACATCTTCAAATTGCAAATACAGAAGTCTTGCACATACAATGCAAACACTTGAACTTGCAAAAATACCAGAAATGACAGGAAGAACTACAGGGTAAAATTTATTTGACAAAGTTGAAGAGATTCATGTGTTGTGGAAGAGTGTAATTCATGCTAAGCATGTTCTGTGGTTGGAGAAATGAAGACTGATTTCACCTCAACACCATAACACAGTTTGATTGTCAGCTGGAAGAACAGTGTTGATAAAACTTCTGGGATATTAATGTTGAAACAGAGGTGGACATTTAGTCTGAGGTCTGAGATTATCTGTAGTATAAACAAAGATATAGCCTTGCCCTTTTGGAAAGGTCAGGTGCAACATTTCCTAAGATGCTGGGCAAACTTGCAGAGCAAGAAAGGGCAAAGAAGGAAGTATGCAGAGGGAATGTGGGATGCACCACAAGAAATGGTATGTCAGCATGGTTAAAATAGGAGAAATAGGTATAAACAAAGTCATCTGATGATGAGCACTTTTGGTACTACAGTTCTCAAGAAGTGGGAGATGGTTTTCCTCTATCATCCAAAATAGGAGAATGGAATTCTTTTCAGGATTTTAACTTCATAATGCCCCAATCTCAGTGGTATAGGCCACCTGGCAAAGGATAAGAAATTAAGCACACAATGCCTACTCCAACCCCTGGTTTCCTGCTTGTAGGAAGTTTTAAAGTGCAAATAGGATATGTTACTTTGACATTTGTCAGGGATTTTTGTAATTTTTTTAGTGAAATAATGACTAGACTAAAAACAGGTTCATGTTCCCTCAACATACACACACACTCACATCAGTAAATCCCTACTGATCACTCCCATTTTATGTGTGTTTAAATTGGTACTAATTGAGTGGGAACTGTGAGATTTAGAAGCCACTAAACTGCTGTTTCTGTGAGCAGGAAATGAGCCAGTGCTGTGGTTTAAACTCAGTCAGAACTAAGCCCCAGTCACTCACTTGGGCACTTCCCCCAGTGTGATGGGGGAGAGAATGGGAAGAGTTAAAGTGAGGAAATGTGGGTTGAGATGAAGACAGTTTAATAGGCAAAGCAAAAGCTATGCATGCATGAAAAGAAAAATGAGGAACTCATTCATCAGTTGTGATGGCCAGGCAGGTGTTCAGCCATTCCCAGGAAAGCTGGGCTCCATCTCATAGAACACTGACCTGGGAAGACAAACAGCATCACTCTGAATGTCCCACCATTCCTATTTCTTCCCCCAGCTCTATATGCTGACCATGATACCAAATGGTTTGGAATATCCCTTTGGTCAGGTGGGTTTAGCCAGTCCATCTGTGTCCTCTCCCAAATTCTTGTGCACTCCCAATTCCCTTGCTGACAGGATAGGGTGAGACACAGAAAAGGTCTTGACATTGTGGAAGTGCTGTTCAGCAATAGCTCAGACATCCCTGTGTTATCAACACTATTTTCAGCACAAATCCAAACTGTAGCCCTGCTCTAGCCACTATGAAGAATATTAACTGTATCTCAGCCAAAACTAGCCAACATCAGAGGAAACAGTTCTTCTACATGTCTTAAAGAGATAAATACACTTTTATGTACTTTACCAAGCTGGAAGAAATTTAAGTCCAGGCTTACAATTCCGTTGAACTGAGGTTAGTATGTATGTGTGTGTGTGTATATATAGATACATGTCTTTTATCACCAGTGAAAGCTCTTAATCTCACTTAAAGCCCTATCATATTCCCTTCAGTTCTATCAAGGATTACTGAAAACAAAACAACTGTGGAATTTTAGTGCATTTTTTCCTCATTGTAAAGAACTGAGACTGTAAGGTGTGAATTTCTAATGGTGTTTTTTTTGTTTGTTTGTTTGTTTTTGGTTTTTTTTGTTTTTTTGCCTAATTTATTTATTAATGAATCTGGCTTTCTGTTTAATTTGATGAAATTAGAGGAAACCAAATAATTTGGGTTAATAATAATGTAATTTCTATATTTTAAAACTGATCAATCTTGTCTAATAAAGATAGGTGCTAGGATAATTCAGTCAATGATTCAGAAAGGAACGGAGCATGCTGGCAGGCTGAGTGAGAGAGGAATGCTCAACAAGTGTCAGAAGGTGACCAGGTGACAGATTTGTTTCCCAGGTGTTGTTGCTGGCACTGTACCACTGTGTCTGCCTTGTTCTTTGGAGGCTGTGGCACCATGTGCCCTATGCAAGGCACAGGGCAGGAGTGATCAAGAGCTCATATGAATCAAAGAGATTGAAAGAGAAAGGAAGGTTAAGTCTGAGCTTAGAGAATCTGTTTTACTCCATTTCAGTGTCTGCTGAGAACACCAACTGCCTGAAGCCATACTCTGTTAGGTTAGCTGAGCCTTTTCAGCAGTGCCATGCTCCCAAAAATTGTCTGTAGTGCCTGGCTAAAAGTTATCTGTGACCATTATATCAAAATGTATTTTCAGTCCTTTTTTTCCCCACTGGGAGGAAAAGACAATGAGGATGCTGGATCTACTTCACTCTGCCATGATCTCTAGAACCACAAGCTTTTGTGATAAAAATGCCTTTCCAAGAGCCTTAGATCTTAAAACTTTGTATTGCTACTCTAGAAAAACCCAGTGACAACATATGCAATTCAGGATTACATTTTAAAACATATTCAATTATTTTAGGTATATCAGAGACATAAAAGTTTTGTTTCAATTGTATGCATTTTGAAATATCTTGCACAAGTCAAAGTATTTTATAAGATCTTGATTAATAATTGAATGGAGCTCCATATTTTTCTGTTACCAGTGGGGTTTATTTTTATTTTATTCACTATCTTGCAGTTCAGTCTTTTTTCTTTTTTTTTTTTTTTTTTTTTTTTTTTTTTTTCTGTTTTGTAAATGTCCTATAAGATTTTAAATACCTTTTTGTTTCTCAATATTTTTTGAAAAGGATAGGTGTCTATAGTAAGCTGAGGGTAAAAATTAGTGCAAACCACTACTAAGAAGAAAAAAAAGCCGATAAGAAACTAGGTGTTTTTGAGTTCTAGAGAGGTCTCTTGGGTATTGCTTGAATTTTGAAAAATACCTCAGATGCACAAAGGAGATTTTTGAAGACAGTGAAGATATTAGACTCCTAGAAAGAATTCTAAAAAATCCACATTGCCTCAGTGGGGGTTCATGGGCTGAAAACAAGCTAGGAACTGCCATTTAGAGCAGAATTTTCATTAATAGTGAGACCAGAAATATATTTTGGCTCTTTCAATTGAAACCAAATGAATTTTCAGTGGAAAATACATTCTTCTTTCATAAGTGGCTATAGTACATTTGAAATGCCTCTCAGAAAGAACCTTTTGTTAAGACTGATCACATTTACATCATATGTAAAGTGCATCTGCAAGAAAAAAGAAAAGAGAGAAAACAACAAGAACTGTGGGAATTAGCAGCTTATACTTTCCTGTTTATTTATATTTCTGTTTTCCATTTTTGTGAGATAAAATATTTATTTATATTAATATAATATTTAAGTGGAACATAGACACTTATCCTGGAAGTAGATTTTTATATCAAAGTTGCAGTAAAGTCTAGGAATCTATGATGGAAAGTTGCATGTTTCCTCTTTGAACCATGCTTTCTTCTTTCAACATTCTGAGTATAGTTCTGCCCTTTGTCCTCCTCCATAATCTGAAAGCCATTACCATTTCATAGATGTTCAAAATAGTGGGGAAAACAGTGATACAAATTAACAGGGCAGGGAAGAGATCATTGGATGACAGATATGTAGAAATTTTTCAAGTAAATTTTTCATTGGATAAGAGATACTAGTCATTCAAACAGCCATTTTTTATTTCATTTACTCAATTAAAGTCATAATTTTTTAAGTCCTAAAGTTATGAAACTTTTCTTTTTCAGAATGAAAGGTTAATTTTACTCCACATCACCTTTGACTTGGCAGCATAGTTACTGCATGCTTGAAGAAAAAGAAGTAAAAGGATAATCACTCATGTCAAATAATTCTGAACTCAAGTATCATATAACTATAAATTGCTAAATTAATTTTTTGTAGCAGGTTGCAATCACTGATCTCAGAAAACCTAAGAAGAGAAAATAATAGGTCAAATCTTATGAGCAATCTCCGTAGCCAGAACATTATAAAATAGCTAATATAATGATTTTTTGTATCTGCATAAATTTCTGTAAAACTTGACAGTATTTACCAAAAAATTTTTGAAAAATTGCATTTTTCAGAAAGTTTGGATTAAATTCTGTATGTTAAGGTTTTTCTTTTGTTAGTAAAAGAAAAAGGCTATGTTTAAGCAAGTTTGTCACAATGAATCATGCTAAAATGTGTTCTGAGAATGCTGTTACTGGTATATTACACCCTAGTAAGCTCAAGAACCCACAAAGTTTTATCTCATCAAGCAGCCTTTGACTTATCATTGAATGCTCACAATACATTTGTTAGGAAAAAAAAAACCTTCCAGGAGAAAGTAGAAGACACATACAGTTGACTCATATTTGGGTAGAATACATTCTCTACCCTGTATATTTGCTTTTGTTGTGTTCTTTTCTTGCTTTACCTGCCAAGTCTGAAAAACCTGTTGACTCCTCTTCAAGACTGCAATGGTGGTCTCAGAGAAGTGACTCCACTTAAGTGTTTCTTTGGCAAGGTCATAAAAGCATTCAAAAGTGCTTGCAAGTATTTGGAAAATACATTTTTAAGGGACAAAATAGAACTTTTATCTACATGATCTATAACTTCAATATATATCTCACTCCCTAAAGTTATCCTCTACTGGTTGTTTGAAAGTGACATTTTACAAATTTCAACCATTAGGAGATTACAAAAAGATGGCAAGTTAAAAAGGAGAATCACATTTTCAGAAAACTTGAGTTGAACTGTTCAAAATCATACCAAAACATGAAAATATCAATGTTCAAGAATCTCCTAGAAACAGAAGTGCCTTGTTATTATCCCTTATATATCAGTTCCCTTCTCTGCTTTCTATTAACCCTCTTCTAGCTGCTCCTCTGCAGCATAGCTGATCCTTCATTCAGCTCTACAGGTGTCTGCCAGTGTCTGAAATCATTCTCAGCCACATATATATGACAAGATCCCTTTTTGCCTCCAAAACAAAAGCAGTGCCTGCTTCTTACTATCATGTTAAAAAGGAAATGTTAGTAAGGAACTGGGAGCTGGTTTTGTGCTTTTCCTGGATTATGAGCATTTTAAGATACTGTTGTTTCCCACTTCTTCTCATTCCATATAGCACAATGCAAGATTGCATTTTCTCAGGTGCATCTGAGGACCATGTTTAGTAGTTTGCTTGGTTATAAGGGAGGGTATCAAAGGGTATCATTGATTTTGATCGTGTAATCATGTGCTCTGCAGCACCCTCCAAAAATATCAATCTCTTGTCACATGAAAAAATAGTAATATTAGCTTCATAATGTTCCTCTTTAATCACTTTTGCAGCACTTAGTGTATTAAAAACCTTATAAAAGTCTGTCATTTTAATAATTACTGTAAAATACTCTGTAAAATTATTGACACCATTGAAATTGCTCAGTCATGTCTTGCCCACTTGTAGGGCAAGAAGTTATTACATTTAAATTTCTAAAAACCAGAATATGAAATATTAAGTCAAGCCACAGATTTATTCTGTGAGACTGTGATATGTGGTTTGACATCTTCCTCACTATTTGTATTGCTCAATTACTTATGCTCTTTTCTGCACACTCTGGAAATAGCTTCATGGCCACACAGCTTCACTGTTCTCTCCTTCCCTAGGCACTGTTGGTGCCTCTGAGAACATGGGGGATAGAGAAAACACTGTTCCTTCCCCTGTGTCCTCTGGAAGTGATTCTGGGAACAAGAAGAGTTTCAAAGGCTCACAAGCTTCCAGTTGATGGCAGCTGCTTCATCTCTTTTTGGGAATCCAGGCTGTCAGAAAGTGGTAAATTTAACACATAAAAGCAGTAATAATTCAACAGCCTCTGCTAAGGGATAACATGAACTAGTTGTGTTTTCTGGCTTGAAAAACTTATGAAGAAATGTGGGAAATATATAAGGAAATACAAGGAAGAGGCAGTCTTGTTTAGTAATATGTATTATAAATGTTATTACTCAAAGGTTCAATCACACTGATTGATGGGCTTGCTAGAGACAGAATTCAAGAGCTTTTGATGCATTTGGAGTAAACATGTATTAGGGAACTACATGTGGCCTATTTTGCTTCTGGCTGCTTTAGATATAAGGGTCTTGCCTTGTAGATTGATATTTTCCATGATTTAGTGAGCACTGAAAAAAATATCAGAGTGTGTGTGTGTGTGTGTGTGTGTGTGTTTGGAAGACAAAAACCCAGAAGCAAGAGTATTAACGTTAAGTTTGAGTAAGCCAAATGCAGCCAGGAACAAGCCTGAATTTTAGAACTTTGTCCTAAAATGGTCATGAATTATGTGCTGGACTTACTCATCAGTGTGTCAGATGAGTGTTCAGATTTAAGTAAGTAGGAGTGTTCTCTGCAGAGTACTACTGAAGAAATATTAGGCAAATTAAACAGAAATTTCATCTTGCCTTGCTATAAACTTTTCATTTCAGAAAGAATCAGTGAGTGACCTCAAGTTCATGGATGGAGTGTAATAAAATATTTTTGATGGAGTTTAATAAAAATATTTTTATTTTATTACTATTATTGTTGCATCATTATACAATGTCTTAAAAAGAGGTTAAGTAAAATCTAGTAATTTCTGTTATGCTTCAATATCTACTATTTTTGTACTATCTTTTTGAAAATCTTCATCAAATATAAATTTATATATATGTTTTGTAAAGCAAAATATTTGAAAGGATCAGATCACTGCCAGTGTGTGCTATATTTTAAACTAGTTACTCAATACCTTTTTTGGACAGTGGACCAAATATAGGTACTGACATTTCTTCAGCACAAAATTATGTTTGCTCGTCATTAACATATATGAACTGCCACAATATTTCATTGCTTACCTGCCAATTTTGGCAACAGGGCTGCAGAGTAATCTTTATCCAAGACCATCTTGGGTGGAAAATTTCTCATTTGTCAAAATACATCTTCTGTCAGTTCCACTCTATCTGCCAGCTTGCAGCTCCAGACTTATACTTGAGTTCTGCCCTACGGTTCTGTGCACTTTCCCTCACTTTCTTTCTTATGAGTAATGTACAAAAAACTATTTTCATGAAGACTGCTTTTTGCTTGTCACAACACAAACTAGAGTGAGGTCTTTTAGAAGGATACTGATTTTTCTAAACACAGTTTACAAAATTCTCCATCTTCATGACTAAAATCAGGGGCACTGACACTTCTTCATCACTATTCTTAGTGTATCTGAAAAATCCTCCCAGCTGTTACACAGAACACTATGATTTTATGCAAGAAAAAGCACCAGTACTTCTACTGTAAGTGAACTAAGAAAAGTTGTGGAAGAATAGACCCAGAATCTTTTATCTCATAAATCTAAAAATTAAAATACCAGTTTGCAATAGTGACTTTTACAAGCAGTCTGTGTGTGTCTGTGAGCACGTATAAAAATTTCTCCACGAAGTTATCTAGAGACAATAAGAAAGGAAACAGTATCAACACCATGTTTTTAAAGAGTCGATTTTAAGTTGCTGTTCTTAATCTCAGAGTTGATTTTTTTTTTTCAAATGAACAAACAGCTCTCCATCTTTCATCTTGTGCTAAAATAATTCACATTCCTTACATTTCTTCTCTAGTGTATTTTCAAGCTTTAGCTTTTTTTCTTTTTTTTTTTTTTTTTTTTTTTTTTTTTTTTTTTGTTGTTGTTGTTGTTTTTCAACTTCATCAAAACTTAATGGGTCTACATGAAACCAAGAAAGAATGTTTCTTAGATGTGTGATCCAGAACTTACAGAATGCAAAAGTCTGCCTTCATCTACGAAAATAGGGATTTTGTTGAGGTTTTTTTTTTTTTTTTTTTTTTTTTTTTTTTTTTTTCCAGAGTATCTCAGCAAATGACTGTTTCAGCACTTTGTATGAAATACAAGGAATGCATAGAAATTCTGATGTCAGGAAGACAGTCCTAGATGTTCATTTTCCCATAAGCTTTACAGAAAGGCATCAATGGGATAAATCCCCTTGGTTTTCACAGAGTAACAAAATTTATTGCCCATGGTGTAAGAGAAAGAAGCAATAGGAGTCAAAGCAGTTTTCAGACACTCTTTTAATCATCTGCTGTCATCTCCCTCCCTTGTATCTAGCTCTGTCCCACTAGTCTATATCACTTGTCTCTTTCATTTGTCTCCATCTCCTCTCCCAGGTTTTCCACCACAGTGGCAGAAAATGCAGGCATTGCAAGGAGCTCCTTCATTCCAACTTTCACCTCTATCTCAAATCTTGATATTCTGTGGCTGGTGTGTTCAATGGGGAGATCTGCTTGGTTTGGGTTCACAGCCCCCCTCAGCCTCCAGTCCCCCCATATCCTCTACACAGGCACACAAAAAGAATTTAAAAATCCTCTGCTAAGCCCTCATAAGCTTCTGTTTGATTCTGTGGGAAGCGTGTTTTCATTATTCTGTTGTCTTTTCTTTTCTCTCCAAGTTAATTAAAGTTAATTGATTAATTGGTACTCTGCTATAGCAACTACCCAGCTGGAAAAGCACCAATCTGCAGAGTGATCATATGTGTAGAGCATGTCTAATTTGTTATCTTATGTGAAAAGGCCAAAACTCTTTTTAAATTAGCTTTAACAATGTGTGTTTTCCAGGAGAAGCAGTTAAGATAAGAGTACAATGTAAGTACTCACATGTTCTACCCAGATTTCTGCAGCAGAGGCACTTGAAATCAGATGCACAGATGTAGCTTTGTTTCCAGCCAGGCAGCTTCAGGAATCCATCTTCTGGCTTCTTTCTGGCATTTCATGTTGACACCAGCACACCTGGCAGACTCTCTGGTGCATAAGCAATCTGCACATTTAGGGGAAAAACACCCCAACTTTCTTTAGTAATGTTCTGGCAATGGGAGCTGAGTACCTCCATAAGTCAATGGTGCCAATTGAAATTACATGTGTAGAGCTGTCCATTTTGTATGCTACAATCAAACCTATTCCTCTTTGAAGAGGAGTTTGGAGAGTGAATTTGCAAAAACTGGTGCATTTGTTTCAATTCATGGAATTTGCAACTATCTGTAGAGTCCACTGCTCCAGTGACTCATTTTGGAACATGCACATTGCCAGTCATCCTTATATACTATATAAGAAAACTTTAAATTGGTCCAAATAAATCTTATAAAATGATAAATCTCCTGAAAATGTGGGCTTGATTTGAAATATTTCCTTAAAATTTTATTTTGTAATCAGTTCCAAAATTTTCCATTTCCACTCCTTATTCAAAAATTTGAAGATGCAAAATCCGAGTTATATTTTGCCTAGACAAAAGTAATTTTCTTGCTGATGGCTTTATTTGAGAAATTGAGTTAAGCAAAAATATTACAAAATATTCTCTGGTCATTGAAGTTTCTGTAGAAAGAAGGATTTACTGTTGTTCAGAATATGGTAGCAACATACACATTCTCCTCTGTAGAGTTATTCCAATATCTGTCAGAGGGTTAGGATAAACCTGAGTTTGACAATTTTCTCTGAAACTGCTCACTAATGCATTTGCTTTCTGCAGAATAACTTGGTTTTGTGCCAAAGGTGAGCTAGAAAATTAATTTCTGAAAACATATTTTCCATATTTTCCCAGAAAATGGAGTAGAGTATATGGTGTGTCTCTGTAACTTATAGAAATGAGAGTTTATGAAAATTGAGGTAAAATGTCAATTTATGAATTATTTTAATAGACTATATATTGACTTACAATCTCTTTCTAAAATCACAGATTTGTTCCTAAATATGTTTACATGTATTCAGAGGTGTAGTGTCACACCTAAACTTCCCCTACATAATATCTAATGTATTAGATAGGTTGAGTTGTGAAAAGATTATTTCTCTATAAAAAACAGAAATTTCACTCCACCTTATGCTAATGTAATGGTTTTGTTGTCAGAATTGTTTATTAACACATTTTTCCACATTTATTTTAGGATTTTCTCTAAACCTTAAAAAGAATATTCGGATTCAAAGGCATATGTCACATTTGAGCAAATAATTATTAGTACTTTTATCAGATAAGTCCATCACTGGAAAAAAAAAATACCTTATCTTTTTGAACAGTGAACATTAACATTAAGGAGTTTATATTTTTCAAGGCTTTTTAGAAATACTTAGGAACTTACAAAACTTTTCAGGGAAATGCAGTTTTTCCATCCCAGAAAGGTCAGACTTCACTGTTAACATAAATAAAGCTTCTGTCATCAGCAAATGATAAGATAGATTAGCATACAGATTAAATTTAAAATTATTGCTGTTTATTTATTTAAAGGAAAGTGACAGCAATTCAAATACAATACAAAAAGACATTACTGAAAAGAAAAATCAACATTCCTCCTGTTTGCAGAATCTAATGCGAAAATCATCATTAAGAAAAAAGAGTATGTTAATTTGGTAGGAAAGAAATCACTATCACTTTCACATCACCAACAAAATCAGGTAAATCACATAATTAAAATAAATTATATTTCTTTAAAAATAAATAAAAAATTTCTAAATCTCGATAGAAATCATTAAGACTTTGCTCAAGCAATATCTTCTTCGGTTGTTGGGGTTATATAATTTCATATTTGGATGGACATAGTTACATTATATTTATTAAACCTGTACAATTTTCTGCAGGTATATTCTTCACTGGAGACAGAAAAAACTGCTTTCCCTAAACAACTTTATTAATTGTTGGTGGTTCCTGGAGCAAGAAACAAAAAAGGGACTTTGAAAAATGTTTATAGTTGTCACTAATTGTTTTACTAGGTTTTGTAGAGAACTGTAGCATGTGGAATAATAAATTAAGACATGATAGATTGGTTATAAATAAGAGCATCAAGATTCATTGATTTGGGAAGATAACAGTTGAAAAAGCACAAATAATACCTTTAGCAGACATTGACTTAACATGATTCATTCTGACATGGATCCATCATTGTAAACATGAATATCAAAGAAACATATACACCTCAATAATGAGTGTGTGACTGGTGTGGACCCTGCATGCAACTGGCTGGGAGTTTTTTTGACAGTCATTGTTCATCATCACCTGAATGGATGAAAAGTGAGTAATCTGTGTTATTACTGCAGTGCTGCCAACAGTTCAAGGTAGGGAAATAAAGAAACAAAGGACACCAACCTCTCTGGCTGTTTTGCTGCACCTGTTTAGAAAGATCAGACTTGGATGGCTTTCTTGCAGGGGAGATGAACCTCACTTAGTGCCCCTGTGTACTTTATAAGAAGGACATCTAACATTCTGTTGTTATATTGTAATATAATTGTATACATGTAATATTATTTTATGTATTATTCTGTTCTGTGGGCTAAATCCACATAATTATGTACATTAAACTCATATGGGAGGCTGCCAGTTAGTTGCTGTTCATATGCTATAAGCCCATAAAGCATGGAAGGAATTATTAACAAAGGAGGACTTTGCTGCATTTCCACCTCTGGAAAGATGGAGCTTCATGTGTTACCCCTAGATGCACCCATGATGGTTGCAATTGGTGGTCAAGTTTTTGTGGACAAAATGTTGACCAAAGAACAAAATCTGCTGGTATGACTGACAGAATTAAATAGAACAGTTCCTTGGAGCAATTATGGACTTCAATGTAATTCTGTGTAACTACAGGAATTTTAAAATCAATGTCATCTTTAAGAGACCATGTCTAATCAATTCCTTACAAACTCACCAGAGTAAAAATAAATGCCTATGAGGAAGAATATTATATGGAATATCTAGCATCAGTTGAAAAGTCACTGAATAACTTCTATCTAGAATGTCATTATTTCATATTTAACATGTAAATAATGACATAAACCCATGATAAATATTTTATTAAGGTATATTACTTGCTTTGTAGTGAATGTACATAGATGGTATAAAAGGTTAGGGTTTTTTAACTATAATTTAAATAAAAGAGTTGTGAAGTCACAGATAAAGTCTGTCAACTAGCATTCCCCTATTTAGTGAGTTAATCTTGCATAAGGGCTACTAGGGAGCAATTCTGTAATGTAAATATTTAGCATTGTATTAGACACTCCATGGTGTTTTTTCTGGTCTCCAGTTGCCTGCCCAGAAGGTGAAATGCTCCTTCTGTGATCCATGCCTAGCAAATACCTCAGGAGACTGGAACAGCATCACACATGCCTAATCTGTGTGTGAGCAGCTGAACCCCCTCCATCAGATTCAGCCTTGTGTCAGTGATAACAAGATATATACTGTGGCTGAGTTATAGGACCATATTTTGCTTATTTTAGGACAATAAAATGCAGGTAAATAATGATCTTTGGTCGCTTGTGTTTCAGATAACCTGATTTAAAAGGTCAAGATAATTACTTTTATCTTTCAAAAATAAGTCTGCTGAGTGATCATTTTGATCAATCGTATTGAACAGTGAATGCAAGACAGGAGAAAGGCTACATTTTACAGTAGGAGATTAAAAAAAATATATATATTCTGAAAAAGATTTTACACTGAATAATGAAAAAATTAAGCATTTAATTCAAAGACTAGTCAATTTAAGGCTAATTTGAAATGCATATACATTCACTAAAATTAAGGTAAGTGGATTGCTGCATTTTTCAGATGAAGTGAAATAGGGTGAGCAAATAATTCTCATTAAAGCTTAGTAACTGGGCACTTTGGAAAGCAGCCCAGTTTCTAACTATGTTGTAGTCATCTAAGTCTATGCAAAAACATGACCTTCACATCTCAGGTATCTTTCAGCTTATTTTAAAGCATTACAAGGATCAGCATACTAAATGGATACCTAAAACATTTCTCTTTGCTTTTTATTTTGAAGTGTGCTTTTTTCAAAAAAAATTCTTTGAAAACATGAGTATCAATTTTATGAGTTAGAAAGTCATGAGCAAATATCTGTCTGGTCCAGAGAGTACACATCTTTAAAATCATACTGACTTTACAAATGGAGGAAAGCTTTCTTTAATGCAATCCAAGCTCAGCAGCTCACCCCTGATGCCATGCTGAATTATGGACTGATTTCCAAATAATGATATGAATCATGGTCTGAACTATTTGCTGAACTGACAAGTCTTAGAATCACTCAGAAGAGAAGAGACCACAGAAGTTTCTAACATGACCTTTGCTCAGCCAGAAGCTCCAGACAATACTGAATTCAAATCAGGTCACTTAGGGCTTTGTTGTGTCAGGTCTTGGAAAATTGTCAAGAATGAATATTCCAGAGCCCCTCTGGATGACCTGAATCATTGCATAATTATCTTCAGAGGGAAATTTTTAAACTTAAATGTGGCTGAAATTTCCTCTGTTTCAGTTTTTCACATTTAAATGTGAGGTAAAATAATAAGACTTCATTTCCTTGATGGTTTTATGAATACAAATAATATGTGAAAATGTAGGGGTTTGTTGTTTGTTTGTTTGTTTTGTTTTTGTTTTTGTTTTTTCTTTTATTTTTTAACTTTCTGTTCATTATCTCTTAAGTAAAATGTATCTGTTCTCCCATCTTTGAATGACAGAAAAATGAGGTTCAGGAGGAATAAATGTCATTTATTAATCATTTTCATCACTGGATTTTTCCAGCATCCACTTCCTACAAAAAAATAGCCAATGCAAAACTGTGATAGAAACTGAGCTTTCCCTGAGATATCTGGATATGTAAAAATTGATTTGATATATTATATTACAACTTTTCTATCAGAAGGACACTTTAATCAATGTATTGTTAAATCCACTGACTTTGTATTGTCTTTCAGAAGGGTAGGCTGGTATAATTTATCCTCCAAAGTGCGTGGATGATATTTTGTCTACTAAAGCACAGGATGCACTTGCAGGGTTATTATAATTCCAGTAAAAAAATGCTGAAACCTACATGATAACAATCTTGATAGAGGAATGTCATCTAGATCTGTATGTATTTGAAAAATCTATGTAGTTCATAAGGAAAAAAAAAATGTTCCTATCTCAATTAGAAAAGTTGTTAAATTGTAGTTCTATTAAGGAAGAATTCCCCTGCAAAAAGAAATTATGCAGAAGGACATTATTTTAGAAATCATGCATAATATAGCAGGGGGTGACATCAGAGGAAAGTGTGGCTCTTATGCAAGCAAGACTAAAGTTTAGGAGAATCTCCTGAGTGTAGAGTGACCGGAGAATAATGCCTAATTTGCAGATCTGTTCCTTCCTGTGCTCAGGAGGAGACATTGCCTACATTATTAAACTTGATCCTGACAATATATATTGATGTAAAATACAGTGTATGTGAAATTCTGTGGCAGAATTGTTAAGCATTGTAATTCCTAGTGTGTAAAGTAGAAAGGAATAATGATTTCACATTTTACTCTGCAGTATTATTGACAGCTGCTAAAATAATAATTAAAAAAAAAAAAAAAAAAAAAAAAAAGAGCCCAGGCTCCATACCTTATGTTAGGATATAATCATGATTTCCCTAATATCAAGAGAAAGATGCAATGATCTCGATCCTCAAAATCCCACAAATTTTTATAGTGCATTATGTTCTAAAATAAACCATCAGATTGACATAGAAATGTACAACTAAACATTTACTTGGCCAAACACGGGAGAGTTTTGTTCAAAGAAATAGAAGCATCAGCAAGATAATCCCTGCTTTAGTCTTGACACATCATCTCAGATTCTCCACTCTTTGAGCTATTATGTGCTGACTTCAGCATGGAGATGGTTAACCTGGGGCATGATTACACATTTCACGGTACAGAAGTCAGTAAGTGTACAATTCAATCAGCACAGTGAACACAAGGAAGGAGGGAAAGAATATGTAAATAAGTGTGGAAAGCTAGGAAATTTGGTGAATGAAAGAAGCATCTATTTTTTTGGTTTTGTTTTGTTTTGCTGGTCAATCCTTTTTCTTCCTTCACTTCTGAAACTGCTGAGCTCTCACGTGAATAACAATGTGAAAGCAGGAACCCTTCAAAAAATTGGACAGTTGATCATGTCTTTGTTAAAGGACAGGAATTTCTGCTGCGATATTCATGTAAAAAATTAAATATGGGATCCTGAAATAAAATATAATGTATTTTTAGGTGATTATGATATCAAACAATGCCAAAACTCTTAAGTACAAATATAATTATTTGTATCTCTGTCTTACACAAACCTAGTTAGACTCTATGGAGTCCTAAAGAAAAATATGCACCAAGAAGGAAAACATTAATTTGTAATAACTCCAAAATCTGAAAATCAAGGCGGCAGAAAGGGAATCTTATATTCTCTCTTGCTTTTTTGCCCCAGCAGCAATTTGAAGTGCCTCACAGGACTGTGACACTTTTGCCTTTACAATTTGACCATATTGGCAATAAAGTGGTGAAGATGAGGGAAGAAATTTCTGACACTGTCCTCAGCCCCAAAAACTCTTATGCAAAATGGTTAATGTATTAGTGGGTGCTTGCCATGGATACTTTCTTTGGTTTGTGTGCCATGCAGAGCTTAGCTGGTATCTCCAGCATCATGGCAGACTTACTATGCAATATACAGAATTTTTGTTGTATTCCTAGTTTTTATGCCTCTTTTGTACAAATTGTATTTCTATATTTGACAGTAGGCAGAATATTTATTGTGGTTCATTTGTCCATGGACTTAAAGATCCTCACAATTAATATTAGAAAATGAAATATTTTCTTCTAAACATAGCCTCTGTTTTTCTGGGATGGGGTTTGGTTCACTGAATAGAGTCCTGAACATACCTGAGCGATGTACTATTTGTAACAGCAGTATGTATCTCAAAAGTTCTAGAAAGAAGATTTGTCTGAGGTCAATTCATTTCCTGTCTCTGCTAGAGTGAAAAAAATATGAAGAGCTAATGAAGTAAAAAAAGTTTTCTTCAACTTTCAGAACATCAAAGACTTTCTTGCAAAAAGCTAGAGACAAAAACTTAATAGCAAAAAAGTTATGACTTCCTTTTACAGTAGTAAATTTGTGGAAAATAAATGCCTGGCTATTTAACATCAAAACATTTGTTAATTCTATCTACTGATGTTATTCTATCTATTCTATTCTATCTATTGATGTTAATTCTATCAAATTTGTCTATAACTGCTGTAATATCACAAGTCACTAAAGCAGAATGAAGCACTTGTTCATGGAAGGATTAACATTTCCCAAAACAAAGTTTTTGAACTCAAGAATAAATCAAAGTATTTTTAATAAATAGCTCTGAAATATAATATGGTCTATTAATATCTCCTTTAAAATATAACATGCTGAAAAAGTTACCTGCAAGAATGATAGTTTGCCATGCTCCACTATTTCTAAATAGCTTGAGAATTTTTCTGTATTAAAATGAAATTAAAAAAAAAACAAAACATAATAATAATCTTTTTACAGCATTAGAATTTTACTAGTCTCTCTTTCAAAGGTTGGATTATTTGTGTTTGCTTTAATGTAGTTAAAGTTAATCAACATAAATAGATACAGCACTGCTTAGCTCAGTTAAGATGAAAACATCAGTATTGGGAAAAAAGGTATTTTCAGATATTACTGTTATTTTGGGGATATTTTAACTAATTTTCTGGAATATTTGTAAAAAAATTGTTTATATTTCTCTTAAGATAGTTAATAGACTTCTAATGATTTATTAGTGTACCCAAATAAATGCACCATTTCTTATAGCATTTCTTGTTAGCGACCTAGAACCTACTTCTGCTTTCACAGGATCTTTTTAACACAACTCATGATCCTGAAGGGTCTTCCAGAAGGTCAATTAATCCACTTTTCTAATTAGTTATCATCTTATTAGCTTTAATTAAGTGTCACTATCCTCTGTACTATCTGTGCTGTGACTGGGGAGTGGAGCCCACTTTGTCTCCTGTCCCCAGCAGGCTGACAGACTTGAGGGTGAATCATCTGAAGGACAAACCACAGATTGTTTGTTGGGTGTTTTTTTAGTTTGATGAGAAAATAGGAGTTTATGTTTTTATTTGCAGCTTTCTGTTTGTTGAAGGTGGGTTTTAAATTAAGCAAGACCACATAGTCCAGAGTGCAAAAAACAGTGGGCATTTTCCAACATGGAAATACTATCCTGCTCTTTGAGTGTCTGTTTCAAATGGAAAAACTTGCAGATTGAAAAAAAAAAAGGTTATAAATCTTTTACATGAATTGCTCATATTCATTTCCCAGAAGTCATTTACCATAAGTGCATACTTAAGTGATTGTCTCTTCTTTGTTACATTTTGAAGAGTTTTTGAATAAGCTTCCCAGATGTTACTAAAATACACTATCACCTGCTTGGTTCATGCTAAGGTACCAACCTCTGTTCACATACTCTTTCACCTTCCAATTAAAAAAAAAAAAAAAAAAAATAATAATAATAATAATAATAATAAAAAAATAAAAATTAATAATATAGTAGTTTAGTGACTATTGAACATTGTAATCTAAATGCTGAAATTATGCTAGAAGTGAGAAATCAAAGAAATAGTGTCTAATCTTTTCCTTCATGACACACTAATCAGTGACTTTTATTAGACATTTAACAGCAAATACTTACAAGTATTAAATATCAGAAATTCTTGTGCTGGAAACAGCTGCACTGACAGAACTGAGATGGCTCTAACCTAACCTTCACATTTAATCAGTACATTTCTCTACATAATAGTGCTTTTTCTCCTACTGTTAGCTTTGTCGTGATGAAAAACACATTTTGGTTTTGTGTCAGTACTGGAAATAGGACTTGCAATCATAAAATCTTTTGCCACTCTGTGCTGTGCAAGTGATTGAACAAAAAATTCAGTCTGTGAAGCAACAGTCAATAGTCATTGTGGCAGCTGATTTTGTGCTGATCAAGGCTTCTGGACTGAAAGCTTGTACTGCCCTGGGAATGCTGATGTCTTCAACTGCCCAACAAAGTTAAAGGCGAGTAGAGTTAAATGTAAGGTAAAGTTTTTTATACAATGATGTTTATCGTGTTATATGATGACATTATTTATATAACTTTACATGTTTTTACATATTATGTAAATCATGAGGGGTATAGAATATAACAGTTGATGTTAAGGTATATGTGCTACATTTTGTATTGACCATCATTAAATCCCTTACATTGGATTTCTATACATGATTTTTTGAACTTCATCATTCACTATGTTAGGGTATTATCAGTTGGTTTCTGGGAGTTAGCTTGTGAGACAACAATGCTACAGTATTGGAAATGGTGTTGATATATAAGCCACTGCAGGATTGAATAGCTGCTTTATTAACAGCTTCAAATATAAGCTATTTCCTTCTAAGGGATAATTCTTAATTTCAACTGGAGAAAAAAACTTGCAAAATTATGTTAGGGAAGCTGAGTCTGGTATTATCAAATTTAGCACTGCTGAAATGCTTCTCTTCGGTATTCCATTGAAATGTAAAGCCTCTGAATTGGCAAAGCAACAAACAACCGCTCAAAAAGAAATCTTTAGAGCTAGAAAATAAGCATTGGGGTTTTTCTGGTCTCTACTGTGTTGCTTTAAGCACTTTCACCTATCCAGCATAAACCAACTCAAAACCCATGGTGGCTGACCATAACTTCTAGTCTAGGATGTGTTTTGTGAGACCATGTCCACCAGGCTGTGACTGATATTTCTCAAAGAAAAAGAGCTCAATTTATTTGGAAAGAGTTCCTACAGACCCATTTATGATGTGCAGCTTGAGCAACCTCAATGCTAAGTTGGAGCTGGTAAATAGAACTGGGAAGCTACAGGACACCTGGCAAAGAAACAATGGTTATTTATTTTGCTGTAGCAGGCACTTAGATGTCATGTTGGGTTGTCAGGGCTGAGGAAAAAACATCATTCAGTCTTTACTGAGGATAAAATGTAATATGAATTTCCTTTGAAAATGATCCTTAGCTGGATCAAAACCAGGAAGAGACAATCCAGGTAGCTAAACAGATGGACTTTTCAATTTTATTTTTGAAAATAATCAAACCAAAACAACAATAAAAGAGCCATTCTATAAATATAACCATGTTGAAAAAACAAAGTTCTTTAGGTTCTGGGTGTCTTCTTTCCTTGCTATTTATTTTGTACTTTTGTTTGTTGTTTACTTTTGGCAGTGCTTCATGTATATATTTACAGGGAAAAACACTCCTGCTAAGGACTCTTCATATGTTCTTGCATATTCTCAGTGAGAACAGAGGAAGCAACTTTTTATAATTTTATCCTGTGTTATGCTTCCAGTTTCATTGAGATTTGAAAGAAAAAAATAAAAAACAAGCAGACCAAAATATTTCTGTTGTGCCACAGAAAATGGTTGCAAGGAAGCAGTACATTTGAGGGCAAAATCAAGGAAGGAGTGGCAGGCAGAACATGTGAGAAGTGTCACACAGACCTTTATTCTGGGTGTGCTCTCCCATACACAGGTAGAGAGCTGGGGATGCAGAGTGTCAGTCTGGGGCTGGGCTGGGAATGGGGAGACATTGGGAGGGATATGGTCACTACTGGTCCACTCCTGCTCTGCTGCTGAATTAAGGATAAGAAATTAACAGGCTTTTGATTGGAATTAATTGGTATGCTCTGAGGATGTAAGTGGAAGAGATAGAATGAGGAGAATAAGGGAGGAATTCTTACACTGAAGTGTAGAACCTGCTTGGGTCTGTTTTTAGGATCCGCCTGGGTTTGTTCCTGGATAAGGGTGGTAGGGTAGAGCTGAGCTCAGACTAGTTGCCAATGCACATAATAAACATATTACCTAATTGAATTATTGGAATGGAATTTTGTTTTGTTTAATGTAGAAATTCTACAATTAAGTTTAAAGTAAAAATTTTGAAAAACATGGTTATGATACTTATGCCTTGTTACATTCCAGTATGAACAAGATGTAATTCAAGTAATGATCTTACCTTTTATTCATTTCGTTTATCATAATTTTCCACATTTGTGTTTGGATCAAAATTAAAGTCTTAGTTGAAAACGTCCTTTTATGTATAATTTGCCACTTATGGGTAAGTGTGTGTTTCGCTCTTGTAATCGAAGTTGTGCTTCAGTATGTTTGAGGATGGTGTCTTGAGAATGCCAAGTGGTTTGTTTCCATAAAACTTTAAGTGAATTCAGATTGCCATGATCATTATCATTTAACAGTGACTAAGACACATATATTTCTATTTTTATGTAAATGAAACAAGCAGCATTACCCTGCATATGTGGGTTCTCTGGAGGTTCTCTAAAGACCATAATTTCACTGCCTATAATGAAAAGTTTGCATTGATGGCTTTTTAAATAGGTATCACTGCTTCTTCAAAGTGTTAAGACAGTAAGGAACAGTATGTCTTGGATTGCCATAAATAGGATAAGAGCACATTGAAGTTGTACCTTCAAACACTACCTCCAGAGAAATGTGTCTGGCAACTTTTATAAGTTTCACAATCATTTAAAAACATAAACCAGAGAAACA
Source organism: Muscicapa striata striata (assembly GCA_030060385.1). Lineage (NCBI taxonomy): Eukaryota > Metazoa > Chordata > Aves > Passeriformes > Muscicapidae > Muscicapa > Muscicapa striata. The sequence continues at coordinate 1,647,393 of JAREIS010000141.1, read as the reverse complement.
GCAAAGAAAATGAGACATTTGTATAGTCTGATTAAAGCTATGTGTTATTACTATTTAAAAAATGGACTCTTATTCCAAGAGAACAATGAAAAATTCTTAAGCCTCCTCCCCAAAACAGAAAAGTTCACAATAAACTTTTTGTTTGTCTTGAAGTCCAGTCATCAGAATAAGCATATGACCTTTCATTGTACTTACTGATTAGATTAAAAACACTTAGAGAAATAAAAATGTGTGTATATTTTTAAATATTGACCTAGAATATCAATCACAGACATGACTATATAATAAAAAAGGAAAGTCATAAATCAGCTCTGGTGCACATCTTGTCAGAATTTAGGACAAAATCTGTTGCAGGAAGCTGGAAGACATTCATAGTTGTTATTTTGGAGCAGTAATGTTTTGCCAGAAGGGAAAATGCTTTGCCTCAAATCAGTGTCAAATTTTGCAGCTGAATCCAAAACTTTCTTATTACTAAAGCTTTTGTTTTTCTCGGTTTGTTTCCTGAACTTGGAATTCAGTAGAAAATATAATTAGGATACAAATTCTCTTTAAAGTTCAGAAATTAATTCTAGAACCACACCACCCACTATCACAAAATTACCTAATAGTTCCTAATGTCCCATGAGCCAAGCAAAAAAGTACTAAGAATAAGTGTATTAAAGTTATAAAGTTGTGTGTGTATATATCACATATATAAAAATATGTGATATATATACACACACACACACATGTATATAAACACAACATATGTATTATTAAATGTACAGGAACATTTGAAAGTGAGGCATGCCTGAAGATAGATTTAAATCCAGTCTGTTAACAAGAAGCAAATAAAGCAAGGATGATGGAACAATAGTAGTTGGCAAGATATAGGAAGCAACTGTGGAGAGATTGGGAAGACATTGTAATAGTTTAAATTTGCTGCTTGGTAGTATGAAATTGGCAATACCAAGTCAGAAAGCACATCTATTTCAGAACCTCAGTTTTGATCCCAGTCTGTGGCAAATAGAGAAGATGCAAGGGCAACCATATTATTACATTTTTTAGATGTACTCAAATGCTCTGCTGGTCAGCTATTACTCATTCCTTAAATTTTTTTTCTACCATAAATTGGGAGAAATCTCTTGAGCCTATGCAAGCTGAGGAAATCATTTATCTGCGTGCACAGAGTTCATCTATGAGCAAAGTGATAGCATATTTCCTGTTTTGAAATTCTAGCGTGATGATTTCAGCCCTTTGACTCCATTTTTGTTTTATGACAAGAACTTAATACTCATTCCTTAGTCACCTTCTTCTTGGCATCCATGATTTCACAGACTTCTGTTGCATGCCTGAGGTTTAAAGGTCGTATCTCCTTCAGAAGTGTTTGTATATCTTTGAGAATTCTTTCTGCCCTTCTTTACTTCTTTTCAAATCTTATTATCCTTGGACCATAAGTATTTTATCTGCTCTTCATTTCTTTATCATTTTTATGCGCTCTGGTTTTATTTTTTACTCTTCAACCTTTTTACTCTTTCCCCTTTAGATAATACTTTCATATAACTCTTCATTGTAATTGCAAATCTTTGACTAAGTAGTAAGGTTAACAACTGGTATCTACTTACTACCAGTGGTAGCTTCTTTTCACTGTTTCCATGAAAAAAAAAAAAAAAAAAAAATCAGGACTGCTTTCTTCAGTGTGCACAGTTTCAGTGTGTTCAGTATTGGTTTATCCACTATACTACCAAGTACTGTCATGATGTTAGTCTTCTTCTTCACCTTTTGACACTTTTCCCACTGCTCATTAAATGGAAAAGGTGTTCATTTGAGGTTTGGACGTGTGAAAATATTCAGTGTTTTAGCTCTGACACTGACACATTTTTACCACAGAACATGGCATATCTTATACCCGTTCCTAGAAAACCCTTGTCTAAAAAATATTAATCCTCACCATTGGCTACCCTTTTAGGTTTAAATTGTATAGTAAAATAGCTGAAGGACAGTAAGAAATTCTCCTCATTGTAAAGGAAATAGAAAGCAGATATAACCAATCTGGCAGTCCATCTAATCTAGCACTTTCTTTCTGGTTCTGTTGAAGAAATGTTTTGGAGAGTGCTGTAGCAGACATATTTGCAACAACCCATTTGGGGAGTGTATTTCTTTTTGTATTTATCAAACTTTACAGCTTGAAACAAGAAGCTTCAATCCTTCATCCTTCATCCTTCAGGAAATTTCTATCTCTCTTCAGGGCACAAGGTAATCTTTAGCTGACAAGGGCACAAAGCTGCATCTTAAGGAAGCAGGTTCCTCCATCATTTTCCACATGAGTACATTGCATCTTTCTCTGATGTCTGTGGCCCTGGCCCATGCTAGAGACAGAGTGCTGAGCTAATCACAGGTCTGCTCCAGCACAGCAGATCCTATAAAATGAGAGACAATTCACAACAAGTACAGAATTTCCTGCCAATACTACATAATTCCATCTGAAAACACATAGTAATGCATGTCAAAAAAGCCAATTCACTGAACTTGTAGATAATTTTATACCTTATCCCTTTGTAAATATATGTGCTGTTATGAAATTGACTGTATACAATACTGGATTTTACTACCTTGATTCAAATTGTGCAAGTTTGTTTTTGGGTTTTTTTTGGTTTTTTTTGTTTTTCTAAGTTGGTTTTGTTTTGTTTTGTTTTGTTTTGTTGGTTTTTTTTTCTGGAAGGGAAGGTTATAATTTCTTTAATTTTTCAAAAAGTCTTTTTTTTTTTTTTTTTTTTTTTTAATGACATAAGAAATTTAAATTATTTTAATAAATATTTTTCTTGTCTCTGTGGAATGGAGAAGACAACTCCAACAGACTGGAATTGCAGATTTCTGTTACCATTTCTTTAATTTTTAAGTGCTAGCCTGATAAGTGAAAATAGTAACTGTTCTCTGTCTACAAAATACTTTCAACAACCAAATAAAAGTTGGGACATTTTTATTCCATGCTCCATCATTAGGAAATTTCTCTTCTGTGTTCAGTAAATGATTTGGCACCTTCTTGACAACTGAAAATGGGAACAATGATATCTTTCTAACTCACAGAGGTGGTGTGATAGACTAAAACCACTAATCAAACTAAGTGATCATTTGATTAAAGATCTGAGACCAGTGATCATCCTAATCCAGCAGTTCTCAGTTAAAATCCTCAACTGTTACTTAGTTAAGGTGCTTTACAAAAGGAGACATTGATTCACCAGAAAAATCAAATATGTATTGATAGCTTGCATGTTTTAGGGCTTGTATTTTGAATAAGATGTAGAATTGTTTGAAGTGTTCTTGAGTCATCTGTTTACTTTTAAAATTGTTTTATAGTTTTCATTCTCTTACAGAGTTAAAACCATTAAGTTATTTCATGTAACTGTCTAGAAGCCATTCAGGAAATATTTTAAATTTTGTCTGACTAGAGATGACTTGTGGATTGGCTAGCACACATTTTTCAAAAAGACTCTAGTTTGGAATTTAGGCCATATGAAAAGAATATGCTGTTTTCCATGGAATGTGTGTGTCAATTACAGGAATTAAGAGGAGATTTTTTAATCTTTTTTTTTTTTTTTTTTTTTTCCTTACACAATGTAGAACAACACTTCAAACAGACAAACTAAAAATTTTACAGAAGGAAAAGGTGGCTCACATGGATACCATAGAATTTCATAAAATTACCAGCATGACCAATGATTAAGAGGGAATATCATGCAGAATATAGTCTTAGCCTTAAATGGCAACATGTTTACATTCAAAAGAGCATGACAAACTTAGGGGTTTTAAGAGTTCTTTTTTATTCTTTTTCTAATTGATTCAGTCTATCTGTTCAGTTTCTCTTAGAATAGAAATAAATATAACTCATAACTTCCAAACCTGAATGCCTTCCATTTGAACTGAAAAAAAAATTCAGATAACAAGTACCTGAAGAAGTTATTTTGTTCCTATTACATTCAACTATTCAGATGTTTATTTTTCCATAAATATATTTCAAAATTTATTATTTCTTAACTCCAAAAAGTATCTTCATGCCTCTTGTAGATTAAATTTTAAGTTTTTATCATTATGAAAGTTGAAAATAATTTAGAAGACATTTAAGGAATCTTGGAGCAGTCCAGTTCTGCACTGAGCTTCTGAGACTACTGACCCCTTTCTTAATGTAGTGTGGATTCACAGAAGTTATCAACTTATTTCTACATAGATTTTCCTCTAATTGCCACATGACTGATTTAAAATTTTGAAACTTATCCTAAATATTAGATAGTAGGGTAATTTGAATCAATGTCATTTCCAGATATCATTGCCATATAGACTTAGATATCCCTGTGAAGGGCAGTACCAGTCTCCAGTAAATAAGGTGTGTCTTTTTTGACCATGCTGTCACTTAACACATCAGTGCTCATATAATTCTGTCATTTTTTTCTATTATAAAACCTTGTATGCTCACTATGATAATTATTATCTTAATTGGACACTCATATAACATCCTAGCTTTATTTCTGTTTGCTACTTTTCAGAGTTTTCTGTGGTTCCCCTGAAGATGCAGATCACAGGACTTTGTTTTCTTATACTGAGTGCCCAGAAAAAAGCATATTGAACTCGAATAAATGCTCACTGTCTTGCACCAAAAGGTGTCCTAACTATCAGACTTACTCAAGTCTTTTTAACCAGCAGTATGCACAAATATAAAATACTATATAAACCCTTTTAAAGGTGAAGACATTCAACCAAATTTTGCTTTCACCTGCATGTGTTTAAGGACAGAACATGTGTGTGTATATGATATTTCTGTACAAAAAGGGTCCCTGATGTGATGTTTTTCACTGCATAAAGCAGAATAATCAGCACAGCTGGAGTAAGAAACACACATCAGCTAAAGGGGAAAAACACTGGTAGGTAAGGAAATTAAAATTAACTTTTGTCATGCTTCTTCAATCTTAATCTTTTTCAGAAGTGCTCACGAGAATGATGGTGGCTCTTAGCAACTATTGCGTCAGAAGTGCAGGAATGTTTTTTCATGACAACATGCTGTTAAAGATACAAACTGTAATTCATTATGTTCTAAAATTTCTGACTTTTTAGCAAATATAACTCTTCAGTTTCATCCCCAGTGAGACATTTTCAGCATTAGCAGGTCAAATTCTTGTTTGTTTTGAAGTCAGTGATCCTGTGACATTTATTTATTTTCAGCATCATCTAAATTTCTAAAAAATTCAGCTCATAGGCCTGTGTAGAAAAATACTGAAATACTTTCTCTCTCTGATTGCCATTAGTGTAAGGAATTACTGACTTTTAAATAGGTTTATTGACCTTTTATGCCCTGGATTAATTTCTCACAATATCTTCCACAGAACAATTTGTAGATTTGTAAGTTTTGCATTTGCATGATAGTTCTGGGAAGCTATGCAGACTGCACTCCTCTTCCTGATTCTTCCTTCTTTTATCAGACCAAATTTTTAAACATTGATGCTATTTTACTCCCTTTATATTTGTTACTGGAACTCTTAATGTGCTTAGGGCCTTTGAAAAGCTTCACATAAGCTTCTGTCTGTTTTGAGGCTTCTTATATTTTTGTACATATTCTAATTCTTTTTCAGATTTTCTAGAAGCTAGGAGCTCTTCTTTTATGATTCTTCATGATCAATCATTGTGCTTTCCAGTTTGCCATCTTGGATGAGTATATACTGCAATTACATAAGTTTGTGTGTGGATATACAAATATGGGATTGTATATGCACGTGTATATAGGCATAAGCATATGAACAAATCTGTGTACACACTCATATGTGTATGCATAACAGATAACAAATATGCATATATGGATATTCATAATGGCATATTCAGGCATATAAGGAGGCACACAGGCCCTAGGTGCCAGTGGCTATCTCTATAAAACTATCCCAAAACATGATTTCCCTTGGTGCTCTTTCTAAGGACTCCAGCTCTTCATGACACTCTCAGAAGTCTAGTGTAGAGTCATATCTGTGCATCACTGTGACAAAGCCCTTTTTGTCTTCTGCAAATTCAAGTTCATTACATTAGTGCTGATGTTCTCTCAGCAGGTGGTCGATGTCAATTATTTTTTTGCTGCTGTGTAATGAAAGCTGCTACATATTCATTTCAATTCTGTTACAGAGCTCTGAAGTTCTGACAAGCTGTGAGCAGTTCTTCAATCAGGTAAACTTACAAACAGTTTCCTACTAGTTGGAATCATCTTGTCCTGACTAACCTGGATTTCTCACAACTTGTCTCTATGTTTGCCTCATACACAGTTGAGGTTTTCCTTTTCCTTTCTCAACTTTTAGAGCTTGTTGCAGAAGACAGGCATCCAAATATCACTTACTCACTTGCAACAGCTGTTTCCAAATGTTGGACAAGGTGATTTTATTTTAACAGGTGCATGCAGAAGATAATTTACATTGATCTGAGACTTGGACTATGTCCACTAGAGAAACTTACCTTGCCCTTGTCCAAGGCAGCACAAAGTCTCTAGTCAGATCAAGCTGAGTTCTGTTCCCCTGGAGATAACAGCTCTTCACTCAAGATTATGTGCCAGTATCAGTCACATGGACACAACTTAGTCCTGAGCCTTCTTGAATAAAATGCTTCTTGACTATACACCATTCAGACGAAAAAAGGAAAAAAAAACAAAAACAAAAACAAAAACAAACAAGCAATCAAACAAACAAAAACCCCACCAAACCAGAATGTGGTATTGCATTAAAAATCTCTCCCAAGTCTTCAACATGCTGCAGTAGTCAAATTCCCAGTTTCACTTCCCAGTTTTTGCCATAACTTTGATACATTTTGCACACACACACACACATACACACATATAACTCCTAACTCTGAATCTATGGGAAATTTATTTTAAAATTTTCTGGGTATTAAAAAAAATTCTGCAACAGTGGGTCTTCTTCCAAAGCATTTGTTTTTCTTATGACTCATTAGAGGGACAGTAACTCATTGGGCACTCATATTACACTGGCAACTAAATCTGTTGAGAAACATCCAAGTCATGCTCATATAAATCTCCCTAACAGCCAGCTGGAGCACTCCCTCTACTATGTGCACACAAACTGCCAGGCATAAAGAAAAGATGGTTGAAAATTTTTACTTTGTGTCCCTCTTGACAATAAGTCATCAGAATTCATTTTTATGACTGAAGACATAAAGAGTTTAGTGGCTGTGAAGCTGCCACTGTTTACCAGAGTTGGTTATCTGGACTTGCACAATGCATTGTGTATTAGGTAGGCAGAAATTTGTTATCAGTGGTATATAAATGTCTGTCATGCTGTCAAGTTTAATGAGAGGCAAACATGGAAGAAAAGATTGCAATCTAGAAACACAATTAGCTCTCTGAAAAAGAAGTTTGAGCCATATAACTTGTTAATTAAAATGCACAATGATTGACTCACACACTGGCTGGGGAAGGAAGGCGCCTCTGGAGATCACCTGGTCCAAGCTTCTACTCAGAGGAGGGTCAACAAGAACAGGGTAGCCAGGAGTGTGTCCAGATGGGTTTTTAATATCTCTAAGTATAGAGACTCCACAGATTCTCTAGACAACTTTTCTGGGTGTGACCTTACTCCTCTAAATTATGTTTAAGTCTCATTTTGTGCCCTCTCCCTGAGAAAAGCTTTTCCTCTTTACTCCCCCATCAGGGAGTATGATCCCTCTGAGCATTTTCTTTTCCAGACTGACAAGTCACAGTTCTTCCAGCCTCTTCTTTTATGCCAGATGCTCCAGTTCTTGAGCCTCTTCATTGGACTCACTCCAGAATGTTCACATCTCCTTCATACTGGGGAGCCCAGTACTTGACCCAGCACTTGTCTTGCCAGTGCAGAGAAAAAGGATCATTTCCCTTGACCTGCTATCAGCATTTTTGCCCAATGCAGCCCAGGTTAGATTCAGCCTTCTTGGCTGCAAAGGCAAAGTGCAGACTCATGTCCAGCTTTGTGTCCACCAGGACACCCAGGACATTCCCTGCCAAACAGCTTTCCAGATGGGACATGCACTGGTACTTGGGTTATACCTCCCCATGGTCAGGACATGGCCTTTACTGTTGTTGATCTCCAAAACTTTTGGTCCATTTTTCCAGCATTTTGAGGTCCTCCTAAGTAGCAGGACACCAATCTGGTGCATCAGCCACTCTTTCAAGTTCTGTATCATTGGTAAAATCACTGAAGGTTTGCTGTATCTCATCATCTGGATCATTAATTATCGTGTTGAGCAGTATTGGCACTAGTACAATTACCCGAGGGAGAATCTGTGTGATGTTGAAGAACTGCCATTCATTGCTTATGAAAAAAGTTAGATTCAGACATTATATAAGAAACAGCTTTCCTGTCATCTTGACTATCTGATCAAAATGTTTCATTAGTTTTTTGAGTTGTCTTTTTCAGTTAATCTATTTTTGAGAAAACTCTTTTTTATTGATGAAAAAAGTAATGTATAAAAACCAAAGCCTAATGATTTTTAAACTAGCATGACATTCATCTTAAGCTATAAAAAAATTAAATAATATTGTTCATGCACTTTGTGTTGGACTTTGTTTTGATAAACTTAATTTCAGTTTTCAGTACTTTTCAGTAGATGGTCATCTAAAAGGCACATCATTGTCTATTGATAAAGAGATAAGTTATTAGTTTATGTTAGTCTTCCTTCTCAGTCCTTAGTGGTCACTATTTTTTAGTTCAGGAGACTTTTATATGTACTTTGCTCAGTTCTTCAAGTGGTTCAGTGATGTTTCAGTAATTAAACTTCATTATGCTACCTGCTAGAGTTCTTGCACTAGACTAAAATTCAGCTGCTGTCTTCTTGAATGACTTTTATTACTCTTGTTCATGTTGTGCCCTTGGAAATTGAACATTAGCAAAGATTTCCCCATTAGGGGTGACAGTGTGTTAGACCATAAGGTGATAAAAAGGAAAGGGATGTCAGACATAAAAGGAAGTGTTTGTACATCTGTAAATGCTGCTAATAATACATCAGAAATTATTTTGGTACCAAGCTCCAAGTAAGCCCTGCTACTTTGATGTTCACATCAACCTTTTTTTTTCCCAAAGAAACTCTTATTTCATAGGCATATATTATCAAAATGCACACTTTATTGCTGTTTTCTTGTATTCATGACATGCCCAGATAGGATCCAACCACTAGAGGTAGCAAAACATATTAGGAAATTGCCACTGTAATGCCTCACATACTTGATAAGATCTGCACACATACTTGAATCAGCATGTAGATCATAAAATAATAGAATCAGAATTGTTAAGGCTGGAAAATATCTCAAAGGTCATTGAGTTTAACCATAAACCAGATAATATTTATGTTTCTGTTGGCATCTGAAAGAAGACACACTCTGATAATCGTGCTTCTTCAGAACAAGAGGGCATTCAGGGTAACAAGTCTAATTCTTTTGAACTCTGGGATATCACACCTTCAGCAATTGGCAAAAGTCCACCTTAGTTTTGTTGTCCACCTGCCCTATAAAATCACACTTCTGTCTTCCTGGCTACTTGCATCCATTTATTTTTGTGTCAGTCTGGTCCTTTAGTCTAAAGAGGAGTTTTCACTTTCTGTTCTTTTTTCTTCCCTTTCTCTGAACCCCTCTCCTACCGGCTCCCTGCCAGAAGGAAATATCACAAGCCATCTTTCCTCATTGGTTGTGCAGCCTTATCAAGCTACACATTAGTCTTCCAGCCATAGTATTATCCTTCTTCCATTTGGTAACTGTTTCATTAATCAATCTACAAGTCCTCCCCTAGAGTGCTCCAGTGGCTCTCCACATAGGAAATGTGCAGACAGAGAAGTACAGACACTCTATTATCACTGCTAGCATCAATTTTTGTATATTTAAGTTCTTAAAAATACCTCTAGGTCGTTAGTTATCTTCCTGATCTAAGAAGAAAGTGAACAGAGGAAAAAAGAAGAAAGAAAAAGGCTCAAGCTGTAAATTTCACTACTATCTTTGCCCAGAGTAACTGCAGTATTTAAAAATTTGTAATTAAATGAAGTATCAGTTAAAAGCAGTCTGCTGTAGCAATGTAGCTCCATTTTCATGGACATTGTACCTACATGTCTTGCTTTTTCCTGTAAATTAAGTGGCAGTCACTCAGCACTTTCCTGCAAAGTTTGTAAGAAATTTTCAAAAGACAAAATATTCAAAATTCCACTTTTCCTCTAATCCCTAGTTCAGTTTCTTTCCCTTCCTTCTGCCTAAAAATTGCTCTTTGTCATTGTCCATGCAATGAGAAAAGCCTGCAGGGCCTGCAGGCATTGTGTTTCCAAGTAGTTTGATAGGATTATTTTTGGGTGAAACCTCAGGAATACCATTCAGCAGTGTCAAACTGAAAGATCAGTTGTGAAGGATGTACATAAATAGTGCAGTATACTGGCTTCATATAGGAAAAAATAATGAGCTACTTCCATGACACTGTGTGCAGCAATATTTATCAGACTCTGATTTCTGGATCAATGGAGGTTCTTAGGTATTCAGAGGGAGTGCAGCAAAATGCCTTTTTTTTTTTTTTTTCTGATATGGAAGAAATACAGGAACACTGAAAATGTAACCTACATTCAGTACAGCAGTGACTGGTTTTTGTTTTGGCATTATTTCATATTATGGATGGATTTTTTTGTGTGTGTTTGTTTGCATGTGTGTGCTTGTGCATGGATGTACTATATTTTTGTGTTTGTATGTTTCTATATTTTAAAGGTATCCTGCAAACTTGAAAAGTGTGAAAATCAAAGCAGTTGCTCCTAATTATCCCTTCTATCTCTATCACAGCATGCAGTTGCAGTAATGAAGAAAGTCAAGAACTGTGCATGCCACCAGCAAAATCAATGCTGAGGAATTCATGCAGCTTGTCTGAGCCCTCATCATTTCTTTCCAGCATGTCAAGAGCTAGTTCAAAAATAATGATTCTCTGAATGGCAGTGAATATGAGAGGATGCCCTTCCAGGCACTGTGCTCTTTCTTGATTTTTTCTTTTAGAAAGTTAGAATTAAAGATATTCCTGTATTCCCAAATTTTTGTGCCAAACTTGAATCACACTGACAGCCATTATTACCAATGATTTCTTTGCTCTACTCGTGTATTTATATAAAGGATTATATTGAATTATATATAAAGGAAATTTATTTAAGTTCTTAGGGGAAAAGGCCACATAATCATGATAGTATTCATTTTTAATTGTAAATATCTTCTTTTGTACTTTTTTGTGTAATATCTATATTCTTCTGTAGATTGAAGTTGGATCCTTCACAATAACTTTGAAGAGATAAAGGATAAGCCCTTATAATTTATTCCCTACATTCCTTCACTCACATTTATTGCAGTAGTAGAATAAACATTTAGCTTTTCCTTTAACACTGAATTTCTGTTTCAAAATATGTAAAATTGAATATTTTAAAATACTGCTATCAAAAATTAAAGCTAACACAGTTTCTGGCAAGGATCATCTCTTTCTCAAAAGGGAAGAATGTGAAGAGGGAACATTCCTGCTTCTGAGTTACCCTTTAGATCAGTTCAGCCAAGTCATGCCTCATGCAGTGCTATCAAGATCAATAAGACTTGTTATAGAGTGACTTACTGAAGTCACTTTGGATAAATTATTCACCAAGAATTTCACAGATTTTATGGTATTTTACCACAATGGTTTAACAAATCTCAAAGGCATGTCAATTTAAAGTATTGATTCAAAGCTTGGAGTTTCAGCTAATTATACCCTAAGATCACAGGTTGATAAAGTTTTCAAAACTAGGATAAAAAGTTAGGTGGATTAATTCAAGTGATCTATAACATTCCCTCCTTAGGGTCAAGTTTAAAACACTGTGGAAATGTCCTTTACAGCAATGGCAGCACTTTTGCCTCCTGCCAAAAGTGGGAAGTGTATACAGCCTGAAGAGAAAAGATATGCATATTAGGAGAATTCAGCAAATTTCCTGGAACTTCAGTTCCTTCTCATGTGTTCAGAAATTTATTATCATATTTCCCTGAAGATATAATTTAATTTGAAATAATTCTGCTGTAATTTCTGCCTTTTTACATTTTTAACTCTTTTTACTTTGAGACTGTATCAATTTGTGAGGGTCAAATACAAATCATTTAGAAAAATGTACATAGACTGGTTATAGTTAATGAAAGAAACACATAACTTTGCATTTCAATTGCAAAAATAAAACCTAGTTTTGGCACAGTTAAGAGAAGGACAACATAGCATAGAACATTTAGAAAATGCTGCAAATAGACAGAAAACTAGTTTAAACAACTTTTTTTTTTTTTTTTTTTTTTTACTTTAATCTCAGAGAAAATAGCTTCATTCAGCTTTATTATTATTTTCAAGAGTTCTATCTCCTTTGAAAATACATTTTTAGTGATCAAAG